>WEIT01009673.1:12552-23261 GCA_013389985.1 Dryoscopus gambensis | reverse complement strand
GATATTTGTGCCTAGTAACTTAATAATCAGTAGAGAGAAAGAAACCTCTTCAGATGTCATGGCTCACTGCAGTTATGATAAGTTTGATAAAAAAATGTGAATACAAGAGCCTTGATTTCAGTAGAAGAAAAATCAAGCTTTGAAATGCAGTGAGATGGGTGGGTGTGTCTGTGTGGGAGACACAGGTTAACAGAGCTTTCTTTCACTCAGGAATTTACACACATAAAGTCTCAAAAAGAACAATGAAAACATAAAGCTATAAATGTTCCTAGCATAATGATATTTTTTATTAAAGGAGTAAAATGAAAGGCTAAGACTAATGCCAGTTATCAGAGAAAAGGATTAGATTCAGTGTCTAGAATATTTTAAATGTCACATACTTCTGTTGAAGAAGAAGAAAAAGTCTTCCATCTGTTCATTGTTTAATTTACTGCTTCTTTCATACATCAAGGCTATTGCTTTCTTTTCCCAATATTTATGTAAAATATATGCAGGCCTGGCTGCAAAGCTGTAAAAATCTGAAAACATAACATGAAACATTCCTCAGTCTTCTGTATCAGCAAGATGCAATATACATGCCCACGTGTAGCTGGTAATCTTTTGAAGCCAGATTAGTTCTTTGGCACTAGAGGCGTGTGTAAGTGTTGTTGAAAACGCATAAGGGCTTCTCCAGTATATCCAGAATGACTCCATCATACGCATTCAGTAAAGTTCAAGATAAGCTTCGTCAAGTGTTTTATGCTGGAGAAAACATGTTTCGTTCATGTGACTGGGAGTAAGATACCACTCGGTTTTTGTGTAGAAATGAGAAAACTAATATTTTATGTTAATTTGTTTACAGTAGTGGGGAATAAACTCAGCTGAGAGAAAAACAAGACCATGGCAACAGAGCTGTTGTAACAGTACTCAGAAAACAGATATGAAGGAAATGCAGTAGCTGAAATTAAAGGCTGAGTTATGGTCCAGGGTTCCGGGACTTTCCTTTTGCCTCTGCCATTTTCTTAAAAATTTTCAGTGATGAACTAAAAGAAAAAATATTTTTTCTATAAAAGCATTTTATCAGTAACTCACAGCATGTAGTAAAAAGTCAATTTTAAATATTAATGTTTGAAAAGAAGTTAGAATCACAATAAAAAAGATGAAATAAGTGGCAACCAGTAAGTATGTGAGTATCATACTTATTTTCCAAAAAATATTGGGTATAAATCAAGCTAGTTGCATAAGAAATTATGCCAAATTAAGCGTTTTATTTTAAATCTTCCCTGAACTTAATTTGATAGTTCTTGATAAGCCAAGCAACCTATACTTGAATCAGATGATGACTGGTTAGATAGCATCTGCAAAACCCAGTTAGAGTTAGTCCATGTGTGCCAGCCCAGGGGTCCTACCTGGACCTTAACCAAACCTGTCAGATGTCCCTATGACTTCTGTCCACAGCCCTAACCCAATGGCATATTTAAATGATTTTGTTCTGTAACCAGCTCGGCTGAGTCTGGTCTTCAAAGCCCCATACAGTTATCTCACAACTTGTTCTGAAAAGAATCTTAATGCTGCCAAAATCACTGAAACTATTCCTGTGTTTTCTTCCACACAAGGAAAATCTTCAGAGCAGAAGCATTATCTATAGCTCAATCATTTTTTACTGTTCTTTCCGGAGTCATATTTGAATCACATTTCCAATCCAGCTTCACATTTCCTCTTACATAATGTTTCCTTCCTGCCCTGTACTTGTACTTTACCAAGTAGTTACTGTGAATATAAAACCTAACTATAGGCAACTTTTCAGGACCTCGCTTCAGCATTGAATCAGCAGCTATCCTCAACCATGATTCTAACCCTATGTATACCAATTTCTGCTGGTTCCAGACAAAACTTAATGAAGTAAAAACTGTGAACCAAGCCAATGGTAGAACAAAACTCTGGTCTAGATATAGAATTATGCTTCCATTAGAAAAGGGGCTTGAATGGTTATGTCTTGAATTTGGCTTCATAAACCACCAGTCTTGAGAGTATTAAAAAAGGAAAAAAAAAAAAAGTAGTGTTGTTTCTTGCTTACTTACTTGGTCATTTCCTCAGCTGGCTGTGCGATATTTTTATAACTGATCTTTATTCTTCCTTTCTTAAAATTTACATATATCCTTTCCCTACCGAATAACTGTTATTTCATGCTGTGGGAAGTTGAGAGTCCATAAAGGCCACATTCTATGCCAATTTTGAGAGAGAGAGAGAAAGATCAAAAATTAATTCCCCCTGGTAATTTTATCATTAGTTCCATTCTGGTGTATACATTTCACCCTCATTTTTATGCAGGTTCATTCAGTCTTTACCTTTATCTTATTTAGGTATCAGAAAACCCTGTCAACAGTTTGAGAATTTACATAGTGTCTTGCAGAATCCTGAATTAATGCTGCTGGAATACTTCAAAACTAATGAGAAACATTTTTCTTATGAGAAAAGCTGTCCTATAGTGCTGTTATTTCTTCCCTTCCCTGATACACTGTATAAAAAAAAAAAAATAGGAGGAAAAACCAAACAACCCCCTCACACCCCCACAGACAACAAAACAAACCAAAATAACAAAAACCCACCCCCCTCCCAAAAAACCCCAAACAACACACCAAAAAAACCCACACTCAAGCCCCAACAATTCAAAAACAAGCCTCTTGGCAATTTTTTTCTCTCATATTTAAATGAAAAGACTTCCACACCAAACTGACAATTTTATGTTTTTTTCTTTCAGTCAGGCAGTTCAAAGGCTCAGAAAGATCCCATGTGATACGTAAACCAATTATTAGTGTGATGAGAAAAGTAAATATGGTGAACAAGACATGGCTAGTGGATGGTCTAGAGCTAAGCAGTTATTTTACATTGTTTATAAATGCTTTATTTAGGAGGGAAGAGGGTCAAAAGTATGTTATTGTAATTTTACAAGTGTTCCCATAATTTTGATATTTGGGTGTTTATTTACAGTAATGCAATCAATTAAGGAAAAGAGAAACTAAGTTCTGGTTTGATGTCATTGTAGACTGTGTATTTCAACTAACAGCAGGAGATATTTCAAAAGTCTGTGTGAATGTCAGACTTATTGTATCCTAATGAAAATTCCTATCTAAACTGCAAGATAATAAAATCTTACAGATTGTTTGAGAAATGTGTGTGTACAGAGTGTGTGCTCAAGTGACTGGTCCTGGCTGGGAGTGGGGAGGAAGGGGAAGAAAGACTATGGGTATGCACAGGTATTTAGAATAGTTTAATATACTCAAAGGGAGCCAGATTTGATAAACGAGAAATCCTGCTATCAATGGTTCTTTCATTCCACTATGTTCATTGGTTTTCTACAAAATTTGTTTTACTCATTAAAATGTTTGAATACCACTGGATTCTCCTACCAATACTGATCTTTACCAAAAAAGGTATTCATATTCTGGGTCGGGACTTAAGGGAGGACAGGGGCAGGTGATTTTATTGTGTGGGTCTGCTATAGGCAGTCTGACCAGGAAGACCAAGTCACTGAAGCTCCTTACAGACAGAGAGGCACAGCCTTACATTTTCAAGCCGTGGCCTTCATGATGGACTCCAAACACACCACTGTCTGTTGGAGGGACCACACAGCAGGATGCAGGTGATCCAGGAGATTCCTAGAATGCATTGATAATATCTTTCTTCCCAAAGTTACAGAGGATACAACGAAGAGAGGCTATGCTGGACATTGTTCTCACCAATAAGGAACGGCTAGTGGGGAATACGAAGCTATAGGATAGCCTAGAATGCTGTGACAATCAAGCAGTGATGTTTGAGATCTGTGGGCCAACAAAGAGGAAAAAAGCTCATTATCCTGGACTTCAGGAGAGCAGATTTTGTTCTCTTCAAGGATCTCTGTGGTAGACTGCCATGGGATGGAGCCCTGGAGGGAAGAGGGCCCAAGAGAGCTGGATGATATTCACGGGTTGTCTCCTCCAGACTCAATAGCAAAGCATCCCTACAAACAGAAAATTGGGAAAAGCGCTCCTGGACAAAGTTAGACACAAACAGGTAGCTTAGAGAAAGTGGAAGAGGTGAAAGATAGGCTGGGAGGAATACACAGAAATTGTCTGAACAGCCAGGGAGCAGGTTAGGAAAGCTTAAAACAGTGGCAGAAGTAAATCTGGCCAAGGACATCAAGAGTAACATAAAAAGCTTCTTTAAGTAAATCAATGTGAAGAGAAAGAATAGGGAAAATGTGGGTGCAGGATAGAGGAGACATGATTAATCAGGACAAGAAGGTGGCTCAGGTATTCAACAGCTTTTTGCCTCAATGCTCAAGCCATTCTATGATTCTATAAATGATAATTTTATTAATGGATAGGTTACTAAAGAAATATAAAAACTGTCATATATTTTATATGCTTGGTAATACATGGGTGACAACTACTAACAGATTATTTAACTAAATTTTACATTTTTACATGTCAAGCAGAAATATGTATGAGGTGCATAGACATTTTTAGTAAGAAGCTTTGAATATGCTATAAATTGGTTTTAAAAAGTAACTTGATTAACTATGTTAACAACATAATTCTACCCTAAAGCTTTCCTTCACCTTATGTTTGTGAAAAGTAGTAGACAGATATTGAAAATAGTGTAAAGAAAAGGTTACAGCTGCAAAAATTGATATCCTTGGAGTCTGATCACTTTCACAATTTTTTCTGTGTGTGCACTCTTGTTTTCTCTTACTCTCAGAAATTTGTAAATCCCTGGTGACCTGGTATTTGTCCAGTACTTACTGGAATAGTGATAATCTCTCTATTCTGTTCAGTGCCCTAGGTTGTTTTTTTTTTTTTTTTAATTTCTTTTAACTTTTTAAGGAGTAGTAACCCTCCACGGTTTATATTTACTGTTGTTCTCATTCATGGTCATGTAGTCTCCTAACTCCAGGAAGCAATTTTCTGTATGAATGAAGTGTTTTTAAACATCTGCTGGGAAGTTTTTTTTCTGTGCAGTATCTTGTACCTAAGAAAAGGTATGAGCCAAAGCTGACTGCTTTTCTACAATGGCACTGCCATTCTTGTGGGGCTATGCACCGAAGGGTAAAAGTTTGGATCTCAGATCTGCGAAGCATTATGTCCCAGTCCCTAGGCAGTTACCCACTGAATATGTCTCAGAATTAGGGTCAAGGGTGTCTCAAACAAGTTGCCTGATGAGTTGACCCTACGGAACATAACAGATTCTGGAAGTCTGTGAAGTGCAAAATGTTCTTAGAGGAAACAGTTGAGCTCAAAGAATAGTCCTTTGTTTCACTTGGAAGTTTCTAAGGGGTCCTAACAGATACTGGCTGGTATGGGACCAAGAACAAAAGAGCAGTGTTTCAGACATGGGTTTTGTTTTGTTTATTTTGTTAGTTTGCAGGTTTTGGTGGTTTTTTTTTCGTTTTCTATCCACCAGCAATTTATCCAGTAATTAAGCATATAGATAATGGTTTTTAGTAGTTGAAAGGAAGATCAGTGAGGTGGACTCTCTGTGACACTATTTGTGTAAGGGACAGATGTACCTAAGACTTAGCTCCCTGTGCTCTAAAAGAGTATTTAAAAGTGAAAGCCCTGATGGAAGTGTCACTACGAAAGACTTCCTTACTCTGTTTTTCTTCTTTGGGTTGAAACTTAGGAGCAGGTAATAGAGAAGGAGTGAGCCTGTGCTCACAGCGAGCCTGTGCAGAGGGGCAGTGTTACTCTGATGGTAAGAGAACGCGCACACTGTGGGCGCGTCTGGAAGTTGCTGGGTCAGGCTGATGTGTGCTCAGCACTCTGTGAGAGCTGAACTGCAGCACCAACTCTATTACTAACAGTACTAGTACAGCTTAGGTATGCTTTCTGCAGGAACAACAACAACGTTTCTCAACTTCATACAGATGCCCTACATACTTGTAGTCTGCTGTGGTTAAGTCTGTGGTAAATGTAACATCTGAAAGCAGACATGCCTCACAAATGCTATAGAAAACAGCGAAATACTTGCCCCTTTGTCTCCCCTTCCACTAGCTATTTTTACTTGTGTTACTTTGTGTTCACTCCCTTCACCTCTACCTAAAGAAGTAAAAAATTCTGCTTTCTATTTATTTATTTATTAAACTGGATTTTTTTTCACTGAAAATTGGCACAGCATGCGCAAAGTACTTAGAAATTCATCAATGATAACTCTGCAAGCCATACAGATCTTGTGTTTGTTTTATTTGAGGTCTTACCATGGGACTAAGTCTAATGCTCACAAATTAGTAGTTTTTTGTATTCTCACCACTGCCTGTGTATGCAAAATATGATATCCTATTGCACTCAGGAGAGAGTTCTGATTTTGTAAATTCTTTAATGCTGTGTTAGCTTTGATGTAGAAGGGTAAATCAAACTGACATACTCAGCAGAAGTTTATTACCATTTGTAAACCAGGTATTTTATTAGTGTTAAAATATATATTTTTAAAATTTATTCTTTCCTCTTATTCGACTCAACTGGTCATTCCTCAGCAAAGATGAACATTACTAAACAGAAGCACTGAAAGTCTCCTGTGGTGGCTCTGGGTGCACCCTGGGTGCATTAATTTCAAAGATACCCAAAGCCCACAATATTGTAAAAGTAAGTACAAAGAAATCAGTGTGAAGAGATGGAAAAATAAAGCTGAAAAATCTCTGAATTGACATGTTTTCTCTTCATCATTAACAGTACTGTGCTGTCTGTCAACTGGAGAAATCTCAAAGCCCTGGCAGTAGCACTAATTTAATCCGGTGGTAATTTATGTGCCACTCAAGAAGGGGTCTTTTTTTAATATGAAGAAATTACTCTGATTATATAATTGAATGGCAGGATTCATTACTGGGAAATGCCACCTGTGGAGAAAGATTTGCTCTAAATCCATTTCTACTGTGGAGTAGCAGATAAGGGCAGCATAAGTCACTCAAGAAGCCATCATGAAAATTATAGATGGAATAGACCCAATAAACTGTGTAATCCAATGCCATCAGAGTATGATTGTTCTTTATAATGTATTTTGTACTGCCAATGCAATATGAAATGGCACAGATGATGAGTATTTACCTGCTTTTATAGGAAATAAATGAAATCACATTATACTAATGACAGATTCTGACTGTGGCTGCTAGAAATGCATTATTAGCACTAGGATTAGCTAGTGTGTTTCCAGTAATGAAGTGCAAGAAGATAAGTTTCAAATATTCTATATAGTGCATTTTGAACCAAAAGGACAAACTCACTGCTGACTCTTTCTACGATGTCCACAATTTGAAGTGTCTGATCCATATGCAAATAAAGCATCTGTTTCTACCTAAAATGATTATGCACTTTGACTAGAAAAAAAAAGATACTTTAATTCTTCATATCCATCCTTTTGTTACTGAAATCACCCAAAATTCAGGTTAATAGTCATGTCTAGATGAAATTAGTCAGAGATTGTTTTTACCCTGAAGTGAGGTTAAAGTAGGAGAATCTGAACAACTATTTTTCCTGTTTAGATTTATACTTTTATCTATCCTGCTGGGTTGAGCAAAATAATCTTCATTACCTTTTAGTATCTTTACTAAAGAGAGTATTGAAAAACAATTATTTGAGTGACATTTATGAATATTTTCTGTTAGGGTAAAAGAAAAGGAGATGTAGAAATGTTGTTTTGACAGTTTTTAAATGAAGCATTTCAACCTTTTTTTACACAGGTGTACTTTTCATTTCAATGTGACTGAAATTAAAAAGGAGGCTAGAAAAAAGCATTAACTAATGTGGCATTAAGCAAAACACTACATTTTTGTTGAGCAAAATGCCTCATTAGATTTCAAACATTTTTTCCCCATTTGAAAGAACATGAAGCTTCCCAAAATACTTGTTTGTTAAGTATCTTTCACTTTGCATAGATCCCCAGCCATTTCAGTTCAATGCAAAATGAGTTGATTTTTAGGTCTCTAGTAATTTTAACCAGACTGTAAAACCCATTAAGAGGCCAATGGTATAAGTAATTTTCTTTTAACCTTTAATATGTTTCATAAATTTATTATCTCAAGTCATGCTGCTTGTAACTCTGAACTGAGGAAAAAAATGTTATGTATTGTTCTACTGTAGAGCTTTTTTCTAAGTTCCATAACTCTAGGGTCATAATCATCCAAGCCTTGCTGTTAGATAAGTACCAACTGCACATTTTACAAGTTTCAAATCCGAGTCAGAAGATAGCAGTAGTCCAGGAGAGATCAATTTATATCATATCTTTGCATAGTGTGAATATTCCCCTTAATTTCTGCAGTCTCTCATTGTACATGTGAAAAGAAAGGTTATGAATCTAAAGTTGCAAACTAGCATGAAGCAGAGATAGTAATAGAGGTCAGGTCTCATAAGCCTTGTTTTTAAATACTCTACTGGAAAATAATCAAAATGGAAAATAAACTTTATTTTAAACTATGTCACAATGGACAGCTTGATGTTATAAGTTCTGAATAAAAGGTCAGGGTCACTTTTTATAATTATCTATTGAGAAACATAGGTGTATTTTGAATAAATTTGTTTATAATATGAGGTATACAGCTCAAAACTTGAGAAAAACTAAGTCATGGAAGCATTATAGTAATGAGATCCAGTACTGAAAAAAGCCTGGCACTTCAAAGATAATTAGCTTGTCTATCTTTTTCACCTAGAGGCACAAAAACAATGCAGCTGTCACTCTTAGAATGGCTTATAGTAACATTCATTTTGAAAACTCACCTTACTTTTTTCCAATATTCATAAAATTTTAAAAGTGAAGGAGAGGGAATGAAGATAATTCAGCTAAATAATTCTGCTAAAGTGTTTCTTAATTTTGTTCTTTTGTTTTCTTTTAAAATGAAGGGCTTTGAAGCAAATTTGAGGCTATGAAGTACAAACAATGTCTCCAGTCTCCTGATGGTTTGTTTACTACTAGGAATGTGCTATCCTTTATTTTTGCTGTATGTGGTAAAAGTGTATATTGCTACTCATGACTGCTTATAATGATTTCATTCAGATAGCTTAAGCTATCAAGAATAATCTAAACTGTCAGCCTAGTGGAAAAATTTATGACCAGGTGCTTCAAATGTAAAAACAATGGAGCAAAAATCAATTTCTCTGCCAAATGAACACCCCTCCCTGACATTACCTGAGAACCTTTTAATCATCTGCAAGGAATGTCCCTGAGCTGTCTCCAAAACATTGCTAATTAGTCCAGGAAAATGTTAGACTATCACACATCTCAGATGGGTTGTTAGAATTAAGGTCATTGGCACTACCCCAAATAAACCAGACTCTTGGAGCACTCCTGGTTCCTAGAATGTATAGCTCAATGCAGCAGTGGGAAGCAGGGATACCTGAATGAGGTGCTCTCAGAAACAGTATGGTTACTAATGAGATGCTGGAGCTCTGGCAATAAGCACTTAAAAGGGATATTTGAAGCTTTAGGTGTCTTCACAGTATAAAAAATAGTGCGTTGTAAAGAATGGTATTTACTTGGAATACACACACACACTCAAACATATAGAGGGGATGTGTGTACATATATGAAAATAAAAAACCATTAGTCCAAAGAGTGTTCAACTGGCAAATTTTAGTGTTGTATTAGTTTAAGACCATCTTCCCATAGTAATTCTCATTATGTAAGATCATCACTTAAAAGCTAAAAGCACATTTTAATGTTTCAGACGATTCCTAGACTTGAAAAGCCTTGGTCTGATTATTGAACCGATGTGACACCAGCTCCAGATGCTGGAATCTAGCCATGGCTCTCTGTGTTCTACTTGAAGAGGACAATGGGAAGGAAAGTCTGAGACAGAGAAAGAACAGGAAGGAAGTTTATCGTAAGTTGAAAAGACTGGCAAAATTCTGAGAGAATTTGTACTCTTGCATTTATGAATTTAAGCTAATGGCATTATCAGTTCTAATGACACTTTGACTAACTATCATTGAATCTTGTTTTATTTTGCTTAGGGTTTCTTATTACACATGTTCCGGTAAAAATAAATGAAGAAATTATCGTGTCTGAGGATTCCTTGTGGAATATTGACTTCCAGTTTTTTTTAAAGTATGTTGCCAAAGAGCACATGCTGAAGCTTAAACTTTAGAAATTACTCATCAAAGCTGTTGTGCTTCACCTCTGAACACAGTAACGGAATTATTATAATTAAGTTATAGCAGCAAAATACCATCCAGATCTGGAAAGGTCAGTTACCTTGTAGAGATGATCTGAACACAGAGGTACCTTTAAATGATTTTGGAGGAGCTACTTGCCCGCTGAAATTAAAGATAAAGAAGATCAAGAGTGTTCAACGACTCTAATGGAAAGTTTGCCTATTTGATCTAGTTCCAAGTCACTATCTACCACTCACCCAGAATACTGCCTCTCCCAGAATAAGTCAACAACAGCAGGGCTTCCAAACATGACATCATTTTCTCTATTCAGAAATCCTACTTTTAGTTATTTATTTGATGTTAATGGAGATAACAGGAATTGCCTTTGCCTGGTAGATATCATTGTAACAACCCCCCCCCAAACCCACAATAAGGCAAAAAAGAGAAAGATTAGTTAAATATATCTCCAAAAGGTTGCTCCACCCCATCATCATCCTGCATGTGTTTATTCTTTCCACATTGTTTCTTAAGTATCAGTTTTCTAGCTCCTTAGAAATGGTTTCCTCGAGAAGTAAAAAATACCCTTTGAGGAAAGTATATTTTTGTTTATAT
>WEIT01009670.1:262692-375350 GCA_013389985.1 Dryoscopus gambensis | reverse complement strand
CGGTCACACCTGAGGCAGTGCCAGCCCTCAGAGCGGGGCACGGCGGGCCGGGCGAGGGGCTCCCCACGGCCCTGAGCATCGCTCCTCGGATCGCCCAAGTTGTGCAGCAATGCCAGCGGAGCTGCTCCTCCGCAGTGCCCGGCGCTCCGCTCCCCGGCTGCCGAGCGAGCTGTGCGTCCCAGGCTCAAAAGCTCTGCAGGATCCGTGGATTTGGGTGAAACTTGGCGGCAGTTTCAAGAGATACCATGGAAAACTTAAAATGGTGCAATTGCAGAAGCCTCATTTCTTTAGAAAATCACGGTAATGATCCGTATCCCAAATAATTCATTGAATAAATTAGCAAATTGCTTAGAGCATATGGCAGACCCATGGATCAGTGGTACTGCATCTCTAACGCGTGCTTCGACCCTGAGAGCAGAGTGCAAAGACTGTGGGCAAATGATGACAGTAACATTCTGTTGGTAACACAGGGTATAGCTACACCCCTTGATTAATCAGCACTGCCTGCTTGCTGAAAAAAAAGGTTACACAGCCCAAGTGAAAATATAAGGAAAATTACACCTCTGCAAATGCACTTGCCCTGCAATTCTTGCACTTCCAACTGGTGTCCTGACTTGAGACACGGTGAGCATGTTCACCCCTTCGTACTGCTCTCCTACTGTTTGGCCATTACCGTACATGCTACCTTTGAGGAACAAAGTTTCAAAAACTCAAGAACTGGGGTAATTTCATAAGTTAAAACCTGAGATGCCCTTCCCTTTCATGTTCATTGGGTAACGCGTGCCAGCTCTAAGAAAAAAACCTGTGTACAAAAAGCTGGTCATGTGTGATACTCCTTTGTCTTTGGAACGTCAAAAATGAGCTCAGCCCCCCATCCACAGCAGTCTTTAGTTTTGCTAACAATGGGAATTTTAGAAATGCTAAAATCAGCCAGCAAGAGGAGAAAATGAAAGGAAGAAATGTGTTATCGCCATCCAGCTTGAACTTGTGGCCTCTGGCATGGACGGACTGTTCCTCTAGAGCACAGAGAATACCCAGTTAATTACACGTGTCCCAGGCATGTCCCACTGGGAGGCTGACAGGGTCCAGAGATCAGGCAGGGTAATGAAACGTGTCCCACCTACCTGATTGATGCTGGGTGCCTTTGGGTGGCAGAGACAGCCAACACACCCACGTACGGGTCATGAAATGATGAAAGGGACTCCTACTCCACAGACTGTGATACGCAAATCTGGATAAAGACAACACAGACTACATAAATGAGGGACCCTGTGATATTCCTTGGGGATGGCAACAAACGCCCTCAAGCTCCACCTCAGCTGTTACTAGAGACACTATTGATAATCTGTGGGAGGGCTGATACAACCCTGAGAAAACCCTGAATATACCCTGAGAAGTGATTTGGCTGAGGAGAGCTGAGAAGAAGAGCCTGTCTAGTGCTGCCGCTACGCGTCCCTCTTACTGCACACACACTGAAACCACGATAAGAGCTGGAATCTGGGCATTAGCACCAACTGAAAGGAACGTTTCTCAGAACCCTTTCAAAGGCTGTGTGACTCGCCCAGAGCCAGACAGCAGTTGTTATACTGTAAGTAGATTGCTACTCCAAAGAATAGACAGGTATAAGGACAATATTTCCCATCCCCCACCCTGGCCCCTCCTTAGGTCATGTTTGCAGTAGTGAAGTTAAAGAATTAAAGTGTCCTCTCTGAATCAAAGGGGAAGTGTTGTGAATTTGCTCCTTGAGCGAATGGAGCTGTGCAAACCTCATTACCTGTGAAGTTTTTACTATCAGCCTTTAAGTAATTTTTGATGGACCTAGAAAGATGCCTCAGGTGAGCAGGGAAGATCTTCAAATAGCTACCAAAAAGGCAAATACAATAAACACACTGTAGCTGTGTGTTATTTTCACGTCCTGTAGCCTCACCATGCCTCTTGCAAGGGCAGAGCACTTCACACCACACTTCCTTTTCCTGAACACTGGATAGACAAAAGAATAGGCCAGAAGACAGAGAGACTGAAGCCAAAGAAGACACCTGGCAGCAGCTCTGTGAAGATTATATATCCTAAACATTAACCATGCCTGACTTCCTGCTGCCGCTGGCCAACCGTGTGGCTCTTACAGCTGGATAAACAGTCCACATCTCATACCTGCACACCTGCGGCTATCATCTGCTTCAGGACTGGTTACAAACACCAGACTCAGACTAGGAAGTTCCTCAAAGCATTTTTGCTTATTTCCTGGACAAATAGTGCATCAAGAGTGCAAGTATTATTTTTTACTGCTCATGTAAGTTAGTAACTGTGTATTGCAGGCCTGTTCTAGGATATTTTAAAGCAGTAGCAGCCCTGACAGGCAATGTCTCTGTCAGCTGAAACACAAGGCAAGAGATCACACTGGTGCAAACTCAGGTGCAGGGCAAATAATGAAGCACTATTAATGAGCATTCTTGGCTGTGTTCTCATCAGCTGTGTCACTGACAAGTTCCGTGCAGTTTCTGGACAAGGGTGATCTTGAAGGAAGGATTTGAAATAGAAAAGTTAATTTGCTTTGTGAAGGGAAGAAGACCCTCCCAAACACAAGGGAACCAAATGTAGTGGGAGGTAGTGTGTCCGAAAAAGAATGCATGGGCAACAGAGGCTGGCATCAAGAGCTTACTGGAGACATATATATTACTCTGGTACCAGTGAGAAGATCATAGAATCAGAGAGTCATTTCGGTTGGAAAAGGCCTTTAAGATCACAGAGTCCAACCACTAACCCAGGACTGCCAAGTCCATCTCTCTAAAACATGTCCCTTAATGCCGCGTCTACACATTTTCTAAATACCTGCAAGGATGGTGACTGAACCACTTCCCTGGGCAGTCTGTTCTAGTGCTTGACAACCCTTCCAGTGATGAAATTTTTTCTAATATCAAATCTGAACCTCTCCTGGTACAACTTGAGGCCATTTCCTCTTGTCTTATCACTTGTTAGTTGGGAGAAGTAGCCGACCCCACCTGGCTACAACCTCCTGTCAGATAGTTGTAGAGAACAATGAAGTCTCTCCTGAGTCCTTTTCTCCAGGCTCTGGTCTCTGTATAGTCAAAACTTGAAGATATAATGCCTAAATTAATCACCCAGAGTAAGCAAGCTAAATACAGCCTTCAGTAGATGGCCCATACTTAATGTTTTTTCTATTGGGTGTATCCTTCCCTACATTGTGCCAGCGGAAAGAACTTGGATTACTTATTTCTCTTTCTTCAGCTGAGCAAGACTGTAGCAATTTTCTGCCACATAAACCCACGTAGCATTAAACTTACAGGTCTATATGGACAAAAATGTTTCAATTACTTTCCAGAATGAATTAAAAAAACAGAAAAAGAGAAAACTCATGGAGCTTGAATGATCAATTTCTTCAGAAATATGAGTCTAAGACAAATGACACTCTTCAGGGTTTTAAAAAGCTTTCTTCTAGGTCTGCAGGGTTTTAGTCAAGACTCAGCTATCCTCAGATTTACTGTGAATACACTATGAGAAGAATGTGGAAAGGAAAACAAAGATGTACAAACATCAAAACTTATGGGAGGGAGAGCGGGGGGAGGGTGAAGTGGCAGCTATGTGATAATATACAATGAGGGTTTAGAGTCTTGATTTGCAGTGACTGCATTTTATGCCTGTCACTGGCAAATTGACATTTTAAAGATATGTTCTTGACTGCTTTTTCATGTCAGTATCTTTGTTCAGGCTATATCTAGGCTGATGAAAGGAATTTCAATTAAGGATGAAACCCTTTCCATACTGTATTGAAATGCACAGGGTGGGAGCCGAGGGAGAATGGAGCAATGAAAGCTCTGTAGAGAGTTCTTCAAGGCATCTTGCTGACACAGGACAAGATAGTTTAGGAATGCCTGGGGCAGTGCACTCTGTAGTGGTTTACTGTGCCTTTACAAAGAAACAGTGTGCATTCACCTTAGTGCCGACTGCCTGAGGCCATGTATCATTCAAACAGGGGGCTAAGGGTTTAATAAATCCCAATCTAGTTTAGTTCTCGAGGGAATCGCAGTCTGGAGTCATTCAGGAGTGGCAGAGAGGGTGGCCACATAACCTGGCAGGAAAAGGCTGATTTTCACCCTGTGTATGTAAGCAGTATCCTGGGAATTGAAAGGGGTTATAAATCTGCATAGTGAAAGCCTTAGGAAAAAGAAGTGTGAAAAACAGTAAGACATGGATATGAAGACAGTTCATGAGAGAGAGAGGAAAAAAGAGAAAGACAATAGGAAACTGGGAGCAGGGGAAGAAAAAGAATACTAATTGTAGGAAACCATATCAAACCCATGTTATCTACCTACCTTGCAATCACCTAATATTTGGGGTGAAAGACAAATTATTTCCCACTGAGCACTTTCACAGAGATGTATTTCTCCTTGCATGCTTGTCCTTGTCCACCATTTTTTTAGCCTATGTCATGGTGAGAATTTTTAGCTTGCTGATACATCCAGAATGCTCACCCAGCCCTTCCAGCTGGGCTCCAGCTGTCGTCGTGACCTTCAGAGAGCAGCTGATCCACACTCGGCTCCCACCCGTGCATTCGGCGTGGGTGTAACAAATGCTCTCCAAAGACTCCTTAGGACCTCTACATGTACCTGTAAGTAGTGCCTTTGTTCAGGTCTGAAGCTGGGCATTGAGGCGTTACTGCTCCACAAAATCTGGACAGAGGCAAACTTCTGTGTCGCTCTGGCCAGACCCATATTCAAGCTATCAATTAAAAGTCAATTTGTGTGTGTCTACACCACTACAGAGTCATTAATGTGACTGAGGCATAGACATACATTTCATTCACTACAGTAATTCATCTATTAAGATGATGTGATTTATCAGCAAGAGCCAGAATGACGGTGCACGTGGCTTACCCGTGTCCAGTTATTCAGGGATGAGGCTGTCATATATGAAATCCTGATCTGAGCATTTGCATACAACTGCCAAATCGCATGTATGTTGCAGGAACTGAAGTGGAAAACTGCCAAATTCTCCTGCAATAATGTGGGAGCTCTGATGGTGTATCACACTGTTAACTGAAAAAAATTAAGATTAGAGCAACTGGGTTTTGGTTTCCTCACTTTCCAAAAATCATCAGAAAACATATGCTTCATTTCATCATAAGCCTCCAGGGCATTTTCAAGGTCAGTGGAGATGGAGTTCAGGCTCCCATTCATGAGTAGTGGTCATGTAATTAAAATAGGAAAACAGATTTTGGCTTCTGCATACTACTGCATGTCAGAAATCAGCAATGCTTTCTTGAAGCATGTGGACTCTTCCAGCTGTGTGTCAATCTTCACATCCAAAGTCTGAATCATATTCTTCAGCTGGAATAAACCTATGATAATCAGCTTAAATTTCATTTTAAAGAAGCACAAGCACAGAAGGGCCAATGATGATTATTTAAAATCTATGAAGATCTATCTTTTTTCTCTTCTCAACATCACTTAAACTTGGTTTTCTGAAATCATACAAACCAAAACTACCATTAGTCTGAGACCATCCCTCGACTCCCTGAGAGACATCAGTTTGAAAAGCAGGTCACATTTTCACCTGACACACACATTTGAGGCTGGAAAGCAGACAGCCCAACTCTCAAGCATTACCTACTCCTCCCTTCCTTCTCTTTAAGCTTTTATCTCCCCTATTCTCCCTAGAAAGCCTGGATAAAGCCTGGATAAAGCCTGTTGTTCTGTTAACATGCTTTTATCAGTGCATGAGGAAGCAGAGAACTGAACTGTGGAATATATTCCCTCCTTGGTGGTGCTGCTGGCGCTTACTTTACTAGACGTTGGTGGCACTCTTTTTGTCTCCTATGGCAACAACAGCAAGGCATCAAGAACTGCTGCCTGTCCCAAGCATGGTCTTCGATTTTGTGGCACTCATCTGGAATTCTCCACCCTGATGTTCTGAAAGCAAATAGGGACACCCTTGAATAGATACGCTGACACAACGAATCTGAGGGAAGAGGTGAAGTTACCAAAACTGCTGCAGTAAACCAGCGTGTACTCCACATGCAGCACTGGCTGAGAGGATTGGGCACGTGGGGCCAGTGGAAGAAGCAGGGTTAAGAGGCAGATGAGCAGAGATGCTCCTCTCTGTGAAAAAAGTGGTAGGAGGCAGCAGAAATGACACATTCTGGCTTCAGTCCTTACCAACTGCCTACAACTGTTACCATTACTTAAAACCAAATATTGTTCCTTTTAGCTCAAGGACAAATTCTGAGAACAGAAGAGGAGACAGTGAGCTGAGAGTCCTCTGTGCTGTCTCAGAGTCATTTTGCGGGCAAACTCAATTCCTCCACATTGCCTTTTAGTCACTGTGGTTTCCAAAAGGTCAGACCCTAATGTTCATAGTCTAGGGGAAATTTCCTAGACAAGTCTTCTATGTTTGGTCCCTAATGTCTAAAAAAGCAGTACAATTACATCCAAGCACAGAAGCCTACCACTACTTTTCCTACAATCAACCTTAAGATTAATTTCTTTTCCTCTTTACTGTAGTTACTTACATATTTATTATTACCTGTATTCTGTCATTTCTTTACATTGTTGCAATTCCTTCTAATTCTTCCTTCTTCAGTTTATGAGTCATTCTTGTTCTTCATCTCTCTCAAGCTGACCCACAACTATTCTCAAATGCTCCAGGCTGGATATGGTACCTCTACTGTGGCCTTACTCATGGTTAACAGAATAGTAGGATGAGCTCATAGGTTATAGACTGCACTTTCACTGATCTATCCCAGTATGATGTTTGTCTTTTTTTCCCCAAGATCTGCATGACACTGCTGGTTCCTGTTAAGCCTGCAGTTCTCTCTAACCCCCATCCCTTTTCAGCTAACTCATGCTCACTCTGTTGGCTCTTTACTCCATTTCTCTGCAATTGATTATTCCTACCAACACACAGACCATTACAGTTGTCCTTATCAGGTTCCAGTTACCCACTTTTAACACAATCAACACAGTCGGCACCTGCAGAGCTGCAAACAAAGAGCGCTGAGTACAGAGCCTTGGTCAGGTCAGCCCAGCCTGTTTAGGAAGCACTTGATATTCTTATTATCAGACCCCTTGTCTGTAGAGGACAAATGTTGGCCAGCCAGGATGAGTGAGGGGGTCTCCCTGGGAGCCCCTTATGCTGCCGGGGGGGCAGGTGCTGTGGGGCAAAGTGCCAGCCAACCCATATCCCACAAGCCAGCCCCCTGCTCCTGAGCTTTGAAACATGGCAGGCAGGAGCAAAGTCTCACATTTCTCCAAAGAGAACGAACATTTGTTTTCTTTTTTACTCACAGTACCAGAAAATAAAAACCAAACCATAAAAACTATTTACCATCTGATGAAAAAAAGAACTATTTTCCCTTTTTTTGCTGAACCTGTGATGCAACATCTGCTGATATAAATGGGGTACTTCAGGGCATATGTGCTTACTGAAAAGATAGTTTTTTCTGACGTTTATAAAGCTTTTCACAAATTTGTCCCCCGTCTTCCAAAATGTCACAGTTTTATATGTGATTATCAGACTGTACACATGTGAGTGCTGGCAATACAGAACAAGCCTCGTCATTCTTCATACCTTTGTCTGACAGGGATATTTAAAGAGATGTGCTGCTAATCACTTGGACTGCAGGAGTCCGTGTATGCAAGTACAAAGAGAAGCAGCAGTAATGAAATCCAGTGACAGTGACGTGGAGTCTAGACCCAGAAAGAAAATAATCCAAGCTACTGTGATAGCAGATTGATGTTAAGTATGTAATTAGAGAAGGAAAAATGAATGAAAAGGGAAACAGATGTAAACCAGCTTAATAGTTATTTTGTATCTTCTTGCCAAGTGTATCTTATTATGGTTCTATTGCTGCTGCTTTTAAATCTCTGCTAACCAAAATGTATCAGATATGGAGAGCTATGACATTTTCCTTCAGGCTTACAACCCCAGCGGTTCTGCCAAGCTCAGCTCACTGCAATAACCTGCAAGGATGCTAAATAGTTAATGAGGTAACAACACCTACATTTATAAGAAAGAAGAAACAGTAGATGGTCAGTTCCTTTTGGCTGAAGTCTTTAGGTTTTAAAAATTAACACCAAGGTACTTAAAAAATACATGGTAATTTCCTGAGGAAAGATTAGAGGCTTGTGCTGAAGATAAAACCCAAAGCATATGTTTCCCTGTCTGGGCTTTCATGTATTAATCCTGTATGGATTGATGGTGTAATTAGAACAATTCTGTGACAGTCGCAATTTGATGAGCACCATCCTATAGCTAAGCACACATTCCTTATTCTCCCAAGACCACGGGAATCCAAGATCTCACTGCTTTCACTTTGTTCAGCATTAAAAAGGAGTTTGGTGCTCATGTCTGTCAGCAGGTAATAAAGACTGGATTCCACAAATGCCGTAAGAGATGATGCCTCACAACCCTCCAGAGCTGTGGCTAGGCTGACAGATCTTTGTGCACTGTTATCAAGAGACGACCCTTCCTTCCCACAGCTCTCAGCCTGATTCACATCAGTAAGGCTTTCAGTGACTGCGCTAACGACAGAGCTGCATCCCAAACCAGCCTCGTGTCAGCTCTGAAGCGATTCCTGCAGAGCAGGCACCGTCAGTCGGCGGCCCAGGACTGCTTCACTGCTCTGTGTACCTGCTGGTCCGACTGCGCCATCTCTTTTCAGTCTGACCAAGGCCACTCTGGGCTTGCAGGACAAGTATTGCAGAGCTGGAAAGCACAGGAAGAAGGTCTGACAAGTTCAGTAAGATACGGGAAGACTTCCCTTGTGAAACGCAGCGTTTTCCTGCCCCTTGGTCACTCAGGGAGAACAGAGGAAAAAACCCTTTTGTCTGACTCATTCACACTATAGTAAGAAAAGCACTTGGAACTGTACTCCAGGGAGTAGCATTGCACCAGGATAAGGGAGTACTTGGGTGAATTAACGTTCCTTTGTTCTACAGCAAATATCACTACCTGAATGCTGTTGTTCATTTCCAGGCATTTTGGTGATTCAGCCTGAGAGGTGTCTGTGTTCACAAATTGCAATTACTGTCTATACTTCAAAAGGGAAACTGATACAATGCACTGCTTTAGTTGTATTGAAATGGAATGGGTTGTTTTCCTACAGAAATTGGAAGAATTTTGGCTCTGAACTGATTAAGTACTTAATCTGGTGCTTAACTTGAAACAGTTCAGTACTTCCATTGACATGAATAAAATTGTCCACATCCAGCTAAGTAACTTTCCTGTTTTTCTGGACTGTGTTCTTTTAGAACTGAACAGTTGGCTTAATAAATACTAGTCTAAGCATAACTGTAGCCTTATCTAAAAAGAAAGGGTGTTTAAAGGGTAGATCCTGTGGCCTCTGTAATTTTTTTTTTTTTAATAGAAAGATTTCTGCCTCCTACTTTGGGCCAAAATGTAATTTTTTGAGGTCTGGAATTCCACTCTCACGGTACAAATTTCAGCAGTGATGGCAACATTTGCAGTTTTGCTTGCAGCAATTTCTAACAGAAGGATTACTTCTCCCTGTTGGATACATTTGTTTCTTGTAACGCTTGATGCAGTGCATCCATTTGGCAATAAACCCCTCATTGGGGAATTACAATCTGTTGGGCTTTTTTCTGTCTGAAGTTTCTCAAACAGAGTAAGTCCCAAGTTAAATTTATCTGAACCAACAAACGCATGATCCGCACAGATGTTAAGTCACCAGACTCTCCTTTTCCTCACAGCACCTCCCAGGTGCTCCTCCTACAGAAACCAACCATAAGTCTGGTGAAATTGGGATGAAAATGCAGCTCTGCATGTCAGCAAAAAGGCTCCTCTCTTAAGAGAGAGTTGAGGCAACTTCCCACTGAAGCCTCAGTGTACATGATGGACAGTGACCCACTTCTCCAGCTTGGGAGGCTTGGCCAGTCTTCACAGAAATCAGTGAAACCAGGTCAATTAACCACAGTGAAAGAGCTGGCCAAAGGAACAAACAGGATGGAAAAGGGATAAAGTGATAAAGGAGCTAAACACAGCTTGAGCTGAAGTGTTGAGGGACCACAATTCATGTGGCCAGAGGATAAAGGTGAAGTTCAACGACAAGGTTCCCTGGATCCTCGTTTTTCCCCATCTGCACACTCTTTAGTGTGACCCAGTTTGCCCTTGGCTGTTGGCACTGGGGAGAGCATGGTCCAATCTGATCAGGATTTTATTTCTAACCCCACTGCACTGAAAGGAGGATCCCAATTTACAAGGTAACTGGGCCCTTGGGGTTAGATGGGGGCTCAACACCCCCTTCCTCTTCGCAGCAGCAGATAGCTCAGCAGGAAAATGGTAAAACAATTGGCTAGGCTGACAGATGTTCAGTCTGACTTCAGATGATGCAGGAAAGCCTGGATCTGCAGATGTTGATAGCTGTCTGCTTAAAAATCCTCCACTGACATACAGATGGATTAAAAAAATAATTCTTTAAAAGCACAGCACAGCCTTGATTTATCGATGCACACTCAAAAATTGTCACCAGCTTTGATAAGCGTTTCCTTCCCCAGAAACCCACCGACCGTGCAGGGCAGAGATCCGGCCTGTCCTCCACCGTCAGGGAAATGCTGGGATCTCATTACAGCCTCTCAGGTCGGGGTACGGGGCATTGCCTGTCAGTCGTGTTGCTTCAGCACCCTGACAGGAACTGCACTGCTGAAACCCAAAGATGATTGAAATGTTAATTGCTTCCAGAACAGTGTCACAGCAGCCTTGCCTGGCTGAAAGAAAAGCCCCAGGGCATTTACCTGAAGGCAGATGAGGATCCTCCTTATCCCAGGTCAAAGCAGACCAACTCCATTAATTTCAGCTGAGTCTGGGCTTTTTTTCCCCTGGAAGAGTGAGAGCTCAGAATCTGCTCTCAGTTCATTAGTACAGCCTAACAGGGAGAAATCAACCCTGCAAGATGGGAAGTTAGCCATGAAATACACCGCTAATATAAGTAAGGGAGCAATGACAGACATCAGAATTACTCTGCTATACTTATGTTCTGGGAGAGGGAGAACCCC
The DNA here is from genome assembly GCA_013389985.1 of Dryoscopus gambensis. Lineage (NCBI taxonomy): Eukaryota > Metazoa > Chordata > Aves > Passeriformes > Malaconotidae > Dryoscopus > Dryoscopus gambensis. The sequence continues at coordinate 364,323 of WEIT01009670.1, read as the reverse complement.
ACCAGATCATTAGCAGGGGGCAGTGAAGAAGTCCTTAGGCAAAATTTTGCCATTGCTCCCAGTAACTGCCTTTTAAACAACTGGGAGTTTTTAGGTGAAAGGTCTTGTACAACCAGAATGAGCAGTTAGTGACTAAATTTTTCTAATTGTAAATCAGATGCATTGAGACCCCAAATAGTCATGGTTTTGCCAGTGCTAACAGAGCAACACAGTACTTCAGAGGCTGCTTACCTTCATTTTGTTTTATGTTGTACAGCCAATACACAGATCACACCAGCTTATTGCAAAGATATATTTTCTTACACACAAACGGTATTGGGAAACAGCTCTGTATATAAATTCTGCAAATACACAATGAATTAGTGATCTGATACACAGTAAATTAGTTTTCAGAGCAATCGTCCCAACAGGAAGCGACGCATGTCCAGTGACTAAAACCAATATTATTACTTGCTTAAATAGAGCAATGCATCCTGTTGTTGTGAAGGATAAGCTTTGATTGAAAAGGGCTGTTTTTGCAGCTTCAAATAATCCAAAACACTTTTTTTTCAAAAAAGAAAAAAAAAGTAAAAAAAAAAGTTTTATTCACTTCTAAGCAGCAACTCTTGGCATATTTCCTTACAGAAGACACCGTTGTGTCCGGCTATTACTCAACCACTAACATTAGAGACATTAAAGCTGCAGGAAACACAGTTCATCTTTTGCGTAGTTAGAAAGGAGTTGGCTTCCCAAACACCCTGGAAACTGGACTTGCTGCTGGGCAGAAAACCACAATTCACAGCGGAAAATAATAGTTGATATATGAATATCTACCTAAAGGCTAATCAGCAAAACAAACAACGCACGAGGAAGATGACCCACATGACGTTGTTTGGAGGAAATTAGTCATCAGTATTCTTGAGCTTCCTTTTGTTTTAAAACATTAAATCCCTGCCCCTCACCAGGTTAGGTAAGAATGGGTTAAGACAATCTGTTGAGGATAACAAATCAAGCTGTTTTCAAGGGCCAGGCTGTATTTTACAATCGCCTGCTGTTGACTACGTGCCTGTGTTGACTTCCAAGGGTCAGTGCTCCAGGCTAGTCTGTAATTCCAGATGTTACTGCACATCATGTGGTGCTAAGGGTCCTAGCAAGCACCGCCACCATGGAAGAAAGACATGAGAAACTGGGGGTAGAGTTGGATCAAGTTTGTGCATGGTCCCAACACACCTTCTGCCGTTTCCTGCTGTATTCAATGAGCACACCTTTAAAAGTTTTCTTTTTTCCCACTTCTGGCTTCATTGCGCTCTATTTAGGGAGGATAACCAGCTAAACAGTGCAGTGAGATAAACCTCTCTGGATCTGAGGTAACTGCAGTGACTCTGATTTCCAGCTTCATTACGCCAATGCTCAACCAAGAGCAAACAGTCCCTCTGAAGCCAGCTGTGTGATTTACGGGCAATAACTCTGAAAGGGTGTTTGCGCCCTTCTCCATCAAGAGACTAGGCATAAAACACTCCAGAAACCAAGTACGACAGGACATGCTTACCAAACAAACAAACAATGCCGTAAGATGAGTTCAGGACCTACTGATGTCAATGGGAGTTTCTGCTGTTCATTCCACCTTGGCCAGTGGTTTTGCTGTCCCCAGTCCACAGGCAAGACAGGACAGAGTGAAGGTGGTGCTTGGAGCTTCTTGGATGGTGTGACTTCTCCTTCAAGGTGGTTAACTCCTGCTTGTTTTCAAAAGCCAGTGCATCCCTTAGTTGTCAGTGCATGCTTCTCTGAGGCCGGTAGCCCCTTTGCCTCATGCATTTTAATTAGGCTCTAATCTCTAGAAAATTAGCTTGACTGCAGATGTCCACTTTTATTAGTCAAAGATTTAACAAACATGTTGTATTTACAGCTTTCTGGCTAAAAAAAAGATCCAGACTCACCACTGTTTCACACTAGGCTCCCCCAGGTCAACACATAAGCTCTGGCGGCTTTAGGCAGCTTTGCCCTATGTCCACTACAGTGCAAAGGCATGTGGCTCATGCTGAACTGGAAACTGCAGCCAAAACAGCCCATTTTGATGTGTAAACCAGAAGAAAGGTCACTGTGCTGAGGAGCAGACAGGCACCAACACCAGTGACGCGTGCAGGAGCTGGAAAAAGCATCAGCCTTTGCGGGGGAATATGATGACAAGAGAGTCTGGAGCTGGGCCGCTCTGGCCGGCCTCACCCTCCACCCGTACACTGCTTTGGGCTACCTGGTAAGGGCAGTCTGAGCAAAGAGCAACTCTGGCACAAATTTAGGGGTTGTCAACCACTGGCTTTTGTTTTCATGCTTTTTAAAATGTAACTGTTTCAGTGAAAGAAAGAGAAGAACCAAACAAAGAAAGAATCCTCAATCCAAACGCTAAAACTCTGTTTTAAAGCCTTGAGAAAAATTCTACTTTCTTCCCACCCCCTCTACCCCAGGAAATGACTCAGTTCTAGAGAAACATCCAAAAAAAAAAAAATCAGCTTGTCTGTTAGTGTAAAAATCAATTAAGAAACCCCAAAACACGAGATGTGCAGCTGGCTTGGCTGAATATGTCTCCTAGAAGTGGTCTTCCCTCATCTTGCCTGTTTCTCCTTTGGCCTCCTACCCCACAGCTGTATCTGCTCTGCTCCCTCTCCTTCCAACTGCTACTCCTTTGAACAAATCGGTGCTACTGAGTCATGAAAAGGCCAAGCTCCTACTCTTTCACCTCATCTCCTGGTGTCAGAAGCTCCTGTGGAGCTGCCTCTCTGAGCTTTCCTCCTCTTTCCTCAGCCACAGCCCCCGGCATTGGAACCACAGTCACCTCATCCTGCAGGAGCTCAGGACAGAGTCAGGGCTGCTGCCAGCAGACCTACTGGGAACAGGATCTTCTTCCCAGTTTGTCCTGAGGCCATGATTTGCCTGTCCCAGCAGCAGGATGTCTTAAGCAACTACTTGCTGGTTGTACTCCGTGGATATATCCTTTAAACACCATGATTTTCATGGCCTGATAAACAATGCAAATATTTTCTCTGCTCACTACCCACCCAACATTTTCAGCCTTGGCCATCCATCAGCCCCACACAGGCCTGGGCAGGATCACACCAGTCCCTGTGGATCTCCAGGCTCCCACACCATGCTGTGGCTGGCTGTGCAGGGATGGTTGTGTGTACCCCACGTAGCCCCCACTGCTCCTCACGGGGTCCTGGGGAAGGGGCTGCCCTGGCCCAAAAGAGACCTCTGGGAATGGGCTGGGTCCGTGCCAAGTTTGGCAGCTCCCCCAGCAGCTGTAGCTGCAGACCAGGGGAATGGTCAGGGGTAATGAGCTTGTAGCAAAGTGTGAGTGTGCATCTGGTGTGGATCAAGCGCTGACTTCATTTCCTTCCTCCTGGCTCCCTTGTCATGCTCTGCCCGGCCATTTGGCCCAGGCCTGGCTGTGATCCAGCCGGTACCTCGTTTCATCGGGGCAGAGCCGCAGATAGCACTGGCTTCCCAAGGTGTGGGACAGCTAGTAATCACTCCAGTCAGCCTTTGTGAGCATATTTTCTTTCTCAGGAGCCACCAGGTCTCCCCAGTGGCATCTGGAGAACATCCAGGGCTGACAGAGCAGACAGCAGGCGCGTCCCTGTTATACCTGCCTGAACTGGAGACCGCAACCAGTGCAACAGAGAGGAAGATTTCCAGTCCCTCGGCCCATGAGGCTCTCTCAAAAGCTGGAGACAGGAAACATTATCTGTTAGGGACTGATCAGTGTTTGTACTGCAGTGGCTCTGGAGGCTCCCACTGACATCCTGCTCCTGTTATTCTGGGCACAGCCACCAGATTGAAAACTGTGCTGGCCACAAAGACTTAGCAGTTGAACTCACCTATGCGAATAAATCAGACCTGCCCTACCAACAGGCCTGCAGCGAAGGGCTTGGCTTTTCCTTTAGAGTCAGGATCACCAGGGATCTGTGGAACCTGCCCAGCCTATTCCAAGCCCAATGTACCCATCCCCAGCCTGGAGGATGCTACTGAGTACCTGGAAGGACAGCAGCAAAGCTGAAGGAAATGCAGCCACCTTCAGCCCTCCTTTTCCTCCCCAGTAGCTCCTCATTTGATGGATGGTTTTACTCTTAACCCAACCACCTTTAGTAATTCCCACTGGTGACACAGCAAGACAAACACCAGGGCTGGGAGAGAGACAAGAACCTTAACTCAAGGTCACAGTATGCAGGTCCACAGCACAGCCAAGGGTCATCTGAAACTCAACCCCGTGCCCAGTCAGCTGAGCAACATCGCTTCTCATGCTGCTTCTTCTTCTTCTTTGTGTTTAAATGACAGGAAAATTCTTTCGTCAAAGTAATTTTCTGGGGTTTTCAGCTTGGAATAAGAAGCTTCCAAACTGTGCAGACCTGCCTATGTGGAACAGAGTGCTTCTTGTTCTTGAATGGTAAAGACTAAGTTAATTGCCTGGAAGTGGAAACTGTGCTATAATATCTTGGCGAAAGTGTGTATGATGAAGAGCTGTTTGCTCGCTGGACTTGCTAATAACATACATGTGTCTGCTGGACTCTGTGCCATCAGGAGTCAGCAGGAACTGGAGGACCTGCATGGTGTTGGAGCAATCGTTAATCAAAACCTGGCGGCTGAGCCCGGGACGGTGCAGCGAGGGGTCGGCTGGGACAGGCAGAGGGATGTGCAGAGGGATGTGCAGAGGCTCTCCCCAAACTGCCTGTGCTGATCCATCCCTGCAGGCAGCGTCGGTGCAAGCCAGGTCCTGCACACACAGACCTGGGACTGCCTGGATCTGGCATCCTTCTCTGGACTGAACGAGGACACCAGGGCAGAAATACAGGGATCAGTCAAGTACACGCATCTTAATTAATAAACTGTAACAAAGTGCTTATCAGTCCCTCATTACTAAAGATTATTCTCCAATGTCTGCACCACTTGCAAAACCTGGAACTGGCTGGGTTTGTTCCTCCCTTACTCTTCCCAGGAGGTATACGTGCAGTCAGCACTATTTAACCATTCCCAGGAAGAGATGAGCTTTCCTGAAAGGAAATCAGTGTTTCATCTCCACCCAGAAAAATCAGCAGGACTGGATAAAATCCGCAGCTCTGTAAGTAAGCCCGGGGGCACAGCTAGCGAGCAAGGCTTGTACAAGCACTTTTGGTCCAGATGAAAGGTTCATGAAAAAAGAGTTAAGCCTCCGAGTTTCCGTACTTTCAGTGTGAAACAGAGGACACCCAGCCTGGTTCTGCTCCCCCTGATCTGTTTCTTTTGCCTTGGCTTCCTGCCATTGTCTTTGGCAGAGCTGGGATGGCTGTGGGAGCCCAGGGAAAGGGGGCACTTTCTTCTCTTGCCCACCACAGCAATTATTTGTAGCCCTTTTAGGTATTTTCCAGCCCATATAAGTTTTGCTGGGGTGTCCATATACACATAGACGTACGTGTACACATTTATACACGCACACACACCTACTTTAGCTATCTATTCCTGCATGTGCACACACTTCTGCAGTGACCTTGGTCCTTCAGAAAGCGTGTCAGACTCATTTCTGCCGTGCTCACATAATTCCATCAGCGAGCATTCAACTCCCGGCGTTTTTCCTGCAAAACGATGACGCAGAAGGACAGGATGAACACGCCATGGGAGTGCCGCCAGCCCAGTGCTGCTTTACACACCGGCACCACCACATGAAACTGGGGGGCAAGGGGTGGCCAAACTGGTTTGATGGTTGTGTAACACAGCTTGTCACGGCTCAGCTCCTAATTGCCGTCCCCATCCAGGAAGGACTCAGAACACCTACATGACTTTTGCAACAGCTGGCCTTCAGGCCAGGCTCTGGGCTCATCAGGGCTTTGCTCAGTGCACCTGAGTGCCCCGAAGCAGCTTTCAGCACCCTCCCTCCCCTTTTGGCAAATCCTGGAAGCAGTCCAGCACCTGGAAGCTGTTTTATTTTGTGGGAGCACCTCCAGTCCCCTCCACTGCCTGTACACACCGTGTTTTGGTGTCAAACACATGTCCTTCCTGGGGTTTTTCTATTGCTGGAGCAGGTTCCTTAACTGCAGATTTTCAGGCTGCTGAGGTTGGTTTTTCCTTCTTTTCCTGTTCCTGGGACAGGCCAAGGCACCTGGCTTTCATTAGTTTTGGTGCTCTACTCTAGGAAGCAAATTCTAGTTTGAAAAGAACTTTTTGCTTTTCACATCTTGCTTTGAAGAAAAACTACTGTTTAAAGAAAAATGTTTTCTCATCCAATGTCATCACCGGTAATGCTGAAAGGCTGCTTTCAGCCTGCCGGAAACTGGCCTCAGGGAGACCTCAACACCTGCTAAAATCCTGCCCTGAGCTGAGACCTCTACAAAAATCCTCCACCACAGTCCTTGTCAGCAGAATTCAGAGCCAGTCCATCACCTCGGACAGCTTACGAGGCATCTCTTCCTCCAGCCTCAGCATCAGGGAGAGTGGAGGAGCCTTATGTGAGAAAGTCAGGTCTGAGGGACCCACCTGCAGCCTCACACAGCTGCCAACAGCTGCCTGCTCAGAACAGGGCTGGCGAAGCATCTCCTCGTGAGCCCGGCAGGACTCCCCAGCCCGCCTGCTTCGTGCGGGGCTCCGCTCCCGTGCACAGCTCATCCTCACCCCTGGCGTGTGGGAGAGACCCAGAGCTGCCCACCCAGGGAGCAGAACACCTCTGCTGGTGCATCGAGGCCAGGTAAGAGGTTAATCCACCTCACTGCTATGGCAGTCAGCTCCAAATCTCTGTACATGGGGCAGGTACCACACTCAGCACATCCACAGAGGCGTTTTCTCACCCACCGGGTGGGGTCACCTCCTGGAGACAAATCCAGCCCTGAGAAGGCTGGGGATGGGAAAGGGAAAGGCAAAGAAGAAGGGGGAAATCGTGGAAGCAATGGTCCCAGCAGGAAACAGATAAGAAACAAGTCATGAGAACTCCCTACCCATGATTTGCTCTGTGAGAAATATCCGCTCTCAGCATTGCCAACCCGGGCGTTTTCTTTAACATCCAACACTCAAACTTTCTTCCTGCCTGTACCAGGCATTCCTGCTTCATTAGAACACCTGGAATTTCTGAATCATCTGTGACTTCTTTCACTGTGACAGAGCGCCTTTTGATTTCTATTATCCACTGCCCAACACGATAGCATGAGCGGGGATCACAGGCTCCAACACGATCCCCTTGAACAAAGAATAAAATAATTCCTCGTCAATGCTCAGAGCCCCAGCCTGAGCTGAGCTGTGCCTTTTTGCAGTGCTTAGCTCATTACTTACTGCTGTCATTCAGACTCTAGTCCCAGAAAACCTCTGTGGACCTTGAAGATTTTCAGACAAGCTTGCTGCAGGTGACACAGCAGGTGAGTGTTTCTCTTTCCTGTTGTCACCACACAGTCAGCAGCAGAGGAACAGCGTTGGATCTCCAGCCCTGCATGGGTCCAGCTCCCTGGGGAACCTGTCTCTGTATGTAACTGCTGGAAAGGAACAGAGAAAGCACTACTGATAAAGGCTGCAGAAACAACGTGATACATACGTTAGAGCAAAGCTGAGAGCCAGAGGCTGCTCCTGTGGCTAAAGCTGTAGAGCAGTGGGATCAGGGAAATGCTGTCACTTAGCAACTGCACTAACACAAGAACCAGAACCAAACTGTCTGAAGTGAGAAATGTCACTTTTTTTTTTGGTGCAGCTGTGCCCACACGCTGGAGCAAAGGGAAGTGATTTGAGTCCTGGGATGCTGGTGCCACCTACACAGCCAAGAGAAGGGCCCTTAACAGTGCACAAGGGAGTGAGTACACCAGGGCTTTTCCTTTCAAGATGTGAGTCCCACTACAACCTGAAATATTTTGTCAGAGGAATCAGCTCACACAAGTTCTAGGGCACTTTGCTTACCCAAACCCACTGCTCTTTATCCTCAGAGTGGTGTTAAATGGCAACCCATCCTCTGCTTTTTATAACAAAACCCAGCAAGAATTCATTGTATTAGATGCTGCTACAACTGCATTTGTGAGGATGGGTCATGTTAGTGTTAAATACATCCCTTGTTCTTCTGTAGCCCGCAAAGCACAGACAGAAAAGAGGCATTTTAATAAAAGAATAAAGATCGCTTGTTGGGTGGCTGGCCGTGTCCTACACCAAGCAAAGTTCTGTCTTCTCATAATACAGGCAAAATGACAAAACACAGCACGGAGCATTGAGGATGCTCAGATTCATTAGCTGATAGCTTTGATTCTTACAGCAATGTATTTTTAAGCCAGAGTGGGTTGTCATCAGCTGAGGAAACCCCCTAAGGTGAAAAGAGGTTCCTTTCCTACCTGCCATATGAGCACCAGCCCATCTGTCCCCAAAACCAGCTCTCAAATCAGGAACCAGGCTGGAAAGCAGAGTATGGTAGAGAAGACGTTCACTGTTCCAGGGAAAATGAACTTGGTCATGTCACCCGTAGCCCCAAAATCAACATTTTCTGTAATGCTTTTGTTTTTGATTACCTTACTTTTTGTTTGTGAAAACATCATCCTAGAGGAGGGATTTAGGATTTGTGCTTACAAATAAAATAGACTATAACTTGCCTAATGGGAGCAGTTCAGTTTTACATGGTTGTCTCTTGACATGTTTACACAGCTGGCCAGATACCATTAAAACATATTTTCTCAGGAGGCAGTGTGGTCTAGTGGAATGAGCACGGGCCTAGCAGTCAGGAACTCCCACGTTGTAATTTTGGGTCACCAGTGGTTTGGTTTGGTGCACAGAGTCATTTAACCCCCGTGCATGTCAGTGTCCCAAAATGACACCTCCTCATCACAGTGTGATGCTGAACATCCATGTGTTAATCCTGGGGCTGGGAGAGGATCAGAGACACGTTGTGGCACCCAGGGTCAGCAACACCCAAAGACTGTGGAGGGATGGACTGGAGATGCTTCTCCATCTTCACCTCTGGTGGGTTTGTGTTAGGCAGTCCCTGAATCAGAAAGGATTCTGTGCTGATCCGAACTGAGATCACCCATGAGCACTCTGCAACAGCTTGTCCCTCCTCCCTGCAATGAGCACAACCTTCATGGAGAGACCCCAGAGCTTTGCAGATCCTTAGTGAAGTGAGAAAGCCAACAAGCAGCAGTGCTAACTTTTAGCTCAGGAATGGCTCAAAGGCATACATTTCCAAAAAGCTGACGAGCATATCCAATATTACATCTGAATAGGAGCTCGTACAACAATGGGGTTTTAAGTACCATGGAATGACTGGCTCTAGTTCTAGCTCAGATGGTTAAAAATCAGATAAAACCTAAACTGATACAGTTGATAGTTCAATGATACTGAACTAGGGCCTACACTGTGGCACCACTGGAACTTACAGCCTTCCTTCTTAGATTCCTTCAGTCCAGGATACTTTTGCCACAGCATCGAGGTTACTTGAGAAGACTTCACATTTGTCCTACAAACTGCATGGACACCGATCCATAGTTCTGGATGATGATGATGGAAATAATCCCATAGGAAAACATTTTAGCTGGCAGCTAAATTGTGATCTTACCCATTAGAGATCTTCCTTGTTTACTTCTCCCACTGGTCACGTCTGGTAACTGCTGCGTTTGTGTTTCACTCTGCTGTTAATAAGGGTTTTATTTGATCCAATATTGGAGATTCTCCAGCAAAACAGCATTCCAAATCAGGCAACAGCTATTGTGCTACATCAAAATGGTCTCTCGGTGTCTCAGGGCCTGTAATAAAAAGTTGCTTGCAGAATTCAGGAACTGGCTATGCTGATATACTGTGTCTGGGCCTCTGTCAGCAACCTCGGGGGGCTCTTGTCAACAACTTGAGTCATTTTAGAGAACTGGTCTGCTCTTTAAAGGAGGATGGGTGTGAGAACAGCTCAGCAGCAGAACATCTGACAGGCGGTGTGGTACAGAGCACTTTCTCAGGGCTTCTGGATACGGGGAAAGGATGAGTCAGTGGGTGAAGAGGTGGTCGCAGCCCCAGAGTCTTGTGGCCCTGGATGTTCAGTCCTGGGGCTGCTGTGCCTGGCTGAGGAGGCCACATGGACCTTTTAACTGGCTCGGGGTCAGTGACCACGTCAGGGTCTTTGTGCCTTCTCTGACACTGCGGCTGTGCTGAGGGCCGGAGCTGACCCCACTGGACCCCAGGAACACTGAGGGTACAGCACTGCCACAGACCTCCTGGGAAAGCAGGGCTCTCCCCAGCTTGAGACATGACAACCAAGGCTCTGTCCAGCCAAGGATGGAGACAGTGGGACCTTTGGGAGCCTCTTCCCACGCTGCACAAGCTCTCTGATAGGAGATGTCCCACTGCACCTCCTGAGCCACGGCTGTGGCTGCAAAGCCCTGCTGTGACCTGCAGTTCAGCAATCAGACCTTCTCCTCCTCCATTGCCCAGCTCCGAGTCCAGTGAGGAACAGAGGAAGCTGGAAACCATTCCAGCGGCATTCCTGGGCACAGTTGAGAACAGTACAGTTCTTACCTCAATTTCACAGGTGACAGGGAATCAACAAATCTGACAAACACAGCAGTTAGTGTGTACTCTCTCAGAGAAACAACTGAAATAACTAGAAGCTTTTTTTTCCTTTTTTTTTTTTTTGAGAGAAACATTTTCTTTTCTGGATGGCAGACTTAAACAGCAAAGAAACTTGTGCCTTCAGGGTATCTTTAACCTAATTTTAGAACCTCCTGGAAGTCAGAGCTATTAATGGACTTCTTGCTGGAAGCTCAGCTCCAGTGTTTTAAATGGCTGTGAAACATGCTCCTGATGGGAGAACAAGCACAAAACCAAGAGGAAAACAGGAATCTGTTATCTGATATCCCCACCCCTGCTAATAAAGTTCTTTTTTTCAATGCTGGAGTCTTGGCTGGTGTTAAAAAGAGTCTTGTAAAATTGCCTTGACACCTTATCAACATTAGTACAAAAATCCACCCACCCTTCGCTGACACGGTGGCAAGGGACAAAAACGGGCATTTTACAAACCTGTCAAAGGAAATCTGTTGCCTGAGCTTGACACTTCTGTGATGAAGTGTTATGTATCTATAGTGATCTATAAATATCAAATGTTACCTATCACTGAATTAAGATTTTTGCCTTTTAGTAGCCTTATTTATATAATTGACACTTGCTTCAGTGCGTTTGCTCCAGTATTTCATTACCAGCTGATATATCCAGGTCAGCCTTGGCAGGTTAGTGCAGAACCCCACTCCCTCAGCAGGATCTGAAAATTTAGGTCAATTCGCATAACTTTGATGAACCTTTAGAACTAAAATGATTAAAGTGACAACTTCCATTGACTCCCTGCTGAAGTCTCCGACCTTAAATCAGGGAGGTCACAAAAAATATGTGAAGAATCTAAATAAACTCTAATTCACAACTCCTTTAGATTAAACATCTCCATGCAGTGCGGGTATCAATATGGCTTAAAGGAAGTGAACAATGCTTTATAGTTTCTCAATAATTAAAACTTTTCATAGGAATTTCACAAATTTCAATGCATTTTTTCTCAACCCCACCAAATGCAGTTTTTAAACAGACTAAGATAAGCACTTCAAGTTACTAAAGTATCAATTCTGAAAATTTTTCGCAAAACTGCAACCATCTACTTTCAGGGTTTCATAGATTAAAATCCAGTCATTTTTCAGTCAAAGGGTTTGGTACTTTTCCATGCCATATCAGAATGGATGTAAACATTCAGTGTTTGAGCTTCGTGGGTACAGTGACAAAGATCCCTTCCTACGTCACCAAATAAATCATCAGGCAGGAACTCTTCCTGACTACACAAGACAACCACGATGACACATGGGCTTGGCATTGAAGGGGCCGTGACTCCTTGACACTGCATAAAACCACTGTCCAACCCCAGACTTTCTTTCACTACAGCATCGTTTTTTCCATTTTGGAACAGGAGCCGTGCAGGAGCTCTGGCGGGCTGAGCAGCCACACACTGGAGAGCACTGGGAGGAACAGGGAGGTGCAGGAATGCAATCCCACCTCTGCCAGCTGTGCCAGGGGGACACTGTGGGAGGTCACGAGCTGGTGTTTCCAGGTACCTCTTATGCAGGTGAGCTCCATGCGCACTCCCATTTCCCAGAGCAGAGCATGCTGGAGCAAGCTGACTCCATCTGCCCCTCACATCTGTGGACTGATGCCTTCTCCAGCTACCTAGAAACAGAGACTAGACAAGAGTAAGGGAATAAAGGCAGGGATTTATTTGAAAGGCCTTCAGAGGTACACCCTGGGGAGCCAGAGGCTACTTCCAAAATGGACCCCAAGATGGACAACGAGTCACGAGTTCTTCACACTGTTATAGGTTTGGTCCATTTGCATATCAGCATAAATTCACCAATTATAACTTTAGCTTTCTTCAATTTCCCCACATCTCTAGAGGCCCCAGCTCACACCTTTGGGCCTAGGACAGGCTGAGTGTCCTTGAATAGCAAGCTCAGAGAAGCTTTGCTGTGTCTGTCTGGCCTAAGAGAGCAGCTAATGAGCTACAAGAAACTTCAGAGTTACACACTAGGCAATACAGGATTTGAAAAGTATAAAAGTGAAAATCTAAGACATCAGGACCAGCCTGAATTACCTCAACCAGCTCTAAATTTTCAGAGTACTCTGTGCTCTCTTGGTGGCTGCAAAAGGCAGCAGCAGGTACAAGGAAGAGGATGGGACACATCCACTAACAGTCGCATTTTAAAATGAAATATAACTTAATTCAGCATCAGAAGCACTGTACAGTGTTGCCTCCTGATGACTTTTGCTCTGAATTATGTGAACTAGAAACAATGTAACATTTGTTTGAGTGTGATTTACATGAAGGAAGGAATGCCACAGCATTTACATCCCCTCCGTGAGTCATGCTTTGGTATCCCTGGTCTGTCACATCCAGGACGTGCTGAAATGACAGGCAGGGAGAGGAGAGCTACTTCTGAGACAGTTCCACAGGACAAACTCCTTCACTGAGTGGGAAGTATTATTACCCAGCCTTTGCCCCCTGCTACACGCACTGCAATGAAGGCAGTGGGTTTGTGTACAAGCGCCAGGGCAGTGTCTTCTCTTGTGTGTTCATTTAGCAAATTGGAGGCCTCTGACAACAAAGCAAACAGCAACTCAGGTCTTCAAACTCCTTGCTCCTCAGCAGCAGTAATCACGCCAGTAATTCCAGTGCTAAATGGAAAATAAGTATCCTGTGATTTTATTTTGTAGGCTGAAGCCACTGCCCGTCAGGGCCACACACAGAACTGCTCTGGGCTCCAAGGGAAGGGTCATTAGCCACAGCAGCCAGGGATGGGCAGTGACAGGGGGAGGCTCTGAGAGCCACCCAAAACACGTTTGGGATGACAGAGCGCACGAAAGTAGCTCAACCTTGCGCTACTTCTTGTTTTTAAAAACGTTCCAAGTATTTAAAACCTCACCTTCCTCACTGAAAAGAGGTACTTGCTATTTCTAACAGGCAGCAGGACACCAGAGTGCTGGGGGTTCAGCCTCCTCCAACAAGGGGTGTGTGCACTGGGGAAAGCTCCCAGTTGGGGCTGTCTTCTGTCCCCAGGCTCTGCCTGCACAGTTGTCACTGCAGTGGTGTGTGTACAGCACTTTTCTCTGCAAAAGCCATGGCAATGCACTTCTGCACTGCTGCATGGGCCAGGGGTGAGCCTAGCAGTGACATTTTTTTCAGCTGGGTCCCAAATGGCACATTTTGTATATCAGTATTTAGAGCCAGCCTATAATTAGAAGATAATCTTTTCCAGAGCTAATGAAAAGATGCCCCAGCAACCTCTGGACCTGATCCCAAATCCATTAATACAACTCAAGTGATTCCATTTCATTTTATGTGGGACAGACCACGAAGTTTGAAGAAAGATGCTGCCAAGTATTTTCAACCAGGAATATGTTGAAACCTGGTAAAAAAGGATGGAAGAATTCATCCTGTATCTGTCCCTGTTATATACAACTTGGCGAGAAACTGGGAAAATTTAAATGAGTAATGCTTCCTGAACCATGATGGTATTTTGATGGAAATGTGGCTAAGAAATAGCTCCCATGGAAAAATTATGAAAAATGTATTTCTGTCGTCATAATGAAGACTCGACCTGTTGTTCTGAGTCATTAGTGCCAGCTGATAGAGGCAAAGATGGTGAGTGCAGGGACACAGTGAGACTTAGCTGCAATTCCTCCCTGCGTGCCAGCCTGGGGAGATTTCTACCACGGTGTCCTGCTGAGATGCAGTGACCATCAGTCACCAAACACGTGGCTTCATTCCACATCCAGCACCTCCAAACCCAAATTCCACACCAAGATCAGCCTCTCCCAGCCCTCCCACACCCAGCTGTCACCACGGTGCCCAGAAGTACACTTGATTTAGCATGTGAGAGCACAGCTAATGATGACCCATATGAAAGGAGTGCTAGGAGGGACCTTAAAACAGCCCAACCACACTGTACTGTGCTTGGCACGGGTGCAACACCCATTCTGTGTGTGCCTTTCTGTTTGAATAATGTTCTTCAAAAGCAGCTACAAGCCTATTAAAATGCACTGGAAAAGCACCAAAGAGCTGCCAGGATGAAAGCGGCTGCACTTCCAAATGGGGCTCAAGGTCTGGCACACGGCCCGTTCCTCAGAGATGCTCACCGGCACCCGAGCAAATGCCAGGAGAACATCACTTCGTTGGAAACCCGATTTTCACAGCAAAACAGCACAAATGGCCCCTTTTCACTGACCAACCTGTGTCTCTGGGATGAGCAGAGCCCAGCAGAGCAGCAGGGGCTGGTGGGTGCACCTGACTGAGCCCATCCCAGTGCCCCAGTTCCTGGCCAGGTCCCAGCAGAACCCACGCCTGTTCTCCCCAGGCAGAGCCCTGAAAATGGAGTATGAGCTGCGAAAACACCACCTACCCCGTGCCAGGAACGCAGGCCCAGGAGCACAGTGTCCTCAGCTCCTGCCATGGCCCAGTCACCAGCTTCTTGGATTTACGAGCAAGGTAAATCCCGCTCACGAAGTATCAAGTCAACAAAGAAATAACAATATAAATGCCATGAAGATCCACAGTGAAAGGCAAATGTGCCTTACATAGGCAATCTGAAAAGGTCACCAGAATGTTTGTGGCAAGGATACAAGTATTTTTAACTTTGGACAACGAGACTAAGACGTGGACAAGGAAACCACTATGATACCACCCCAGGGAGTGAATAAACACTGCCCCAGACCATGAATTAAACTCTAAACCAATTGTGTTCTAATGAAACTCTCTACAATGCAGACACCAATTCACACACCTCAGCATCATCAGTAGAACAGGCTGTTAATTAATGTTTTTCTGGAACACTTTTAAAAGTTGAGCTCTCAAACTATCGGTCCTCCCCTGCTCCCTCTGGACAGCCTTTACAAGACAGATAAAAGGGGAACATCCTGTCCCCAACCACACAGCACTGGAAGAGATTTCAAAGACAAAGATCAATGCCTCACCTTCTGATTTCTGGCATGAATCTTATAATTCAGGGTTATTTCTTACTGGACAATTCCCAACAGCATATTTTACTTATTTACAGAAAGACAGGAATTAACAACAGCTCATGACATTTTTATTTTAATGAAATTTAAAAAGGCAGTTATTAGTTATACATACACACAACTGATTCTGTACTTGTTAGTCATAAATATAGAACATTCAGAAGTACAAAATACACTTTATCCACAGCACAATTTCACATCAATATGAAGAGTTCAAACGGATACGTAGCCAAGTGCCTAACAATGACAGAAGCCCATTTTTGGAGTTGTTTTGTTTTTTTTTTTCTCTCCCCTTTTTTTTTTTAAAGACCATTAATCTACACAAAGTAATCAGTGCCCACAGTCATCAGTTTCATGAAATGCACTCTGTTTTAGAGTAGGAAAAGACTGACCTTTTAAAGACAATTAGATGCCATCACCTTTTCTTTGCTCCATTTACAGCAACAAGCCCAAGCCCACATTCTCTTCTTCTCACAGTTAACAACGGTGAAAAATGGGGCTCTGGCAAAAATCACCTGAAGCCAAACTTGAGCACTGCCAGGAAAAGTGAAAATATCTGAACTAGAAATTAGTCCACTCGATACCTTGCAAACAAAGAGCAACAGCAGTATGACACCAATAAGGCATTAATGACAAAATGGCTGTATTATTCTCAAAAAAAGAGTACACCTATGTATAAAAATATATGTCATAGCAATTGGGTAAATCCAACACTATTTAACACTGTGCCAAAAGTAATTAAGAGTTAGAAAGGCAGTTCTGCAAGAAGTATTTACAGTTTCATACTGTACTTCAAAAGAAAAGGCAACAAAGCTACGAATGGAACTATCTGGTTAAAGCATCACTGTAGGTACTGCCAGTAGCACTTGTACAAGTAATGTGATGGACTCTTGGATTGTTTGTCTGAATAAATGAATATAAATATTTTAGTATCTAAAATTATCTCAGTCTACATGTCTGCTCCTTGAAATAACCCACCCAGACCATCACTATTTGCAGTTTCTTGCTCCATTAGTTTAAAATCCAACAGACTCAGTTTCAAGGAACACCGTGTTTGCAACAGTTCGATCAGAAATCACAGCTTTATTTCCAGCTTAGGAAAAAACAAAAAACACAAAGGAAATGAGAAATCCACCACCTATGAAATTCTGGAAATTGGAAGCCAAAGTGCCAACAAAGCTACACTGACAGCACGTAATAAAAACATCAGCATTCCCAATGCACCTTATAACTGCAGCTACAGGGTAAGTTAAGTCGCTTTAGTAGCCAAACACAAGATACAGCACAGCCAAGGCCACACAGCTCTGTCAGCCACAAGACCTGGAGCGGCTGCTTGGGACGAGCGCCCTGCGGCACGAGCAAAGCCTCACCTGCAGCGTTTGCTTGCTCAGAAGCACAAAGTTGCCTGACTCCTTAATTGCTCCCTCCTTGCTGGCTCGGGAATGGCAGCCCAACGCCTCCCACCCCGGGGTGGGGGAGATGGGATGGCCAGGAATGGGAGAGGAGCAGGGGAAGGGTGGAAATGCCGAGGATAAAGCGCTGGCTCGGGATGGCACGACAGAAACGGGGGACGGTAAGGGCTGACAGGGAAAACCCAAACCTGGCACTATCCATGCTGCCCTCAACAGAGCAGCCATCGCCTTTCCCAACCAGAAAGGCAGGAGGAGTCCACAAGGTGAGAAGCAGTCCATGCTCTGATCCCTCAGGCGTACTGACTTCAAAAAAAACAACAAGAAAAAGAGAGATGTGCTTAAAAATCTTCTAACAGTGCACTTCTAACTGCACAACCAAAATCTGTACACGGGAAGCCTTCTCCAGTAGTATAAAACCCACGGCACACTGAGAAAGTTATCATTGCTCATGTCAGGAGAAAGAAAATTACTTTAAAAACTTCATTTTTAAATTGAATTCAGGAAGTAAAATAAACTATAAATATACTTAGAGCAGTTTGTTGGGTAAAATAAAACAGGGGAACAGCATTTTTTCACTGAATTCATTACTCACTTTACGGACAAATTTATAAAAATTTCAGAAGAACTGACATTTATCATGTCAAGTATCTTCTGTGCAGAGACACAAACTGCTCACCTACTGCTCCCTCCCTCACAATCAGCCCCTTTCAAAACCCTGCACAGACACCGAGCACCTCACTCACTGGTGCAGCATCCAGGCACCTCTTACAGACACCAGTGAATTTCACTCTGAGGCAGCAGAGCTTTGCCTATCCAATTCCATGAGCAGTCATTCATTTGAGCAGCGTGAGGGGAAAGGGAGATGGCTCCAAGAGAATAAACATCCAACTATTTAAAAGAAGAGTGCATAAGCACATGGCTTGCTCACCTAAGATGGTATTTTCCTGATCTCTGGGGGAGAAGAGATAGGAAGTTTTATTGTTTGTTCTCAGTGTGATTTGGTGAGGCAAGTGCAGACCAGGAGATCTGACACCTCTCCAGTACCGCATCTAGAAATATACAAAACTGTCCTAAAAAAAGACTCCCTAGCCCCACTTGCACATAGGGTAAGAGATTGGTCCCAGATTTAGTGAGAGAAATAGTAAGAAGGACTCTTCCTGGCTACTGAGCACTGCATGCTGATCTGGGAGAAGAAGGCTGGGACAGCAGTGTCAGATGGGCACAGCCCCACCTGGCCACGCTCGCCTGAAACCCGCATGGCCAGTGTGGGCTGTGGGGCAGGGCCTGCCTGCTCTCCAGGGTATTATCCCAAAAATATGGACGGTGGTGATGTGAACCTTGTGCCCCCTCAGAGACACCCCAGAGAGGGGCTATGAGAAGGCAGAGCTTAATCCTGTGAAGTCTAAGAACCGCTGCACACACTGAGATCTTCTGGACAGGGGCTATGCCCTGGGGCTGCTCTTTCAAGGTCCGTGATGGCCCCTGGATGTCCAAAAGCTGTGGGAAGCTGCCCCCTCCTCCTCTGCAGAGGCTGGCTACCACCACCCAACCTCAAAGGGTATGAACAACCTGCAAGCAGAACTCAGGGCTTCGCGAGTGGTTCTTTCTCCTTCCATCCCGGAAGAAATGATCAGGACAAAATCCTTACGATCCAACCTCTGTAAGTCACCACGCATATGAAATACTGCACAAAAGGATTCCTGCCACGTCTCTGATGAAGACGCATGGCAGGTGACTCTCCCAAGAGGAAGGTGATTAACTTACCTCTGTGGAAAAGCATACGGCATTCAGAGCAGTCAAGAGTCCTCAACAAACTTGGTAAGCTGAAAGTCCCATATCTAACGGAATAGGGTTAACAGGGTTTAACAGAAGCATTTGCTTGGGAATCCAAGCAAAAATTCAAGTTCTCACTGTGTATGCAGTGGACAACAGTCCAATCAATATCTATTACCAACTCACTCTAAAAAAATTATACGCTACAAAACCATCTCACTGCTTGCAGCAAATGAGCTTGAATGATTTCCTAGTAACAGGCCACCACCCTGCACTGTTAAAATGTGAGGTTTCACAGTATAAAAAAGTACTTCACAGAAAGGAAATGCAGCTAATATAGAAAATGCAATCTCGATGTGTTTACAGTCATTTTTTTAAGAGGCAGTATTTTTGGGAAAGCAAGAACAATAATAATTAAAGCAGCCAGTGAGAAATGTACAAGGTTATAGGCCTCAATTCAGTGCAAAACCAGACTAATAGCTTATGTAAGTAAATGTTTGTTCTGAATAGAGAACCACCTGAATTAAAAGTAAGAACACCTATGTGAAGTGATGGAGACTCCCACGATATTCAAATCCTTCACATACATCATCAACCTTTTCAGTACACTCCAGAATGGACCCTTTGTAAAGGCAAAAGAAACCAGTACAGGAAATCACTTCATACAGCACAAGCTATACATAAAGTACCAAAATGTACACACATTCAAGTTTAAGTTAGAAAAGGCAGAGCTGAATCTTCTGGTGAGAGAGGCCTACATTATGTTGCTTAATCTCAACGTTTAAAGTGACCTAAAACCTACAAGAATCAAAGAAAACAGAATATTGTGTCTGCTTTCAGAAACTTAAGCTTAAAGCAAGGCATCGAAATTGAGCGGTAGGCACTGTAACGAGACATGACCTTACCTTTTCTCTGTTAGTCTTTGTTACTTCGTTATCTATCGAAAAATTACCATTCAAAGGAAATATTATGTATTATTCACATTCAAATATTTGAGACTCAGAGATTTTTTTTTTTAAAAAGCAAGCAAAATTTTTATCTCTGAGGTAGATGACAGTAAAATAATAATAAAAAAAAATAATGGAGCTGTCAATGAACACTAACAAGGGCTGGAGCTCCTCTGTCGGCACTGACGCACCCCTAGGAGGAGAGAGCAAGCCCTACACCACTATCTGAAACATGAGAAATGTGTCTTCTGGTTTAGTAACTTCTACAGAAATGCAACACAGAAAAAGCAGCGCCAAAATTACACTGAAATGGCCTTGGAGAAGAAGAACTTCCATTTCTGCTTCGCAAGCTACTCGGAAAATGGTGGAAACATGCCCAGGTCAGCAAAATCTTCAATGTTGTAATTGCCAGTACCCTGTGTGGGATCCCCCGGCATCGGCAGCATGTCCTGCACGATAAGGAAAAATCAAAGTGAAGTGTCACTTGCCAACACATTAACCAGACACAAACTGTTTCCTGCTTCATCTTCTCAGTGTAAAACCAGAAAAGGCCAAGTTTAGATAAATAAGGTGAAAACCAGACCTGTGCAGGGGGCTGTGCTAAGGTTTATGTGCTACTTACGTTTTGCTGGAGTGTTTCTGAACAAGAGGTGGGACTTAAGCAAGACAGTTTTGGATTGCTCCTTTGAATAAAACACATCTGAGCTGCCTCCTACTCCTCCCAGACTGAAACAGCTCCCCTTGGAATGGGCAGCTACGTATGGAGAGAAGCAAACTCTCTGGTTTCACCGCATGGGGAGTGTGCAACATCTCCCACACTGGAGCTCCAGCTGTGCCAGGATGGGTTTGGGCAAGGTCTCACCTCCTCACCAGCACTCTCTAGGTGAGCAGTGCTCTGTGGAACACCCAAGACTGGACATCCACCCCAGCTAACAAGGTGCCCAAGCAGCCTTCATGAATGTACACAGGCAGAGGAAATAGCAGGAACTTAGGAGAAATGGGATTTCACGGTGATTGCTCTCCCGTGTCTTGAGCCAAGTGAGGTTGGCTCAAGGAGGCTCCAAAAAACACTCAACCTTTCCTGTCAGCTGGAGACTGAAGCCACAGGGAAAAGATATCCCTTGCTGGGAAAACCAGATTTTACGCTTGCTTTTCCTGTCAGTCCTTACAATAATAAGCTCTTACCACAAAGCCAAGTCTTGTCAGGGATGGCTCATTATCCTTACAACTAAAAAAAAACCCAAAAAACAAATAAGAAAGCTCAGGGGATCTTCTCTGTGAAAGAACATCTGAGAGCTGCTGTGTACTGTGAAGTTCCCCCAAAATAAAGAGTGATTAAAATCCATTCGAAGTCTTCACAGCATCCCTGTCAATGTGGTGAGAGAGACTATGAACACAACTGGCAGAGTCTGAGCTGCCAGGGTCAGCCTTCCTTTTCTGACCAAAACTTGCACTTATTTGATGTTTTCCCACACTCCCTCCCAGCAAAAGGGAAGCTGTAGCTGCCCCCTCCTGTCTACATTTCCATCTCTGAAAGGATTTCTGCTGCTGGGGCCTCTGTGGCAAAGTCTCCTCAGGCAGAGATGCAGCAAGGTCTCCTCTCGAGTCTGCCTCTCTCCTTATGCCCAGCTAACCCAGGGCTGGCTTTGGGCACAAATGATCCAAGCAACTTCTTGGAGGCCTTTAAACTCATCCAAGTTTCTTATCACATCCAACTATTATCCTAATTCCCTCCAAAAGTGCACTCGCCTCCAAGAGCTCTGCAGATGAGCCCAGTTCTCCTTTTATGCCATGGTCCTCCTTTCCAGTAACTTCATGAGAAGTTTGTTAAGCAACAAGCAAGACACTGCTTGGAGCCCCGTGTCTCATCAAACCCTGCTGTCCTCAGCTCCACTGGAATTACCCTGAATCTCCCCTTGGATAGTGATTAAACTTTGCTAACACAAAGAGATGCAACAGACCCATCCTGCCTGGGCCATGGGGGAAGAGCACGCAGACAGGCAGTTATTCCAGATGAAGTGCTGTTGTTTGATCATGTGTGGAAGCAATGGTTCATCCACACAGGAGTGTTCATTCCCGTGCTCACATCTCCTCTGCAGCGTCCCTGACAGCAGCCGCACACGAGCCCGGTCGTGCAGGTGAATTTGCTTTCCAAAAGATAAGGAAGTGCCCCGCTTCTAAACCTTGCTTGGGGCTTGAACTGTCTTTCCTGCATTTATCTGCATTGTTTTCTTGTAAACTGTCTTCTTCATCTAATTTAAAAACCAGTTAGGCAAGGACAGGTATGTTATTGGTCAACTTATGAAGGCCTACTCTACAGTAAGACTTTACCACGTGTAGTCAAGGCTCAGAATTATAGTTAATTAGGGAGTTGAAGAAGACTTTTACCACCTATCTGATATCTGACTGGGTTTAACCTTAAAAAATTATTGGCCACTATCTGCTATGCAGTATCAGACTGCTTTCCTGCTTGAACTGCCAAAGAGAATGACATTGACATCTAACTGAACTTGTGGTGTCAGAGGCCAGCACCAGAGTAGGAATACTTCATGGGTGGTCTGCAAAAGACGTAAGCCCGAAGAATAGGGTGCAAAGAGAAAGGAAAACAGCATTTTACATCAGCAAAGATGCTGTTGTGTGGCAGAAACCCAAACCACGTCAGCAGCTAAGAGCAGTGCAGGCTTACGGCAGCAGACAGCAGCAGGGAAGTGCTCCAGGCCCTGCTGCACCCTGATCCTTGAGGGCCACGGCTCTTCAGTCAGAACTGAGGGGCCGTCAGAGGGACTTTGGGCTCACTGAACGCTCCTCACCTGGAACACCTCGGTCTGGCTGGGCTGCGGGTGCGAGTGCTGGTCGCCGCTCTGCTGGTTGTGGTGCTGGCTCTGCCACTGGGACCACACTTCGGAAGGTCTCCCCTGGAACTGCCCACTGCTCTGGCCACCTTCAGCTGGATGGGGGAAGAAAGGGCAGAAGTCAGAGAGCAGCTCCTCCAAAACACCTGCCTGCTTTGGGGCCCCGCCCATCAGTGCCTGGATTTCCAAAGGAGCCTTGGAGAAAGGCCCTGAGTGACAGAAGCCCTGTGAGGAGGAAGCTGGAGGGAGTTTCAGCCCCAGAGCAAAGCTCAGGGCTGCACAGCCATGAACTGCCCAGAGCAAAACACACAGCGACACGGTAAACCAGGCACTGGAAGACAATTTTCAAGCATCCCCCCCACTGTTTTTTCATCAATAATGAGTGTTTTTCATTTCATTTAAAAACCAAACTTCACCATCTGAATGCTCTTTCTCTTCAAAAGACTGAATTCTTGCAGAGCAGTGGGTGCACAGTTTGCTACTCATCTAAGAAGCATGTAAGCAGACCCAGGATTTTTTAAGCAGATGTAGAAACACCACAATCAACAGACAACAGCCTCGCTGATTAAATACAGGCATTGCTGGACTGTCTTGTCCTCCAATGATACAGCTGCAAAGCTATTTATTTAATGTGCAGCTCATACCAAATTATTATCCTGTCAATATGGTGATACTTTCCTAAAAGTCTGAGGCCATTTACAGTTGACAGAGTAACACAAATAGCAACACTTTATGGTAAATACACTTAAAATTATGATTTCAAGGAGATTAATCTTTTTCTAAATAGTCTACTAGAAAAAAACGCATGTTGCCACACATTAATTTGGTTACCTACTACACATACATTTTTCATGAGTACAGTAACAGATTACACTTAAGGTGGGCTCATTTTACCCTGCATTTCTACAGACTGCCACTGAATTTTAATATTTTTGGATAATTTTCCATTCATTACTTACAGTATCTCCTTCTAAGAACTAGCATTTTAGAAAGCTTGCCACCAGGCTTATACTTTTCCTCCAAACATTTCCTCCTCTTTTTTCTTCCTAATGTTTTTTTCTCTATAACTGCTCCAGCTATTTTTGCCTGTTTCCCTCTCACAGCAGAGGATCAAGCTGCGTATGTCTGGTTCTTCCCAACCACCACCATCCTCTGCCAAGGGTGCCAGATCTCCTGTGCCGAACTTCCACACCTGTGCCATGCCAAGTCTTTGACAGCCAGACTCAATCACGTCAAATCAGCCACTACTCACAGTCATGACTTCAGAAAATACAGACACAAGTGTTTAATCCCTTTGGCTATCAGCTAAGCCATGCAGAACAGATAAAGGGAAGGTTTTACAGGAAAGTAAACAGGCTGTAGTGATGCATTTCTATCGCATTCGAAGCAGATGATTACACTTCTTCCCTTACTGACATTACCACAACCAGTAATTCAGCTGACTCAAAAACCCTGAAGACATTCCAAGGGCCAAAATACAATTCATCTAAGTTACCCTTTAAAAGAAAGCTGCAAGTTTGTTTTGTTGGGTTTTTTTTCCCCTCAGAACAACACACTGAAATTAACTGGGGGAAGCAAATGATGCTGCTTTTCAGCAGAACAGCTCCTGCCAGCCGGCGGCCGAAGCCATTCGTCTCCGTGAGGGCTGTGTTATTAATAGCACCCAAACTGATGTAGGTCAGGAGATGTTTCTCATTAAGTGAAAAGGGTTCTTGCCAAGTAGCTTAAGCCTGAAATACAAGGCTGTCTCATAAACAAATGTACAATGCCTGGTGGGAATGGAAACGGAGGCAGGAATAAGCTGTGTGGGAAGAGCTCCGTCTCAGTGTCCTTTTTCTAGGCACCAGCAGGGCCCGTCTGCAGCGGGTCTGTGCCAGATCTGCTCCCCAGGGACAGGAGGCAACAGCACACACGAGCACACTGCTACCTGTGCTTTTTGGAACTGCACATCACTATCAGCCAGTGACATTTTTCACGGAATCCATTATAATTTCTACTCTTCAATATTATCTTTCTGGTGGAGTGCAGAAAACTTACCAAGCCGTTACCTACTGGGTCACGGTCTGAAAGCCACTAAATTAGCATGTAATAGGAAAAGAAAACCATTCAAAAACGTGGCACCTACTCTGAATAGGTTAGTAGCAGTGGGGGTACAAAATAAATCCCGTTTCCAGCCAAACTCCAACATGCAATCTCTGTGCAAGAGGACATTGCCATGAAGAAGAAGACAAAAAAATGAAAAAAAAAAAAGGCAAATTTGTGCCTTTTAAGGGTTCTCCTGAGAAGTAGGAAGAAATGGAAAAAGCTGACTACAATTTGGGAGGATGGTTACTAGCGATACAAGCAACTTCTGAATCTTTCAGGACACCATTTACTGGGGAAAATAAAATTCCCTCATACCATAAAATGACACAATATTCTGAAGTGTGCTGGATGTGGAGGAGATGCAGCGTGGAGGGAACAGGTCAGCTGTGTCCTCCCTACTCAGCAACAGAAAGCAAAACCCTTTCACCACCAGGGTTTCCCAACTGACCCACCAAAAGAACAGGCTGGAGGATTTTTAATGGAGTTAATGCTGAAGAGTTTTGTTTTTACGTGCATTTCTGTGTTGCACCATTTAAAACTCACCAAAGCCTGCACTTCGGTTTGCTAAGCTGGAGTAGGCATTCCCACTTGGAGAAGAGGTGGCTGGGCTGGACAGGGGGCTGTACGATGATGGATCAGCTGGGTAGGTGTGACTTGTTCCAATGCCAAAGGGAGAAGACTGAGCCTTGCCAGACTGAGATGGAATTTGCTGAGGAAGAAACGGAGAAAGAAGGAAAAAGTTTTATTGTTGAGGAACAGCACAGCAGAATCACTTTTTACAACATAAAGCAAAGACTAAATAAACTCTGTGGATGCCAACAGGCACGTTTTTCCTCTCTCAGCCATATTTCATTTCTGTCCAAGTCAGCTTCCTGCTGCAGAAGGAATACAGCAGGCGATAAACCAACACTTACAGCTCTCCTGCTGATTAGCTCACATGTCCTCTGTGTCAGAGCTATTTGGAAAACCAGGATTTCCTTCACCACTATTATGAGGATTAATCTCAAACTGAACAGGTATGAAGAATTCATCTTTATTTTCCAGCTGTATTGATTTTGCAATGCCTCAGTAAAATCAGTTATCGGAATGTCTTGCAGGACACATGCAGGTCTCAAATGACCAGAGTATCCAGTGCTTGGGACTAAATGGCCAAAGTAGTCTCAAAGCTAATGAGCTGCTTTCTCTCCCTGCCTATGAAATACAGGGAGCAGTTATTTATATGCCTTGTAAAAGGCCTGGAAGGCTGAATCACCAAGTCCTGGAAGAAGGGAAGAAACAGTCTAACATCGCTTTAACTGGGCAGCTGAGTTAATTCAAAGGTACTAAAACCCAGCTTGCTGTCATTTCACCTACATAATGGCTCTGCCACAGGATCTCCCAGAGTGTTACACAAATGATTGAACACTGCAGAGGCTGCTTTGAGACATGCACAGCTTATACACTGAGACTAGGGAGTGAAGTGCTCCATCCAAAGTCCTGTGCTAATGTATCCTGCAACAGACAAAATCTGATTATAAACCATTTCCCACATTATGGCTAAGTCCAGCAGTCCCAAGAAAAACTCACTGCCTAACCAATCCCACCAACAGAAATTAAAGGTGATTACATCTCTGGATACCTGTAATGATGTGCACTGTTACTGGCAATCAGTGCACACAAACAAAGTTGTTCTTCCCTGAAGAGAGGGACAGGGAGCAGCATGAAGCCCCCACAATCCGAGGGGAGAAGGTCAGTGACCTGCTGCACCACTCAGACACATTGGGCTGGGCAGGATCCACCCAAGGGCACTGAGGGAGCTGGCAGAAGAGCTCACTGAGCCACTTCCCATCATTTCTCAGCAGGAAAAATTCCTTCACCAAAAGGGTTGTCAAGAACTGGATGAGGCTGCCCAGGGAAGAGATTGAGTCACCAACCCTGCAGGTGTTTAAGAGATGTGTAGATGTGGCACCTGGGGACGTGAGTTAGAGGTGGAATTGGCAGCAGCGGGTTAATGGTTGGACTTGATGATCATAAAGGTCTTTTCCAAACTTAATGATTCTATGATTTTTGGGCAAATGCAGGGGAGCTGGGGGAGGAAAACAGATCCCAATAGGCATACAACATGTGGAAGATGCTATTCATTCTTCAGTTCAGTTCCAAGCTAACAAATTGTGCATTTCTGAAGGTTTCCACAATGGCAGTGGGCACTCTGCACGTCACTTCTGCAAGGTTTAAGTCTATTTTACTTTATTTAAGATGGGTGAATGAATTCCAATTTCTTTACACTCACATACAAACTCAGTTGACTTTGGCAGAATTTGTGCAGTAAGAGGGATGAGTAATTTGTTTTAGTCATTTTCAGCACCTTCCATATCATTTAAAGACACGAGTTAATGTTATGACTGGATTTCATGAACCAGGTGTGACAGATAACCATGATAAACTGAGGGCTGGGAATAATCAACAATTAATGTGGAAACAGTTCAGTTATTGAAAAATTATTTAGTAACCACCCCAACATGCCATTTGAGCCCACCAATGGGAACTCAGCAGTGATTAAGAGCAGTGTTATTAAGATCAAACTTGATTATTTCATATTATTTGTCTTCTAATAGAGCTTCCAACCATTTTTTAAAATTGCTACACAGAACAAGAAATGATTTCTGGGCTAACAGGGACAAGCACAGTGTATCTGATGGAGGTATGCGCTCTTTCCTCCAGCACACAACAGTGTGAGCTACACTGGGCAGTGCTAATGGAGGAGCAACAGGCTGAGCAGCCTCTGCTCTGAATCCTGGATTTGTACGTGCCCCTTCTGCCCACCCTGATAACGGTGGGTAACACTGCTGGGTGCAAGGTGCCCATCCAAGAAAGATTTAATTCACGGGCTTAATGCTAAAGCAGAAGATCTGTCCTTTTTCCTTCATCCAGTGTGCACATAAAGCAAGTGCAGGACAAGACCTTCCGCTGGCGTTTGGGTGAGTGCAGCGACTGCTGCCTCCACGGGCACCATCCCAAACCAGCACAGGCACACATGGGGCAGCTGCTCACGCTGCCACAGCCTGCCAAGGAACAGAGGCGAGGCACCAACTCCACCCCAACCACAAATTAACTACACTGACACCATAAATGGGTTTGCTGACACCTTTGTAAAACGCGCGGAGAGCGCAAATCTTTCATGACCAGGAAAACGAAGCACTTGGAACCAGTACCTGCCCTGGAAACGGTGGGCGATTCCCTGTCCAGGCCACCTGGCTCTGGTTGAGCTGCCGGGATATCTGTGTCAGGTTCTGGCCTGTTGAGGAGGAAGACTGGATGTCGTTGACACCAGGCACGTGCACCACAGAGGAACTGAGGGTTCAGAACAGAGGCAGAGCCCATTCTCAATGCACAGATTGTAACCCGGATACAGAAACACTGACAGTACATTAAAATGAATTATTCAATCTATCTTGATTAAATAAAGACTGAAAACCATCACAAAGCAATGAAACATACTGGCATTCTAAAATGTCAGCTCTAACAGATACAGCAGGAAAAATTATTTTGAATTAGACTTCAGTAATCTCTTGGAAAGGGCCTCTAAGAATAAAAACAGTCTCACACTCAGTGCATACACATTTATCCCCACACAAGTTTAACATTTAATGCATTAAAAATCCTGCTTGCAGAGAGTATTTGAACAGGTACTTTATCATAAATTTGTGCCTAAAGTCAACAGTACTTAAGCATTTGCTTAAATGCCATTTTAAATGAAGATGGGCACAAAAGATGATATTTATAAGCACCTCCTTATTTGTTTCTTGCCTGGGAAATGAAGAGGTATGTGCTACATATTAAAAAGAAAGGCTTTTAATTCCTTTTTTCACCAACTGATGCTAAAGAAGAACAGGCAGTTATACACCCAGGCAAAAGAATAATCAAGACAGGAAGTTAAACTCATGTAGTAACTTTGAAACATGAATAATAATAAAAAATAGTATTTTTAAGGAACTTTTTTGTATATTAGTTGTTTCCTAATTACTGAATTTCACTAGAGAGAAATACCCAGAAATTCCTAATTATAAGAAGAATTTTATGAAGGAACTGCTCCACATCACTATTTTATTCTCATGGAAGTCTTGAGCAACAGAATCTATTCAACCACACATTGTGACTGTACTTTTATACATAAAAACATATTTTTTACATGTCATATATAAATGAATAAAAATGAAGACAGCACACAAAACCATTTTTGTGCATCCACTGAAACAGCTTGTTCTTTTCTCCAATCCCTTCCCTATTGTTTATTTTCACAATCTTACAGAGAGAGAAGAGAACAGATTGGGAAAAGAAGTAAACAAGGCTGAACAGAGAGAAAGCAGGAATCTGAATCCTCGGAGAAGGCTGACAGAATCCCTCCCAGAGTGTAAGCAAAACATGGCAGGCATTTGAATATTGGAGTTGTTATTCTGGATGTCTTAAGCTGCCTAAAAGCAAAGTGTATGTTTAGAAATTCTTTGCAGAGTTTTTCTAATTTGTTTAAAATTTATTTTATTTTTACTTTTTCTATCACAGAATCTCCAAAGAGGGAAATGTAGACCAGAAAGTCCATCTAAATCTGGCCAGAGCTGCTGCTGGGGAGGGCTGGCCCTACTGCCAGCATCTTTTCAGCTGGACTGGCAAGTCCCATCATCTAAGGAGCTTGGACTGTATCTGGAACATGCACTTTGAAACCAGGATTCTGCAGAACAGTGCCTAGAGGCTGCCCAGGCTCAGTGACTGAATGGGCCAGGCTGGAGATCCTTCAAAGAGGCCAGTTCACACTGAGAGTGGAAGTGCTGGCAGAAATGCAAGCCATTACTTGATGTAACGGAATAGCAGTAGGAAAAAAGCTATAGTTAAACAGCAGGAATTGACACAGGAAACGAACAGAACACACACCAAACCCCAAGAGGGCAAGTCAGCCACCCAGTAATACACAATATCCAATTAAAAGATGTTTTAATTTACTGTCATATCTCCCCAAGTTATACTTGGTTTTAATGTGACAAAACACACTCATGTGGATCTTACTTCTCCCCACGGAGATTATTAGCAATTATGACTTTAGGAGCACATTGGTTTAAATAAAATCAGTGTTTGCCAACGTTTTCCAGTTCCTGGAACTGAGGGGTTCTGAATGGCTGTTCCTTCACTTTCACAGCCTTGGCTGGTCTGAACAGGAGAATGAAACTCCAGTGAGACTGGTGATGTCACAAGGCACTAAGGTAAGTACAGCTGCTGTTACCACGCTCTCCAAAAGCAACTGGAAACAAAGACAAACTTCAGATAAGGCAAACCTGTCCTGCCAGCTGGTAGGCAATGACACACACTCATAGTAATTCAAAAAAGCCTTGGAACATGCCAGACCACCACCTTAGGTGTACTGGAAAGCTTCCTTAGAAAAGCATTCATGCCTTTGTCCCGGTCCTCACCTGGGACTATGGATGCAGCATCCCTCTGTTCCCTTCAATGAGGTACCCACATCAATCCCCTTCAGGGCAGCCTGCAGGAGTACTGACAGCTGTGAGTGCAAAACAAATCTTTGCACCTTCCCAGCTTGGTTGAACGTTCCTCAGATCTCTGACCCGGTCCTCTCTGTCACCTCTCACAGTTATTTCCCTTCAGGACTTCTTGCTGCTTCTTACCTTTTTTCCAATTACATTATCACAGCAAAAAGTACCTACTTAGCAGCCAATATTTTTAAGAGAGATACCCAAACCATTTCAGCATCTAAGCCCAGCATAAGCGCTGAGACATCAGGAGTAGCCAAGTGTACACAGAGTAAAATTCATTCATGTAAAGAAAGCTCTTGCACCTTGGGTTGGTTTTGTTTCCACCATGCCCAAGGGGAACAGTCCCCCACTCTCAGACAGAAACTGATACATTCAGGGTCTGGAACAAATACCTGAAAGTCTTTCCCGAGTGTCCTGGCTGAAATGGGCTTCCCTGTGAGTAAAGCTGCTGGTTTCCTGCTGTGGATGCAGAGGCCATCATTTTTTTATCTGCTACAGGAGAAAAACAAATCACAGAAAAAGAATTAATTTAGGGGAGAAGATAATGAAGGAAAATTATTTAAAGACAATTGCAATATATAAATGTGGCAGGAAGTTTTCCTTCCTTCTTCAAGCTCATGAAGAAGCCCTGTGGAACACATTAGGAATGACACAAAAGGGCTGTCTGACAATTCAGTGTGAAACCAGAGGCACAGCTGGTTTGTGTCTCCTCTATCCCCTCCTCACAGGCTGTGTTAATGCCATTGTTTGCATGGAACACTGTGCTGGTTGTGCCCTCTGGCCACGCAGCCCAGACCTGCTGGAAGCTGCTCCTGACTGGACAGAGCTCGGCTCCGGCCGAGGTGGGGAGTGAGGGGTGCACGGCCCCCAGCCACAGACTGGAAAAGGGAACAAAGCTTTTCTGGAAGAAAGAAAGGTGTGAGGGTCTGCCCAGGGGGATGGACGGATGTCACACGAAACAAGCCTGGTCTGAAGAAGGTGTGATGCACGTGCAGCTCCGTGGCTCAGGTGAGGGTACATTTCTGGCACCAGGAAAAGCCCTCCAGCCCCACTGCTCTCACCACAGACTGTCTGCACTGAGGTGGCAGCTGACACCCCTCTGGGCTAAAGAACCCAAGGAAGGGTGTCCAAGAGCTCTCTCCTAACCAGCTGCCAATCTGCTTCCCTCGGGACAGCCCGAGCAGCACCCACCTCCCCGGCAGCCTGGTGGCACTGCCTGCTCCTCTCGGGGTGACAACCCACAGCCCCACCTGCATCGCAGTCCCACAGGTGGCTGGAGGCACTTCGCCTCCGAGTGTCACAAGACCTGCATACCTGAGCTGTGGCAAGGCAAAACACAAGTCTCTCGGGGAATTTGCTGTCCTTATGTGGCTTGGGGGAGCCATGAAACAGGATGGAAGCACCCCAGAGGGGTGGAGGACAAATGAGTGTAGTGGGTAACACGCACAAAGAGATGCCATTAACTTTTACAGTCTCCCCTTAATGCGGCAACTGGAGATCAATCTCTAATTGACTGAAACAAGATTGGGTGAACAGCACCATTTGGTCCCTTAATTTAATTTTCTGGCACTGGATTATTCCAGAGCCCAGGGAAATCTCACTACTACTTTTCTTAAAATAGTTTACAGGTCTGCCACACCACCCTTTATTCACTTTATCCATCTCCCCTCCAAGTGCAAAACACCCTGCAACTCACTGATGGTTTTGCAACCATTTGTTGCCATGTACCTGACAGGCCTAGAAATCAAGTCTGCCTCCTCATTTTCCCCTTTTGCTCTTTTCAGATTCCCACTCATTTCACAAGATGCTCTCTTGGACAAAAGGCCCACTCAACCTCACACATAACAGAAATATTTTTTAGGTGTTTAAAATTTTTTTAGCTTTCCCTAGCTTTTAGAGACCTCCTGAGCATGACTCACCAAAGGCCTCCAACACACACCAGCTCCTCTCTGTTACCTAAGTTGTTCTTACATTATGTTCCTAACAAGAATCTAAGCTTGCCTCCCAAAAGAAAAAAGTCACCTCAAATTCCCTCACAGGAGCCTCAGAGAGGGAGTGTGGATGCCACTGATGCAAGCTGTCATTGCTTGTCCTTTGTAATACAGGAATTTGTAGGAATTCCTCCCTGGCTACCTACTGGCCAGCACAGAAACCAAGGCTGGGCTGCAAAACTCTGCTCTCGTATTAAAAAAAAAACACAACAGGGAGAAATGAGCACAAGGTCTAGAGAATGTTGTGTATATAGTAGGAAGAATTGAGAATGGGTTGGGACGGCTCTGAGAAGAAGGACAGATGAATCTGTCTTTTTCTGCAGTAATGTCATTCTTGCATGAGATGTCCCATTTTCTAAGGCCACCCTTTGCAGGGACACCAAACTCTCAGGGTTGGAAGAGACTGAGCCAAAATCCTGCGGGTGCTTTATCTATTTGAGAACAACTCACCAGAGAAATTGAGAGTGCCCCAAATGAACTGGAATTCCTCAAGTGCAGCAGAGTTGCCATGGCAGCTGCCAGGGTCTGTGCCACAGGATGAGGCCAAGACAAAGGGAACAGCTAAACTAATAGCAAGCAGCTAATTCTCCTTCCTGAGTTACCCTGAATGCTCTTTAGCCTCTGAATCTGGCCCGCATCTCTCCCAGCTGCATTCCTACTCAGGATTTTACACGCAATTCTCTGCTCTCTCCTTTGGTACAGCACTGAATTTTTTTTTTTCCTTTGGTATGTTTTACCCGTTTCTCTTTAAACTCTACCACTCTACTTGTCAGTGATGTCCCTTCTCCCAGTAGGACCAGCACGTCCAACGTTTCTGCCTCTTGACTGAATCTCTCTCTGAGAACTGCATCATCCCGTGCTCCAAAGCATTTGCATGAATCAGTAAAGCCAGGCTTTCTCTCCCAACTTTCGAGGTTTTAATTATGTGTGGCCACGACATGCAATTATGGCAGCAATCTCCCTGTGTCAGCCCACGTTGTTACAGAACGAGATCGGCTATCAACAAACGCCTGGCAGGCAGCATGCAGGCTTGTCAATATTGGTTTTGGACAGGGTATCTCATCCCTAACTGTGAACCATCCCTAACTGTGAACCTCCTCATTCAGAGGAGACCTTGATCACAGCTCCCATGAGAAATTCAGAGAGGGAGAACGTCCCAAAAAAAGCACAGCCTGTAAACTGATAAGAATGAGAAGAGAAATGGCATTTCCAAGAACGTAACCTCCCAGCCACCTCACAGCTTGCGACACCCTCAACCCTAACCCCTCCCCACAAACAGCTGAGAGCTGCCTGAGAAAGAGCCAATAAGGCAGCCAGAAAGCAAGATGTCCTTGCTTGGAAAAACATATCCTGGTGTTTCGGGTTGGAGACTTGCTACCTTCTAATGGACCCCTTTTATGGCCTCAGCTGTTGACTCCACTGTTGGAGTAAACACAAGGATGAACAGGAATAGCAGAGAAGTCCGAGCAACAGGAGGACAAAATATCAAGTACATATTGCAGTTACAATGTCTTCTCCATTTGAAAACACCAATCCAGACATAAGAAACCAACAGAGTGAGGTCACCTTCCAACACCCCTGGAGTCAAACCCTGCGGGTCGCTTCCTCCCTGCACTGCGTGACACTTGCACATTGATTTATTTAAAACAAATGTAAAAATTCCTCTTTTTCAGTGAGGACAGTTAAGAACAATAAACAATCAACGAATTCTTCCACAAGCAGTGGAATTAACGAGCCTGGTTTCCTACAGATATATTTTGGATGATCCCTTCAGCTGCCAGTCTCTGTGATTTCTGTCTGTTAGGGCAACAGGCAGCACAGGCTGGGGCTACTTTGAGACAGCTCCATCTGTCTGACTGACAAGGGCTATCAAGTTGGCTGTTTCCTCTTAGAACAGGGCTGGGAAATCCTTTGGTGAAGGCATCAGTAAGGACTCTGCCCTCACAGTAATTTCCAAGGAATACAGAACAACATACTGTTTCTGAGACTCCCATCACCCTTAGAAGAACTTGCTAACAAGTTTAAAAGTTGTGGGGAAGAGAGCAAGGACTCCTCACAACCAGGTTAACATGACTGGAGGTGCCTCAAGCGCCCAGAGAACAAGTATATTACGAAATTTCAAGGCACCGTATGCCTCTGAAAGCATCGATACAAAAACTGGTGATCTGATAAAAAACTGCAGCCTATCTTAAGACTATATGGTAAGTTTCTTGTCCCTATTTAGAGAAATAAATTTACATATGCTGTTTAAGAAGGAAAATATACACTTAGAAATGGAAAGTCCTGCTCAGTGTATTTAATACCTAGGAGCACTGCCTAAGGTGTCCCTGTGAAATGAACAGAGAATCAAAACCAGGTGGCTCTGATGACACAAAAGCCATCCTTCCGTCCTTGAATTTACTGCTATCATCTTCACCAACTAGTGACACATCCCAGGAAATGTCCCAAAGACTGATGCTGCTTAGAAAATTCCCTGCCACACTGCAGTTTCTCTTCATTCTCTTGAAGCTGTGCTCTGCATCATGTAACCAAGCTTAACACAGTATTAAAAATTAAACATCAGGGACATTCACTTACAAGCAGTTATTCCAGCAAACATCTCAGCAAATCTAGGATCTCTCTCTTGGGAGAAGATAGCATCAGGCTTTTCCACAGACTTTCCACCCTCGTGAACATTAGCTGGTATACTTGGAACAGGCACCTGTTGAGATACACAGAGGAAGGTAATTGCCTCTACCATATTTGGCTAAAAGGAATTCAGGGGCAGTATGCACAACGTACTTTTGGTATTGCTGAAATCTGCTATTGTTTTACATTTTAAATCATCAGCGGCGCAAAGAGAAAAATCTGAGAAATATCACCTGAGATAAGTCATAGGATGACAGCCCATCTCTTTGATGTACTTCAAGTTCTGCTTGCTGTTGCTGAAGTTGTCTGCAAGGGAGACAAAATGACTTTCTTACAAAAACCAATTAAGATACAAAAAGGAATAGTCACGGTCTCCTATTTTACACTCCCAGTGAAACGTCTCTCAGATGATTTACTAAATCCTTTCCTGTGAGATCCATCTGTTTTTACAGCTTTCTCACTGAGAAAACCTGCAGCACAGGAATGCAACAGGGCACAGGAAGAATTCTGCTGTGACAGCACAGAAATGTACATGAGTAAGTAATGGAGGATGGAACACAATCTCTTCATAAAGGATTTAAAAATTCCCTGTTCTTAATTCATTGTCTTCCTCATGTTAATGCTGAACACATCAGACCCCCTCTGGTTCTGCTGAGGGAAACCCTAAGCTTGCTCTCCAGGAAGATGCCTAATGACAGAACACCTCAGCAGCTGCAAAGTCATACAGATGTTCTGCACCTCCATTAACAGTCGCTTTCTGCTGCTTGGTCACAAGCAAGAAAACTTCTGGCCTGGAGATACTCAGGTAGAACACTCATCTCTGTGGGACTCTTGGCACAATTAGCAAAGAAGATATAAATCCCTCCAATTATGCTAGAACTCAGAGATTAGGATAAGATTGGAGTTGAACTGACAAAATACTTTTGTTTCATACTTGTAAATGATCTTAACAGTTTGTCAATGTTTCTGGCCTCTTTCAGAAGGAAAAAAATCACCCAAAAAACAGGAATGACACACCATGTGCATCTTCCTCCAGAGACACGGTACTTGGACAGCCAGGAATAGATGAGATTTTGCAAAATAGCAAGATCATGGATTTGAAACTCTGGAAAATTACAATATATTTTTGGCCACAGGCTTAAATTTTAGGTTTTCATCCAAATCTTCTTTTAAATTTTGAAACAGATTCAAATGCCAAGGGATTGAGAGAAAACCTTGCAGACAAAGTCAAATGACAAATTAGACACAAACTGATGGAAACGTGAGGAATCACTCAAACAGGCTAGGGAAGTAAGTAACAGATTTTGCCATCCCTTGAAGCTGTTCCAGAAGACACTTTGGTCAGTTACTATGCTCCACAGCAAAAATCTGTGACCTGCAACAAACAGCAGGTCAGAGTTAGTGGCCAAAAGCCTTCTGCAAGCCTTACAGTGTGAGAACACATAATACAGGGAACCACTTTTGTCCTAGCAGTAACATGCAAAAACAGGCAGTCCTCCAGGCCACGAGAGAGCCGTGGATTTTCCCTGTTATTTTAGCTAACAGAAAATTCCTAAAAGTTACGACTGGAATGAAAAGACATTCTTTGTTCACAAGCATAAAATGCATACTTTTCCAGCAGAACTATGGGAGGCCATTTAATCATGGGGAATCTATGGGGAAGTTTCTAAATACCACCCCGTGGACAATAAACACCCATTAAATCCCGTTGTTAACGTGAAAGCTAATTACACTGTTTCATTTGTTTTTATTACCACTGACTTGGTGCGTGTGTCAATAAACAGCACATTAGGTCTCCTCTGTTCCTTATAAAGAATGTTTTCTTGATTCAGCCATATACATACAAATGAGCCAAACCAAACAGCACACTCACTCCTTATTTGTTTTGCAGGCACTTCTCTAACTTAGTGCTCCTTCGCCCTTCTCTATCTCTCATCTCTAATACTCATTAAGCTGCAGTACAATATAAACACCACATTGTGTTAACAGCACTGAACTTTGGGAACGACCTCCCAAAATCCACTTCCTATAAAAACCAAATAGTTGCGTGTATCTTTACTGAACCCTGTGCAAGCTATGCTGCACTCAATTAAGATTGAAATGCAAAGCCAGGGTAGCATCTTCTGTTGTTGTTGGCTGCTACTGTATAAATAGTTTAAATGGTGCTTGAAACCTGAAAGGAACTGCGCAGCAATTCATGGAGCAGCCGACCAGGGAGAGCTCAGTGCTGCTGCTGTGGCTGTTTCAGACCCTGCCATCTCTCCAGCCCTCCTGACAGCCAGCAAAGGTAGGTTCCTTGAGTCACCCAACTGCTGGGCAGTAAAAACGAAACAGAACAAGGGATTGTCATCAGTTTGGGAAATCTCAAAGTGCCCTCTGACTGTGAACCCAAAAACTGTCCTTGGTTTCAATTTCAGTTCCAGGGGTTCAAGGAGTAAATGAAAAATTTCTTGGCTCGACAGGAAATCCAACACAGCAAGTGAGGCGTTGTCTGGGTCAGCAGAGGATTCTGCGGGAACACACCCACAGGTAAATGTGAAACTGGAAAAGCCCCTGGCTTGGACAAGGAATGGTTCCGTAAATCTGAAGGCTTTGATAGTTACTGCAAATTTACTTTAGTAAATACACGGGGAGGAAAAAGGAAGATACTGTGGAAGTTCTCTTGACATTCAAGAGGATGTTAAGCCCTCTCTATGAAAACTGAAGTCACTGGTTTCCCTTTCCAGGCATCAGAGTAAACAAAGGCAATTTGAACTTTAAAATTAACAGGCTCTTTGGTGGGAGAGAAACAACACTGCTGCATCTCTACCAAGCTATTTTTATGTAATACAGGCACACGTGCTTCCTGCGTCTGGTTTGGACAAAAGCAGAGTAGTAAAAGCCTTGGGGCTGTGGTTGTAAAATCCTCTTTCAGAAATTCTCAGTATCTCCCTCTTTTAGCCTAGAGCTTCAACTCACTCCTGTGAAAGGCTCTGTCTACCACCAGTATCAGGCAGACCACAGATGGCACGAGAGCATGAGAAAGTCTTCACCACCACTACCACCAACCGAAATTTTATCAGGATAGTTGATCTCTTTAGTATTTTGGCCCACGAGAATCCAGGCCAGAAAGGATCTCTCCCAGAGGCTGATTCATCCAGCAGGCTGCTTCCAGCAGTGACCTGTGCCAGCTCACTCCAACACAAAAAGTCTCGAGACTCAGGACAACCACAGGAGTCATAAATTCACACAGAGCAGCGTAGGATTTGTGGCTTCCAAAAATGAAACATCAGATATTCCACAAAGGTCAGAAAAGTATGTCTCTTCTTTATTTTGATGTATATACATATAAATACATATATATATATATATATATATGAAAGACCTTTATATAATCGGTCACCACGACATTATTTTATTCAAACACTGCTCTATCTGTATATTAAATAAATGCTGATAACAATTATTTTTTCTCTTTGGAAATCAAACAGTCCCAACTACACAGGAAGACGTGGTCAAACAGGGGACTCTTCTTTTCAGCCGAACACAGCACAAATGCAAAAAAGTTAAATGCTTCATTTCTCCAGGAAGTTTCTCTTGGATGACTACACCCAAGTGAAACTGAGAGAAGTTTTCTGTTCTTTTTTTTTTTTTCTGAGAAGAACTAAGTGAACATTTGAACCTAATGTTTCCTTATCCTTCTGTACCAAAAGCAAGTTTGGACATTTGACTATTTGAAGCTCCAAAGGAGTAGCTTTATTTAAAAAAAAAAAAAAAAGGGAAAAAAGAAAAAGAAACAAACAAAAAAAGAAACAAACAACCAAACCAAGCCAACAAATAACAGCAAAAATCAATTAATCCCTCCACAACTGGAATCATCACTGCCCTCTACAGTCTTTAGGGAAAATGCTGTTCACTGACCAACTTGAGCTATTCCATTAACAGAAACACACAGATGTATGTCCTGTGGCTTTAAACGATCCTAAGTTAAAAATTGATTTAAACCGAGATTTTTAGGCTACATTGTCTTTCCAGTTTCATGCTGAATTTTTAACTGCCTCAAGCCTGTATTTTATGGGGCTGCCAAGGTTACCACAGCGATAGGCAGATCAAATCTGCCTCTGTGCCTTCAGCTGGGCAGAGCAAGGCAGCCCTGCCTGGTCTCTGTGGCAAGCACCTTGCTGGACCCAGAACCCCTTCCAGGAACACAAAAGGATGGCCACACACACCAGGGCTGGTGCCAAACCACCAGTCCCAGCAGCAGCTTAATGAGGACTTGGAAATCATCAGCTACACCATGACATACAACTCTTCAGGGCAGCTAGGAAATCAGAAGTCAAAACATGACCCCAAATGTGGGGGGAAAAAAAAAAAAGCCAGAAGCAGGCAGGAAGTGCAGTACTTTACAGTAAGTCCTCTTTGGCGATCTGAGAACTGGGAGAGTAAGGGGAAAAACAAAACCCGTCTGAATGATGCATTCTTTCTACTACTCAAAAGCAGGAGTATAATGGGCTGTATCTTGCCCATTTCAGAACATCTTCAACATGACAGGAAGGAGGGAACATCCTCTGTCAAAGTAGCAGCAGGCAACTTCCATATTAGGTCAGCATTTCTGGGTTGTTATTCAAACCTAGCAAGACAGAGCAAGGAAGCAGAGCCAGGAGCTGGCACAGCCCTATTCATCACAGGGAGTGCTGCGGTGCCAACTGAGCTGCACAGTGCAGGCTCAGGAAAAAGCATTCCCAGAGTCAACACAACATAAGCCTCCAGCCCCACTTTTTCATCTGTGGCCTCTTGGGAACAAAGTTCAATTAAGCCAGCCTGGGATAAACCTCAGAAGATTTTTATTTTTTTACTTTTCAAGCCTGTTTTTGCATATACAAATTATTTGGAAAAGTATTATGGGACGGCAGATATGTGGAAATAGCTATTTTGATGCGCAGTGCAGACAAGCTGTCTGATTTCAAGACACATTTGCCTGTTTTCAATGAGCATAACTATTCAGTTTAAGCCCAACTTTTTGGGTATACAGAAAAAAATTAAAATGAAGAAAACAATTGTGATGCTGGATTTCATGTAAGTGAATGCACAGCCCTTCCTTCCAGTCCAGGTATGTGCCATGTCCAAAGAAGCAAGACAAGGAACACCCAGAGGCACTTCCAAACTCCAATGCCAAAGCCCCAGGGGTTTGGTTTTGCAGTGGAGCTCTCACCAGGCACCTCCACCAGCACACTGCTCGTTCAGCATTTCTGATACACGGGCTAACAGGCTGAGATGTCAAACCCAATAATTTCCTCTCAGGTAAAGACTTCGCAAAAAATCTCTGGTCAGACCAGAAGCAGATTTAATTTTAGGAGTAGATTAAGTTTATACTGGAAGGAAGAAACATTTATTTAAAAACCTCACACTACAAAGCAACCAAGGCCAGATTAACTTCTGCAGTTACTGGCTGAGAACTCAGCAGGCTCCAAAAGCATCTCTGCTCAGTCCACAGAGCTGAACCTCCACCATACTCTGTGACTGCCTCCTAAGAGGCCAAATGAAAGATTTTTGAAAATATTAACTCCAAGACAGGATGATTTCATTTCCCTCTCAAGATAA
The DNA here is from genome assembly GCA_013389985.1 of Dryoscopus gambensis. Classification (NCBI taxonomy): domain Eukaryota; kingdom Metazoa; phylum Chordata; class Aves; order Passeriformes; family Malaconotidae; genus Dryoscopus; species Dryoscopus gambensis. The sequence continues at coordinate 324,053 of WEIT01009670.1, read as the reverse complement.
GGAATTGGATCACTCCCATACTTGGGGATATTCTATTGCATCTAAACTATCAGGAACCCTTCCCAATCAAACCTACTAGGAAATAATTTTGCCAGCTTCATTAAGTTGTAAGAGTAGACACAGCTTGAGCAGAAGAGCCCAGAACTATGGAATGGTATGATCACAGTGAACATGGACATGGAATTTTCTTCTGGCTCAGGAGTCAGGCTAACCCTCCTCCAGCATCAGGACAGCTGCTGTGCTGCTGGAAGCTCTGTGTTAGTTCAAGGCAGCCTGGCCTGAGATCAATGGCCTTGTCCAATGACATAACAGGTAAGTGACATTTCCCCCAGCACAGCCAGGCCCTGGAAGCATCACAGGATAATGACACAGAGGAACAGCTACACTGGGAGATGTCCTGATGCAGAAAAACCCTGCACTGTGAGAGAGAAACAAAGGTATCTGTTAAAAAATCGGGACCTGCCTTACAGCCAAAAAGAATGGTTACAATTCCTTCAAAACCACGTGGGTGAGCACCCAGAAAGGCTTTAACATACTTTACGTTAGTGTTGGTGCAGATGATGTACTCGATCTCATCGGAGTAAGGATTCTGAAACGTGAAGCTGCTGGTTCTGATCAGCATCCATTCCCGGTTTTTGGTGCGAAAACGATACATCACAGACAGGACCTGGCCTTTCAGCTTCACCACCTGCAAAGCCATTTGGAAAGGTTAATAACAGGAGATCGCTGCCTGCTGTGCAAATGAATAGTCAACAGCAGCAACTGGTAGTTTTAAACCTGAATTACAGCAGAGGAATTTTTAATTTGGAGAGAATATGCAAAAATCCTATCCGTGTTTACAGCTATCTCCTTCAGAATGAAATCTTCATGCTTTGTCATATAAGTGCCGATTTCCAGCCTTATTAAAAGAGTACAGATTCAGGATGATCATCAGGTTGTGCTGTTATCTCAACACAGAAACTTTAAGAATCTTTAAATGTGAAACACTCATCGAGAGATTGACAGAAACCAAACTGAGGATCCTTTAAATGTTTATATGTAAACCATAAACCAATCACTGCAGCTGAACAAAAGCTTAGAAGAAAAGCCATTTTGAGGTTGACTGTCTGCTTTTCTGCTTGGATACCCAGCTATAAAATTAATATATGCGATAAATCAGCATAGAAATTTAGGACAATGCTTAAACACAATGGTGTTTATTTTTTGATTTTTTAGAAACCATCAGGGGTTGGTTCCTCCCACCCCAAACATATTAAAAGACTCTCTAGGATGGCAAACTGCTAACAAGAAACACTTGGTTCTGGCTTTCAGAACTAAAAAAGAGTGAGCCAGTGTTTGAATGGAGTGAACACTGATAAGCCACTGTCCATTTTAATACCATAAATTCCCTGCTTGCACAGCCTATTTGTAACTAAGAATTCAGATGTCTGGGTCTGGTACCTGAAGTTTTGTTCAAGTCAACAGCTGGGCACCAAGTGAGGATTAAGAAGCAGCCAACTAAAGTACATTCAGAGCAATCTTCACACACTTGGCCTGCAACTGCATTTCACGTGTTATCCAGCCATCTGGGGTTAAGCCAGAAGGAAACTTTCATGGTTTTAAGTCATTCAGCTGGCACTTACCTGGCCTATCTCTGTTTGTATTTTACAGCTTTTCCACCAAGCTATCTCAGGGCTGCCTCAAGGAAGGAAAGGGAAGGTCTACTGCAAATAAATGCCACATCTTGTGGATTCTTAATCCTTAACATCTGGAATTTACTTTTTAGTAGCTATCTGCAGCCTGTATTCTCTAAAAGTAGAAGTCCCACTATTTACCCTCGGTCTTTATTAACAAGCAATTGGATTAAGAAAAATGTTCCAATCCTGTTTTCTTCAGAGGTTTGCACTTCAAATTAAACAACTGGATATAGGATTAATTGGAAGGAATGCAAGTAGAAGACAGCTCAAACAGGAGACACAAAAAGCTTTTAGCAAAGCCCAGGAAAGTTCAAAATCATCCTGAAGTAAACGACTTTTGGTTGGTTTTGTTGGAGGTTTTTTAATGCTTTTATAGGGTTTTTCTGAGTTTACTGAGCGACATTCTTTTATCAGCAATTTTCTACTACCACACCCAGGGTAGAAACCACAGAGCTGGTGTAGAAGTGTGCAATCTGAATAGTATCCTGCTGGGAATCCAATAGCTGTATTCTGGACCCTTTGATATTAACCTGTATTTGTTGGTCTTAGCCTTGAGACTATCTTATTCTGGCCTCATTTTTCCCACCCTCATGAATGAATTTATCTCCCCAAGGAAGTAAAGCTCTGAGATAAATAGTGGCAATTGACCAAAAATTGCAAAACCCTCCCTCCCTTCTCTGTTATGCACCAGCCTGGTTCTGATACTGTCAGCAAATTAGAAGTGTCAAGTTTTCAGGTTTTAGGAAAAAAAGAAAAAAGAGTTTATTTGAAATCACAGTTACCTTTTTAATGAAGATATTTTTAAGTCCAAACTAATAACAATAAAAAAACAAATGGCAGTGATCTATTACCCTGAAACCTCGATTAAGCAAACAGTAATTCTGTAATAATATGTAAAGCAGAGAGATTGCTGGTGGGAAAACCCTGAACTGCCTTAAGACAGAGCACACAAACAAACCAGCCCAAAAAATTTCAAAGCTGATGATTAAACTTTACTTTCTTATATTCTTTGGAAATAAAAACCACCTGGTGCAAAGCGTAACTGTTTACTTCAGTCTTTTATTGCATGATGGGAGTAACAGCCCCAATCACACTGCTACTGCACTGAACAAAAATACACCAAAAAAGGCATAGCCTGCTAAAGAAACAGCACAGTATTTTCATAGATTGGACACAGACTGAGTGAACAGGAGCTTTCACTCCTAATTGCATTTTTTCCTGCTGTCTTTCTGTATGACCTTAAGCAGATCATGTAAGTCCCTGATCCACCAAATCACTTATGCCCATGCCTAGCAGAGAGTGGTGACAGTGGAGTCCCCAGCTCGGGGACACTCTGGCAGCCTCCCACAGCCTGATCTCCCTGGCCGTGGGCACAGGGAGGACCGAGTCATTAACTGCAGTGTTTGTTAGCCAGCCCTGCTGAGACCCAGGCAATCCCTGGATGGATTCACTGCAGGCGGATGTTTGACGGGCCATTATCCAGCAGCTCTCTGTCACTGTCTCTTGGATAGATGAGTGGAATCAATCATTTGGGCACCAGTGAAGAACAGCATATGTGTTCTCACTGCTCCTGCGCCACTGATGCCATCAGGCACCAGTTCAGGGAGCTGAACCAGCCGAAAGCTCAAAGTTCCATGCAAAACTTTGAGTTTTGAGTTTTTACTCAGTAAATTAGTGCCTTAGCCTTCACAGCAAGTCTGTCTGTGCCAGCACCAAGGCAGCAGGAAGGGTGGGGAGGAGGGCAGGCAGGAGAGAGGACGGCAAGCAGGACCTGACTCCTGGTGACAGATCAGGAAGATTCAGGTGCAGTATCACACCCCCAACAAAGGTGGGGCAGAGGAGATGTCTGGGTGCGGTGACCTGCTTAAAGCATCGACCTCTCACAGCCTGTGAATCAACATCTTGATAAAAAGGCTGCTGTTTGCACTCAGTCTGTGCAAGGGAACCGAAGGGGAGGCACAGTTGGCCATGGGGTTGGTAGTCCCTGTTGTAGGGGGTGGATGGTGACAAAGAGCTCAGGAGCACTGGGATCTTACACTGTCTCCAACGCTTCTGCAGGGACCATCACCTCAGTTTCACAATCTGTTCTGTGGACACAGCATTCAGCTGTTTTTCCCCGAGAGGCTCTGTTTGTGCATACCCGTGCCTGAACAAAACAGTCGGCTACACAAATTATTTAGAAGTCACTTCATATCCACATTTCACAGCTGAAAATACATCTCAGCATCCAGTGCAACATGGATCAACACAACTTGGTTGAGCTATTGGCTGTTGTTAGAAAATCTGGAACCACTTAGATCAACTGAGCCTCAGCAATCAGTTAAACATCCTCTGCTGGGCATGCTGGTGCAGCAGGAAAGGCACTGAAAAGCCCAGCAATAAGGAGGCAGCTCAGGGAAAGCATTGCTAATGCAGGTCCCAGACCAAGCTGGAACACTAAGCTCTGAGTGGAATAAATGCCATTGATTCAGCTGATGTAAATGTGGCCCACGGTAAAAATGAATCCAAAACAGTAACTCTTCCTGTATGTTGTATTTCTTTTGTTACTTCCCTGTACATTTCAATTCCTAGTCGGGAAGAAGGGCCAAATTATATGTTGATGTAAAGTGGTGTAATTCCATTAAAGTACATGAAAAAGCAAATCATCTGTGCTAGCAGAGAACTCAGTTACCAACAACCCAGTGCCACAGGGGGATGTAACTACTTCCCAAACAACAGCCCATCTTGCAAGGTAAATCATTTTGGTCACCACTTAACATAATGGGATCAATACAGGCATCTCCAAAACAGCTCACCCTGTGCAGCAAAAAACCAAATATAGAACTAGAAGATTTATTTCTGAAAACACTGTCAACCCATGCTGCAGTTTAAACTACCATTTATTATGCAGCTTAACCGATTGCTAACTGACCCACATTGCTTTGTATCTTGCCACTCTTTCTCCTGCATAACAGAAAAAAATACCTTGAACTATAAAATAAAAACTACTTCTGTGGTCAAAATAATAAAAAAAAATAATAAAGTGTGGAACAAAAGGAGCAGGACACAGCACCTGTTGGAAACTCTCTCGCAAATGGCTTTGATCTTCAGGATGGCAGAATTCTAAAATATCTTTCCCCAGAAGATCCTAGAATAAAACATAAATCTATGTAAAAAACCCAAACCACAATACAAATCCACGTGCAGACCTGCAAGTAATTCTTACAGACAGAAGATCTACCACCCTCAATGAAACTACTCCGTTAATCAGGGATGAACCACACAAACAAGGTTTGTAGGCATCATGCCCCATGTTTTTACAAAAAAAGTTTAAGTGATTTTCTAATACCTGTGAAATGGTGTCTTCAAAAGACTGACATCTGCTACTACAGCTCATTTTATGGCACTAATTTTTGTAAAAATAGTTATCATAAAGCAATTTAAAATAAAAAAATATTAATATGCAAATGAACAAGGAATTACTTTTGCCTCTAAATTGCAACTGCCGGGAGTCATCTAAGGGAGAGCTGTGGTTCATTTACTATTCTACTCAGTTCTGCACTAGCCTCCTGTTCAGAGGAGCAGATGTAAGCCTAAAGGAAAATAGATGCTGTAAATTATGTTTGCTTACTGTTCAAGAGATTGGCAGAATGAAAGGCCTACAGGACTAAAACTCTCTCCAAGCACTGTTAACTTTCTATCACAGAAATGTCTTCATTGGAAAGCTGTGCAAGGTTCAGAGCACTCTGCTGCTAGAATTTTAATCAGATCTAAAGGTATAAAAAGACACCCCACACAGAGGCATGGACAGCAAGACAAACGAAGAGCATTTAGTGCACGGTGTTGAATTATCAGCTACAAATATTTCACGTTTGCAAATGGGATTTTCTTCATTAGCTCGACCCATTCCCCACGTTCCCAGCGGTCACAGACCTGGGGCTGGTAGCCAATGACGCTGATGCACCTCGGGTCCACGAAGGTGATGACCCCATCAGAGTTGTGCCTGGACAGGAACTCCGTGGGGACCGACATGCCGTTCATGTCCATGCACACGGGAGAGCTGGTCACCTAGGGCCAAGCAAGTCCACACCACAGTCACCACCTAAAGCCAAATCTGACCCCACAGCTGAAGAACAGAATCTGCAGGCAGACTGCTAACTACTGAAGGAAGTAGAATGAAACAACAGCACAGATATATGACAGAACAGCCTTTAGGCCAGTTTGCAGGGCAAGTATCTCACCCCACGGCATCTATCAAGGCTTAGCAGCACAGCAGAGAAACAAAACCACCACAAGTTCCCAGGAAGCGGGGATGTAGTGAGGATGTAAGTCCAGCTGGATTCATCTCACTTTGCAGCACATCAGGCATGGTGGTTCCTACTTTTGTCAACCAAGAATGAAAGACCTGCAGAGGACAATGCAGTCCGCTCATTTTAGGATAGGAAACCAACCCATTATCTGTAGATGTAACCAACAGGACTGCTCAGACTCATGTTTCAGGTGACATGAACCTCACCTGAAACACCTACATAACCTGAACCAAGTCCTCCAGAGGCTGAGGTAGGGGATACTAGACCAGCAAGCAGCTGCTCATAACGAAAAACATAGTTCTCTAAATATTTCTCAAATCTCACCAATGTGTTTTCAGCTCTCTACCTGAAATGTGTGCTATCAGACCATTTCATATCCATTCTTTCCCACTGGAGCGACAAAGGAGATCACTGATTTTCGTACAACTTCTAGAGCTATCCCTGCTAACAATATAAAATGAGTAAATTTCATTTTTTTGCTAATGTGGCGCTGATTAGCCAGTTAACTGTATGCAATATTTCAAGTTGCTGTTACAGGACAAGAGTTTTTAATTTGTACACTCTGACTCCTTTCTGATTTAACCCACCACAGAGCTTCCTCCTGCCCTCCCTCACACACCCCAATGGCTCCCCTAATGTAAGAGACGTTTTGACATTACTTGGAAATCATCTTTCTTTGGAAGCTGTAACACATGAACCCCCATACCTTCCTTTTTTCCATTAGTGGAATACATTACTCTTGATCGTGAAAGCATGATTAACCTAAAAACCATGGTGCAGTACTTCTGTAGCTCTGCCATGGCCATGGAGAGGCTCTCTGCAGACGTGCTAACGCTTGCAGGCAGTTCACCTCGGGTAAGATGGGTTTGGCACCTGTGAAAGGGTCATTCCACCTTGCCAGGGGGAGCGATCCCCTCCTAGCAGATGGCAGCGAGTGCATGGGATCATACAAGAGGCCCAAACATGTTCACCCATGGCAGAATTCCCAGAGCAGGAAGATAAAACCTGTCCTCCCTGCTGCGGTGAAGGAGACTCACCACGACTGCTTTAGCTCAGAGCTCTGAGCTCTGCTCAGCAATGCACAAAGGAAGGAAATGCACTACAACAATTGCAACCGTCTGCACAAAAAGGAAGGAAAATCTTATTCTCCCAGTTCCTTCAGCTCACATCTCATCTGAATGCACAACACAATACACGCTGAGAATAAAGCTATGATTTCTGAAGTGCCTCTTGACTGCTTTATCTTTACCATTTTCAGAATACCTCCTGCAATCACAATTTTTTCAAGCAGTTGGATTTGCCAGAGAGAGAATGAATGGAAAAATGGCAGGGAGTGTATCACTGGCTTTAGGGGCCACTTTAACCCACCATCTGCAGCACCTGTACTGCCATATTTCTCACTGCCCACAATATCCAGCCCTACACACCCTGAAGAATGGCAGCTCTGTACACACCCATCTTCAGGAGCATCTCTGCTGTTGTTACTGGATTAAGTACACATATGCACCAAAATCAGCTTCATTTTGCTCTGCTGACAAGTTCTGGACAAGTCACTGACTGCACAGACATCAAGGCACTTTATAAACTGGAGGCACGTTAAAAGTTACAGTCTAGTAGCAAAACAGTGTGCAAATCTTTTACAGCTACACCAGAACAATGATCATGTTTTCAGAAATAGTTTGTACATGGAAAGACTGGCATTACCTGAAGCCTTCCTATTGCCACGAGGCAGTATTTACTACCTTGTCCCACATCAGCATCTTCTTCTGGTATAGTCATTCCTGGAGTAAATGATAACAAATACTGTTATAAGTAGGAAATTGGGATAAACAGAGATGCTGCTGCCCTGGCTCTGTACTTTTCTAGATGCTCTACATCTTACAAAAATCCCTTATTTTTCTCTCTAAGATTCAGTCATTATTTCTGGGTTCAGATCAGATGATCCTTCTCAGTTCTGGTCAATCCTACATACCTCACATGTACATACACAGTACCCATAGCAGCAATTTTGGCTGCTGAAGATAAAGCAGATATTAAAATTCCATTCTACACCAAGATGGACAGTAACATTTCCATGAATGTTGCTCCACCAGCACAATATGGAAACATGGGGTCACTTAATACGGTCAGTGAATGCACACTATGTTCGGTTTTCTTTGTGAAAATAGTATTTTACAATGAGCCTTAAAAACAAGTCACAGCCTAAATTAATCACTAATTCTGTGCTCATATTTAACAACTGGTTTCAATTTTTTCTATAATGGACTAAACCTGCGTCGTTACGTTGAAAGACTGAAAAAAATGCGGATGCTTTGCTAACGCTGCTCGTTCCAGTTGTGTAACAGGAGTAACTACTATAAACACAGGAATAGTTTCAAAACATACATGTGTACTATTTTCCATCGCAGTGTTTCACAAATAGGAACATTCAGATTGGCACTGTTTACTTGCTTGTTGGCTAAGCCTTGAGTTAAGGCTATTTCCCAACTCCAGTACTGAGATACCAAGTCCGCATAAAACGCTTCAAAAAACGTCTTCCAGGAGTGACACCGCTGACCTATTTTAAGTGATCTGTGAACTCTTTCACAAGGATTTTAAAGGAATTCAGTCATAACAGGCAGTGAATCATTTAAAAGGCACTTAAAAGGATTAGTGAAATTGCAAAGCAGCTACCAATTCTGAAACAACAGCCACTTTATTCCCTAAATGTATGATTCCCAGTGTAAGTCAATCTTTGGACAGCGCAGAGGATGACAGCACACCACTTTCTTAAATGACACCTCTGAAAAACGACTGAAAATGCTGCTGAATGAACTGGAGTCATCTCTAAGGATGTTATTTTGTATCAAAACAGTTGAATCTTATCTGACAATCAGTTTCCAAATAGCACTTTACAGGTATTTTTTGGTCCTCACTGAACTACATAATGAAATAAAATACACCAAGTCTGAAAGAAAACTCCTCATGTTTTTGTATAATATATTGAAACTTGTTCTGCAAAAATTTCACAATCGGGGGGCACATTATTTGCAGTCCCCTACTGGTAACTAGAATTTTATCAAGGGGTGTCAAGAGCTTTACAAAGGAGGAGCATTATTGTCCCATCTAACAAGTTCTGTTTTAAAGACATAACTCTTGGCATTCTAGTTAGATAACCTTAATCAAAAGATCCCTTTTGAATGGGGTTTTCCATTTGAGAAGGACAAATTTAAAGTATATTCCCTTGACTTCAAAAGCTTTTCCAATAGTTTCCTTAGTGGCAGAGTATTGCAAAGGACAGCAAAGATACAGCTGGACAGCTTCCACTTTGCATAATCTTTTTTTCTCTGTAGCTTTCAACAAAGCTTTCCTTTTCAGGAACTTGGTCCATGCTTGCTACTGCTCAAATAAAATCAAAGTAATATAAACAACCTCCAAAATTAAAGCTAGCTAAGACACATTATTTCTGATGTCACCCTGTTGACAAAGGGAGGCTTGTTGTCCTAATTTTCATCCTTTTTTTTCCCCTTTCGCCCAAGATGGATTACATTTGGTCTGTATAGCACACTGGAAAATGTGTTAGTTGGGTGATGCCACAAGACACTCTATGAATAAAAACCAATGTGTCTGGAATTAATCAATACATGACCCAGTGGATTGCTAACCTCTTCCCAAAGGGCCTGGAGGAAAAAATATGACAGAATGATTGTCTGCTTCTCTGCAATGTAGGTGCTATTACTGGCAGCATTCCACAGAGAGAAAGTATTTTCTTTACTCTTCAGCTGATATTTCCAAAGATTCAGCTCTGGGTCTCTTTATATGGGAGGGTGCATTTGTAGACGAGATTTACTTTTGCTTTAGAGCATTTCCTACTGAGCACACTCCAGTATGGACACGTAAATAAAGATGTGCACTGCACTTAATACTAGCTTTGTCCAGCTCTTAACACAGTGTAATATTGCTCCTTAAAATCCACCAAGTACCATCATTATCTCTAAAAGAAGTTGTAAGAGCTTGGAGGAAAGCAGCCACGAAACTGATCTTCAGGGGGCATCAACAAAATCAACATACTTCAGTTATTCACATTCTTTATGTGTAACCCTGTGAGAGGCTTTATTTCTCAACACCAAATATACACCCCTCTCGAATAATAAACACAGTGCTGGGCTTGCCTGAGTTCGTATCAACAATTGGCACAGCCAAGCTGCAACTGAGCATCACAAATAGAATGCTGTGCCGTCAGAGGTTATATTTAATTTCCAAGTGTCCTTCATACCAGCAAACAGTTTCCCACAGGGCAACAGCATGTGTTGGTGTGGACATAAGGAACTTTTTAGCTTTCCCAATGAGCTTCCAGTTGGCTCTAACAACAGAAAAGCTTCATTTTCTGCTTGCTTTCTCTACCCTTCTGCCCCACATTTTCTGCGAGACACAGAACAGTGTTAGTGGATTTATGGCTTTATTTCACTGCACTAAAGAAGAAGTTATTTCTAACTCTTTAGAAAGATGGAATTTTAGTGCCCAGTGGTCACTAGTAATCCTCTGATAATGCCTGTCTCCAATAGAACCATTTGTGATAGTTACTTGCCAGGGAAGGAACTACACTGTGTGACTTTTATCTCCCACACAAAACAATGGAAAAAGGCTTTCACAAAAAGGGCCGTGGATAGCACACCAAGGATAAAAATCTCGTGAAAAATCCCAATAAAAACTAAATTAATCTCTCTTAAAAATAATAAATAAAGCCTTAAAAATGACAGCACTGCAAGGAATATTCAAGCAACTATTTTGTTTTGTATTGGAAGAGGGAGTACTTTGCACAAATCTCCAGATTCCAGCCAAAACTTTAAAATAACCTAACAGCTTTGGCATGCTGTGGTTAAGATGTTACCGTAAGTCTGACTTGGAAGACTAAAATGTTTCTTTTTTAACTAAAGAAAAAAAAAAGATTTCAACATTATCTGAATTTAACATTATTCTGTGACTTTTTATTTGAAGTTTTTGAAACATGTATCTATCTCTTTTCTTCACTTTGTGCTTTTCTGCAGATCCTGGCTGTGATTTACAGAAATCTACCAACATCCTGACAGACTTTATCTTCTCTCTCCACCAAATCTTATGGCATGAAAAAAACAGCAAAACAAACCTATTAGGAAAGTATCATATGGACCACAGAGGACTCATTTCCTTCCAGGAATGAGATATTCAGAGGGGAAAAAAACACAGAAGAAAAGCAAATCTTGCTTAAGTTGAAGAAAAACCCAGGAGAAGGTCAGCACTTCTCAGTTTTATGGCTGGTTATGAACTTGAAGCACTGTCCAGGCTGAGGATTACAAGTTCTATCTGTGCTGTTTCGCTGAGAACAGAGGGACAAAGGCTGGGACTGCTGCTCAGCCAGTTTCAAACAAGGGGTCCTTTTACCTCATTCAAAATAACCCAGCGCCACGCCCTCATTATTCAACCAAACACACAACATGACTGGCTGGAACATCCATCTGAAATACCTGACTCCTCTTTCCTTCGACTTCCACACCAAGTTTACCCTGATTAATTGAGGCCGCATATAACCCACGGGGTTATAAGTGTGTAGGTATCACATGCCTGGTTCTGCACTTGATCTTAATTTTACCTATCTTTTTAGGCACAATGGAGGAAAATGAACAGACCATTATCACACAGCCGGAACAGAGGGCAAGGCATGATGCTTCCTGTGTTTTCTCTCCCATTTCTCAGTGAAGAAGGGGCTGAAGACAGCCTGCCAGCACATGAGCCTTGCCGCTCCACACGAGCGAGAAAAAACACAAAGCCAGGCTGGATGTGCAAGTGTTTTCATGCTGAACACAACAAACCCAGTCCTTAAAATACGCCACCAGCTGTCTGTAGCTTATTCATTTTCACCTGTTTGAAGTACTCATACTTCAGATTTGCACAGACTCCTCAGTGCAGCAGCACACAGTCTATCACACCAATGACGACCACAGAGCAGCTCTTCTCTTGATACTCCTGTATCAACACTGATTGCCTTACTCAGTGTGGGACTAAAAAAACTCAAGACTGGCCATAGAAAATGCAATTCAACCCTAAAAGAGAAAATATCACGTGCTAAACAAATGAGACTAAGTACAGATTGAGGACATTTGATGATATTTGTTGTTTTGCTTATGAATGCACGCTTTGTATGGTATATTAGCTATATAATGCACACGCCACACTGCATGCTTTGAAAGAAAAGGATCTGGAGCTCATATTAGAGTGTCCACTTGGCAATTGAAAAATAAACGAAAATTGCCTTTTCGACCTCTGAATTTTTAAACAGCTGTGATTTAGCACAAGCCCATTTATTCCCAAGAATCCAGAGACGATGCAGGGCTTGTTGATTTGAACAAACTAATTTTATTACAGGCCTGAGAAGCCTTGGCAAATTCCATTACTGCTGTGGTTATCTCATTTGCTTGCAGATTATGGTTGGATTACCACTGGAGATGAGAACAAATGCACTGATGTTGTCACTTATTTACTCAAACATATAGGGGAACAATTCAGCCCATGGATTCAACTTTGAAAGTCAACAGATACATGACAATCACCATCACAAAGTGGGGAAGACTGGGAGAGCAAATAAACACTCAGGAAAAAGGCCCCGATTCAGTTCTATGTGCCCTGAAAAAGGCACTCAGACATGACTAATAGGAGTAACAATTTGGATGGAAACATAAAAGACCACTGAAATTCCACACGAGGCTGTCACAATCAAAAACATCTCTTAGGACTGGGCTATAGTTTGGAGGCATTAATATTGTGGAGGAGCACTGGGATATCATAAGGGAGCACCATGTGATTTTGAGGAGTGGAGTAATAGAAATGGGATGAAATCCAACATTACTAAATGCATAAGCATGCACTTGGGGAACAGTAACAGTCATAAGCTAAAGCAACAGAAATAGGATTGGACTTGGTATTACTAATTGAAACATCACACAATTCAAAGCAAGATTTGCAGTTGACAAGTGAGAAAAAGGCAGCCTGGGAGACATATATATATATATATATATTTATATCAGATGTCTTAGGATGCCTGCAGGATGCACAACACAAAAGAGAAGGATGACGTATCCTACATTGCCAGGAAAGACAGGAAATATTGTGTTATCCATCACTACAATCTCATCTGAAACAAGAGTGTATAGTGCCAGTGACCTACATTTTGAGAAGTGAAGTGAAAACACGAACAATTGCAGAGAAATGTCACAAGGGTAAAGAGAATGCGGTCTGAGAATAGAAAATACAAGTGGGCTGGATTGTCTCTGCAAAGTCCAGGCCGACAGGATATAACCTCCTTCTGGAAACACACCAGAGCACTGGAGAGAAACAGAGGCACAAGGCAGGAAAACGCTCACTTGACCTTCAGTGAAATAAAAACTTCCCACACAGTAATGAGGACTGAAAATTAAACAGGTTGTTAGGCATGGGAAAGCAGTGAGGTTTTGGAAGAGTTGAGATGGCGAAAAGACCTCACCAATGCCCACTGGGATGTGCAATGTGATTGATACCTGGCCACCGGGCATTCGAAGACCCAGAAGATCCTTTTAATCCCATGGTGCTGTCCTGCACAACTGGTGGCTGAAGGGCACACACTGCCAAGGTCAGGACCTAGCGCTGACGTGAGTTCCTGCATCTGCAGCTCTGCATCAGCAACATACATCCCTGAAGAGCCAGATCTCTTCAAACATCCCACAACATGCAGCAAGATTCTCGTTCAAGCTAAACAAAATCTTACTTGACCTACACCTTCCTGAGGAGACATCCCATATATCAAGGTTGAAATTCAGTTATGTTTGGAATTACCAAGAGAGAAGTAAGTAATTTTCTAGAAGAAAACAAAACAGACAGAAGCATCCATTTTCAGAGCACTTTACAGACACTGTGCTCTCACACTTTTGAGATGGAAGCAAAATTGAAATGTCTTGACTCCTCTTAAATCCTATTAGGAACAAGAGGGGAAGTTTTCCTCTGCTTCCAAAACCGCATTTCAGCAGAAAACCAACAAGAAGTTCACATCTGCACGCTGGTGTGTGCACACCACTGCACACGTGTGGTACAAACCACCTCTTAGGACTCATAATCCCTGGATCCACGTGATTTACGGCCGTGGTGTACAACCACAAAAGGGCAGGACAGCTCCTGGTTTGATTCGTGCCAGCAGGCGCTGTCACATTGCAAACAACCTCTTCAACTCCTGCAAACGCCAAGGTCAAATAACCCCGCTCATAACGAGGTCTGGATGAGCTCCACTGTCTCCTCTTGGAATTTTTCAAAGGTAAATATTCCCATATGTAATACCGAGTTCCAGCAGGTAAATGTTTTTTCTCTGTCGGTCAAAGCAATACACCAAGACTTGATTCCCAAAAAAACAGCCTCAAACCAGAATTTATCACAAATACTGAATGTTCTCGAGTAACACCATCATTGTGAACACCCATGTGCCTAAACTGAAATTACATTATTTTCATACAGAGGTGCTTGCAACTCAGCACTTCAGTATAAAAGCATTAACTGGTGTCTTCTAGAGGTACACATGCTTTGCGTCCATCTTTTTAGAATCAGACCATTTTTATGTTGGTTTATCAATATAAATCGAAAACTTTTGGCCCCAGTTTCTGGAATCCTGCATTACTGGCAATTCCTACAGTTGCTCTATGGCAATGAAATTGAGAAGGGTGCCACATGGAAAAACGGGGATGCCCTGAGTAACATCAGCTGATTTCTTCTTATCAAAAGCTTCTCAAGGTGAGCTTTAATTGGTAACCGCACTAAAATCCTCCCTGTTTTTCTTGCAGCAAGGAAACCTAAGCCAGGTTTTCAGCTGTCCTAAGGACAGTTTGGTGCACACCACCTTCCACGAGGGATACAAACCTGCTGGTGGCCAAGCCTTGATATAGCCAGTGCAATGGACAACAGCATACTGTGCTTCACCTTCTTTCACTGGGCCCAGGCCATTCCTGAATGAACAAGAAACACAAAAACATCACAAAATAGCTTTATGCTTTCAAACTACGACTACGAATGATTTACCAGTAGCTGTAAGTTATGTTGGAAACACCCAAGCATCAGCCTAGGGTTCTGTACACTGCCAGCTCTGTTATGTTGCTATTCGAGCTGTACCTGTTTCCTGTAATATTTCTCTGAGCAAGTTATGAACTCTGATTCAGAGACAGGGCTGATGTAAGACAAAGAATTTGAGCGACACGTGCAAAGAGATTTTGTTTGCAAAAAGATCCAGTAACAGGACCAGGTAACACTCCTGGGAGTGGGCATTAACCCAGTGGCAAATGAGAGGGCTGAGGGCAGCTACAGCTGCTTTGTGGTAAAACAAGTAACAGTACCTGTATCTTTTTCTCATGGTGGTTATTCTGTTCAGAGGTAAATGATCCAGGGGAGCATTTCCACATCTAAAAGTAAATTAATATTTAAAGAGCTCAAAAGTTAATATAAATACACACGATGAAAATGCATTTTGAGATCTTTATTACCATATATACGGTACATATACCTATATATATATATAAAACCATATATATATATTGCCATATATAAGTAGACAATAATGGATACTTATTTCTGGCAAAAAGTTGCATATTCATGTTTTCTTAGAATGTGCTGCTTCCACAAGCTGAGCTTTTTAGGTGTGCTACAAATACGTTCTTTATTTTAGAAAAATAAAAGAGACTAGAAAAAGATTCCCTTCCACACTCCCTCAGCCTAAAGGCTATTTGAAATTGATATCCCAAGGGTGGCTAAAGAATAGACACACCTCAAAATGCCATAAAACAAGCGTGAAAACTAGCAAAAAATATGTCAGGTATCCCAAATATCCACATAAACCAATCTCAGTGTTCTTATAGCTTCCCTGGACAGAAAAATTCCTCTGCCATCCACCATTCCTGCCATCTGCAGACATTGAGATAATGTTTGCAAGATCAAACTATTTACACTGCCAAGTAACTTTGTTTAACACTTGTTCATGTGTATCTTGTGATATTTATAAGTATGCCTAACTGTATAATTTCAGCAATCCATCTGAAGCTGAGTAAATAGTTTGAAGGGTAAAAGCAGTTCAATTTTAATGGAAAAATAATAACAACAATGAAAGAAGCAACCACAAGGAAAGTTCACATTATCTGAGGTTCATTCTTCCCAGAAGGTTTTCTTTTTATTCCTTCAATTTTTTTTTTCTTATCAGTCACTGCCAAGGAGAAGAAATGAACAACTAAAATAAGATTTAGAAATACAAAAACAGTGGGGTTACTGGCATGTGTAAAATCACTCTCATGCACCAGAGTTTATAAAATCAGGGTTCTAGGAAATAACTGCAATCTGAATTGTTTTGAAAGCTGGGGAACAACTGCAAACAGGACATTAGGCTCAGTTTTTAGTCCTCCTAACATGATGTGCAGCTTGGAGGAAAAGAAAGCAGTGCTCTCACTGCTGCTCTGCTGGGCTGTATTTCCTCCCTTCCAGTTAAGGGGGTAAAAGGTTCTATAGCTCTCAAGTCTGATTGTGCAGGTATATATAAATTTTATAAACACCTTAGAAAGACACCCAGCAGTTTACATGCGGCATCCTCACAGGACTGGAGAAAATCCACCACATAACCAAAGTACAGGTATCTGTAGTTTAATATAGCAAGTGTTTTTACTTTGTGTGTTTCATTCTGTAATGAATTTTGCATTTGCTGTTTTCAGCATTTACACTGGACATAGCCTACAGATGCAATTATGTACTTTCCCCTCCTAACCACAGACAAAAATTTACTGCAATAGCAACAGGCATTTTAGCACTAAAACAAAAGAAGTGGTCACAAGCCCCCAGAAAAGCACTGGGCAGACAAATCTCTTAAAAGAAGCCCAAACAATGGAAGTTGGAAAATTGCAAATTAAAAACCCTGTAACAATTACTCATTTATCTAGCAACAGCCAGCTGACATCTGGTTAATTCATACCAGGCTTAGGTTAATTCCTACATAGCTGGCAGGTTTGCAACTGAATTCCTGTTTATATTCAAGATTCTTTTAATATTCTTGGTTTGCTGAACAAATACACAGGGCTGGGCATTCATTACACTTGCGAAAGCTTTGCTCCCGAAGTATTGATTTGAGTAACTTTACTAGAAAAGACAATGGTTAACATTCCAGGGGTGAAGCTGTCATTAAGTCTCTGGAAAAAGGAACGTATACCCCACACTGGTAAGAATAACTACAAAAAAATGAAGGGCTGTTTTGTCATTAACTGTAAAGGAAGACTGGTTTCAGTTTTACTCCAGCTCCTAAAGCAAGTATTCTACAAATAAGTCATGGGAGTGTGTCATTACAGCTTTAGTTTGTAATCAAGGTCAAATTAGCGCAACAAAATGTCTGAAGTCTAAGCTGAGACAGGACTGGAACCATTATGGGAATACAGGGTACATGCATACCTCATCCTGCAAATGAAAGAGCGCCTGGATCCCATGCACATTCTCATTGAGGACTGCTGACCCTCTTTCTTTACTGTCCCAGTCTTCAAGTCCAGGATTCGTCCTAGAAATGCCAGGGAGAGCAAGTGATGATCAGTACATAAATTTAATTCCATTTACTAGAAACTAAGATAACAAGTTTATGAGCTGAATGCCATTAGCCCAGTGAGGGGGAAAAATACCAACAAAAAATTTTTGATCCTGGTCTCACAGGGGAGGGTCAGTTCTGTGCTGGTTTAACTAACGATTTCAGCAAGGCTGACTCTGAGTCACAAGAGTGATGGCTCTTTTCTTGGCTGGCCCAAGACCAACTTCCAGGGCAGAGTCAAATGCCTGGAGGCAAACAAGGCAATGACAGCAAGCACAGCTTTTGACTTGATCCGCTTGCTCCATTCTTTACCAGAACTGTGGATAAAACAACATTTACCAATCCCCCGACAGCTGCTCCTCTTTCCCTGTGCTTGTGCCTATCCAGAACACTCCCACCACAGCACCACCTCACAGTCAGACCTGTCAGGATGGAGAGCTGCACGTAAAACCAAACTTTTCTCCCTGATGATGAGATGCAGGATTTGTCTCAACACCACTTATGGTGGGGGCCTTCCAAAGCTGATAAAGAACTGACATGTCGTGAGCATTTCTAAAGTTAATTTTCAGACCGATCAGTGAGATGGTCTGAGTCACCACACAGCAACACAAGCCTGTGCAAGGTCCAGGGCCGGACCCTGCTCCCTACAACCCTCAGAATCACACACCACAGGCACAACTCGGAAAAGGGACAACAGCCACCAAGTCAACTCAAGGGAGGACAGGACCGAGGGAACGCAAAGGTAGGAAGGGGGTAACAGATTAATTTTTTCATTTAAAACAGAAGACTGATTACTACAGACAGGTTCAGATCAGGGATTTCAAGACACTGAGTATCACCCAGAATCCTTCTGCTTATCACCAAAGAACTAAGAAAATGGATTTTCACATCTACAGCTCAAGAGATGACTACAAAACCTAGCACAGACTAGAAATTAATCACTGGTCCAGATCCACAATGCTCAAGGGCTGGATGCAGCCACAAAAGTGACAGTGGGCGAGCGAAATGCAGTGGAACAGCTGCCAGGCAATTAAATGCCAGCCACCAGTGCTGACAACACATGGCTATGAGCAAACCCACGTGTTTAAGGTGGGTATCTTTCAGAAACTGAAACTATACAAGCCTAAGTCTTCACTGTGGAACAAGCAGCCAGGTTTACAGCAATATAAGGTAACTGTTCTGTCTGCACTGAATTGAAGAAAACATGCAGAATACATTCTAAGTCTGCCTCACCAAACTGACCAAAAAGTCTCTGTCCAAAAATTAGGTTCTGAAATAAACCTACTGCCAAACACCAAGTTCAGAATTATTCTACCTCTAAATATTTACTTCCAACCATGAATGGGAATGAAATTGTTACATGACAGTTTAAAGATTAACGTTTCACATAAGGAATTAGGCAGCAGCATTTTAGTTTTAAGGTATACTCCAGATAACTCCTTCTGGAGGAAAGCCACCCCTGCCAACAGAAGGTTCAGACCTCATCTGGTGTTATCTCCAAGGTATATCTCAGATGGTTAAGAAGTCAGCAAGCCTGGGGAACAATTCCTAAGGGTGCTTCAATGTGAAGCACTGGGCTGTACATTAATCCTGGTCAATGCCTCGGGTGTGAGCTGGGAAGAAATCACACCACATTTCCCAGCTCAGCTGGGCTGGCCCCATGATGCAGGATGGATCTGAAGCTCTAACACACTTCCCTTCCCTGCACTGGACAGTCTCTCTCAGTCTCATTTTCTATAACCAGAGTCACAGTCTATTTCCCCGTCCCGTCAACTAATCAGACAATTTAGAGAAATAAAATATCATTAGGCAGGAGGCAAACTCATTCACAAACGAAGGCAATATATGATAAAGCACTTAAAGATAGACTGTATGTGCAGGACCCAATGGCTGTCCATGAGAACAGGCCAGTGAAATCAAACCATTAAAAGCAATTTTCTCTTAGGGCACAATAGCTTTGTCATACACACAAACAAATGAAAAGTTGTTTTGTGTGCACTTTCTTTTTCATTCCAATACAAATTCTTGAAGAGACAGTAATATTAATCAAAAAGCAGTGACAGTAAATGTAACTCAAACGGCTAATAGAAATTTCTGTTTTTATCATCCAAGAGCATCTATTAAAAAAAAAAAAAGAAGGGTATTTCACAATTACGTGGCCACTAAGTCTAAAATTGCTGACACATGTTCCTTTGGCATGTCTGGAACCCCCAACAACAAAAGTCAGAGTTTTTAAATTTAGCTTTTTGTTTGGCAATGTCTTTGAAATATGTACCAGATAACAAATAGAGTTCTAAATTTTGCCCTGACTTACAAAATCACTGCAGGGGGTGTGTGAGTCAGAGAAATGTTTGCTGTCCTGATATTATGACAAAGCTCTCTCAGCAGCTTGTTTCAATAGCCCAGTGTCTATGTGTCAACCTTGCAGAGCTCTAATAATATACTACAGATTTTGATATAGAACAAGCAGTTTGTGTCTCATTTGTTATTAGAATCGTATGATCAAATTATATTAAAGAGAGGAAGAATTATAGATTAATCATAGCTAAATACAGATATATAGAATTATAATTAATTATAGATTAATAGACTAAATCAAGCAAACTGGCATAAATTGCACCTCAGAGTCACACAGGCAGCTCAGCTGAAGGAGCTGGCATGTCCCGATGATAGCTCTGTCACAGAACCATAAAATATTCCTATCTCTGTTTGTTCAGCATCCTTGGTGATAAATGCTCATTTAGGTTTCTCCATGGGACAAACACAAAGCACATCTGATGTTAAACCTGGCAATTATATTCTTATTAATAAGAAATATTCCAGGATGCTCTGACAGCTCCTGTTAACTGAACAGTGCATGTGTGTACTCTTTTTAATTTCTCCTTCTAGTGTCTTCAGAAGAGCTGTTTAACAGCCCAGTGCCACCACCAGCTGGATCCCTTATGAGCTTCCCCATAAACTGCTAATTGCATGTAGCTCATTTTCGTGTTAAACTTTTCCCCTCTCCAGCTCCAGACTCAGCCCTGCGTGCGGGAGCACTGCTGTGACTGACACTGCTGTCTTATTGCCCTTTACAGCAGCTGCACGACTCGGAGGAAACCAGAGTTTGCTCTGCTGAGAAGAAGAAAGCAAATGGATGAGCACAATGCTGATTAAAACTGGCACATCAACCTCTCTGGCTGGCCTGGGTGTAATTGATAATCTGTTGAAATCTCCCCACCACAGTCCCCATCCAGAAGGCAGTATTGATTCAACCTGTGATAAACCAGCTGTTCTCTGAGCAGGAAACCACTGTGTGACCCAGGAACCCGGTGTCAGCTGCTGTGACAGGGGAGGGCTGGCACACAGGGACATGGAAGTGAGGACAATGGGCACGCTCATTATTTGGGCAAATCAGAGAAGCCACATGCAGCTCTTACCAGTAAAGAGAGAAACTGGTAACAGATTCAAGTACTGAGGACACGTGCTAGAAACACTCCCTGCAGGGTGTTTTCAAAGATGCTCTAAAAACATTCTCGTGATGATCAAGGGGGAAAATGTTCACGTTGGCACTGATGTGCCCCTTGCGTGTGCAAACAGCGACGGGATTCTGCACAAACCTTCCCCTTTTGGATCTCCAGTTGCTACTGAGAATGTTCAAACTTGTTTTCTGTGCTTGCAATCTTTTGAGATGAAGCTAAGCCAAGGATTGGCCTGGGCCTACTAAAGTTCATGGGGTTTCAAATCTGGGAGTTTGGCTCAAATCCACTTTCACACAATAGCACCAGCCTGTTAGAAAATTTGTTCCTCCACATTTATGCACTGCCTGCTAAGGTTTATAGCCTGGTAATCAAACACAGTCTGTTCTTTTTAATTTTTTTCAGTTTTGGTTTGGTTTTTTTTTGTTTTGTTGTTTTTTTTTTTCTTGTGGAGTCAAAACTCCATCAACTTCAACACCTAATTCTACCATAAATGCTTTCTCTGCTGGATTTCCAGTTCCTAAGAATGCTGCAGTCTGTAACTAGAAAGAAGGGTTGTTGCATAAGGGCATTCTGCAAAAATTTCAGTGCAAGTTGAAATGGTTGGGTCTAAAACAACCATACAGTGCTCACATCCAGTTTGCAGCATGGAAACACCCAGCTCACAGATCTCAGAAGAAATTTGTTTTGGCCTCATGCACAAATACACTGTTGGCAAAGCACATGATACAATTTTCCATTTCCCTCTAACTCATCAGTAGATGGACTTTTGTCTTGCACAGATCATGGACCTGACAGGGAAGCAGTCTGGATTAATATATGGACTCTCACCTTGACCTCAATACCTTCAGCAAACCAGCAAGTTTCACCTTTTAGATGATAACGTCTTGTCTTACAAAGTCAGATATTTCATAATTATTCTCAGCCACCGATGGTTCACGTATTTCTTTCCAGGCAAAATAAAATAAAGGATAAACTAAGTTTGGTTTGGACAAGGTAACAAAAGACGACTTTGTGCTCATCAAAAGTACTCCACAGGCTGCTCAAGGAAGACAAACAGAACACAGGAATACTGCACCCAAAAATCCTTATGAAAACTAAAACCATCTTTATCTTACTATGAAACCGGAAAAAGCAAGACAGGGATGGAGGAAAACAAGAGGAAATAATTAAAAATAAAAACAAAGTTATGGTCAAGGTACTGTTGCTGCTGAACACGGCTCCAAATGTAAGCTCACCCTCAAACTGAAGGGTCAGGGAACAAAGGATTTCTCTGGTGATGCTCTGTATTAGTACATTAAGTCTTCAGAAATTAGCAGAAAAGATCAGCTTAAAGATTTTTGAGTGTTCTACAGTCTGCAGAGAATCCAGATATAGGTCACTGTTTGGGATAAACAGTTAAGTTCAAGAAAACAAGGTGAAACGCTTCTTGAAACTGCCATTTATCACTTTCATGTGCACTGACTACAGCTGAGGGGCTCAGCTGACAGAGTTCCTCTTCAAAGCAACAGATGCATTACAAATGCAGAAACAAAATGTATCCAGTAAGATTAAATAGCCTAAATTTGATCAATTTGTATTAAATTACTCTTGATAAGCTTACACCAGAGCAATTATTCTGCATTAATTCAACAATTTTAAAAAAAATAAAAGAACTTTACAATGCAGGCCTTACAGCTGTAAGGGATACAATTTTATCTCGTGTTTAGCGCAGCTCAGCAAGAGCTTTAAGCTCTATTAAGTGTAATAAATATACATCCACCCTGTGGATTCCAATAGAAAAAAGAAATCACAGAACACATTAAGAATCAAAACTGCCATGCAAACACAGTATTGGAAGACTCTCCTTCCAGGAACTCATATTTACATAAACCAGAAGTTCGCAATATACAAATAGAAGAACCTAAAAATTAACGTGAATAGTCTTTTTTTAGCATTCTGGGGTTTGTTATTTACATAAAGGCAAGGCTCATAAAAGCAAGGGCTTACCTACCATGCACATACCCATATCAGAGCACACACCAAACAGTACAATCCTAACAAAACTGTACTGACAAGAAGTGCATCTCTCTGCCCCCTCATCGAGAGGAAAGCAAACCTGTGAGCAAGAGGAATAGCATCAATACTCAAAACACAGGTGAACTTGAGCCCATCCTAACTTGAAATTACAAACTTAAGGCAGAACCACAAGCCTGGCCTCACTCACCCAGTGCACCCAGAACCAGTGCTGATTTTTACAGCCTGCCTCTCTCGCTCACATCAGGGTTACAGTGCAGCTCCCAAGGCAATACTTACTAAGCTGATGTTTATTGTCACATTCCTCCTTCACATTCCTCAACGAGTCAATGCTCTGTTCTCCAGACTGTCTCTCCTGTGGTGCAGGAGCCCCTGGCTCTGCCTGGAAGGTGTTTGGTAGCACAGCTCATCCCTTACTGGGACCACAGCCTTTATGGACCAGAATCACCACCCTCCATCCCCGGCTTATGGGAAACTCAGTGCAAGGCAGGGGGCGAGACAGGGGGGGACAATGACAAAAATGGACACGGTCCTATCATGTGGAGGTGGCTGATGCAACCTGAACCTTCCATGATATTAAAATCATGATCCTTTCAGAGGTTTCAAGGAGAAAGAAGCACTGCAGTTGGAAATAAGGTCTCCCCATGTATACTTCCACTCTTGCTTCCCAGCTGGCCTGACTCTACAGAGGATGGGACCTGCCCACATGGGACTGCACCCTACCAACCTGCTGTACAGCAGCACAAAATTCCTACCTCTCCTCTGCCATACAGGATTTTGTGCCTGGCAAATTCTCCACAAGAACGAAGCCAAGGGGCCATTGGTATCCTAATATCCCTTGAGAACACAGTAGAACTGTAAAATCAGTCAGCTTCACACAGCCTGGAACAGCACCAGGGACCACACAGGATTCCCCAGCTGTGATTATGCTGCACACACACCAACCAAGAAACTTGTGGGGTGGCAGGGATAAAAGGCAGTTGCCCTTGCTGCAAAGCTGGCACTGCCTTGCACCCAAATGTTAGGAGAACTGCTTTAGCTCTCCCAGGCTGGGGCTTCCCTGCCCTCGTGTGCTTGTTTTGTCCTGCAGCAGGAAGCAGCTCCACAGCCCCACCCCACTGCAAATACACTGATAAATAAACATACCAGCATAGAAAATAGATCCCTGGCTTGGAGCATGTATTTGCTGTTAGCAGACATCACAGCAACTTCCAGAGGACTTGTACACCTTTACTGTTATTTTGAACGTGAGGACACTGAACCCAGAGGAATGATTTCTCCTGCCTGCAGTCAAGCCAGCAGCAGAGGTGCAGCTAGGAACAGGGTCCAAGCTCACATGACTAATATGAGTTCTCAACATGCTGCGGCTGTAGATAAAAATACTTAATAATATAATGCACAGTGATTCTCAGTAAGTCCATAAAAATCTCATGACACCTATATGCTTAACAGGGCATAATCAGCTTAAATTTATGCTTCCAAAAGACTACAGGCTGAGTGTTTTATTTATAATTATATACAGTGGTAACCTCTGGATGTATCAGTATAAAACCTGAAATAAATTAGCCCAAAGGCCACAAAGATGCCCAGAGGGCAGGAGCACCCATGGAGACAGGCTGGGACAGCTGGACTGTTCAGCCTGGAGAAGAGAAGGCTCTGGGGTGACCTTAGAGCCCTTCCAGTGCCTGAAGGAAGCCTCCAGGACAGATGGAGGGAGATTTTTTACAAGGGCATGGAGTGAAAGGACAAGGATGAATGGCCTTAAGCTGAAGACGGGCAGGTTTGGATTAGACATGAGGAATTCTTCACTCTGAGGGTGGTGAGGCCCTGGCACAGGTTGCCCAGAGAAGCTGTGGATGCTCCTTCCCTGGAAGTGTTCAAGGCCAGGTTGGATGGAGCTCTGAGAAACTTGGTCTAGTGGAAGGTCCCCACGGCAGGGGGGGAGCGTGGAATGAGATGATCTTTAAGGTCCTTTCCAAGCAAAATTATCCCATGATTATAAATATAAACCATCAAAGCTCACTCTCCTCACTAGCTTAGCTTCTCAGGGGGATTACTTGAACCTCTCTAAATATGTTAAGGTTTACATCATCTAATTGCAAAAGGCGTTGTATAAGCAGTACAGTCAAGTTATGACATTCCTACAATAGAATGAAGAGTTGATCCAATCAACAGCAAAGTTAAAAAAATAAAAAAAAGAAGTAATGCAATTGAAATGCACCTATTTTTAAATATCTGTCTGCTTCCTACTTACCAGCTGGAGACACTGACCCACAAGGGGGAAATTGAAAAGCTTTCTCACCCCCTCTTGTTTTTCAATAAGAAACCCCTCATGTTACACAGTTGTTTGCTTAATACAACTTGTTATTATAAAAGCTCACGAGGCCAAAAGGTCCCTGCTGTGCCTGCCTTCATGTTTGACTAACCAGTCTGCATCATGTCATTCTCCACGGTGTTGGGCAAATATGCATCATTTTAATTAAATTAAAAAGAAAACTATGTGGGCTTTTGAGCCTTGCTACTCAGTTAATTTTAAGGGACTATCTGAGGGTAGTGTTACAGATCACACGCAAGTCTCTCTGCTGATGGACCTGGAAAAACTGGACTTGAAACTGGAGAAAATAATTCAAAGCATATGTTGAAAGTTAAGCTATGACACAAAAAACCCCTAAAAAATCAGCCTGTAAAACACTTTAACTAAATGTGTTTTGAACTCTCAAGAATGGTTACTTAAAGTATGGGATACATCAAGAATATTAAATAAAATAAGTTTATAGAATCCCATAGAGATGTGTAACCTCTCCCCAGACATAAACACACAGCATCTATCTGTGATCTCCCCAGGTGTTTTCAGTCCCTACACAAGCACCTATGACAAAGTTCATGGTCCCATGGTTTGGGCAGCTGGGGTAGCCCTTCTGTCACAAATATCAGATGTACCTGAAGGAAAGAGAGCTGGAGAAAACTATCATAGTAAGGACTGCCAGTGATCCAGGGTACAAACAGCTCCTCAAAAGACAGTCAGACTTTCTGTAGCTAGACAATGGGATGGAAACCCCAGAAACCCCAAAGCACCATCAGCAGACACTCCCAGGACAGAAGAGCTATCCAAAATAACACTGGAATACGTAATTTATTCTTTTACCATTCACAGCTGCATAACAAATCAATACATAAAGGTTGAAAGTAGCTCCTAAATTAACCTATTTGTTTCACTTGGATGCTCAGCAAGAAGTTTTACTGAAAAGCCCTTTTGCCAAAAAAGCTTCAGCTCCTGGCATTCTGTATTATTTGTACTTCCTTATCAAACTCAAGTAACTGGGATTTATGCTTTATTAGTAAATACTAGTATTGTCTGGTTCTGAAATCTGGCTGGGGTGACACACCACGGAATAGCTTGTTAGAGGAAATAAATAATGACCACAAGATGACCTTGTAAGATATTCTGCTGTGGACAGAATTAAATTTAAACATATAAGAAGGGAAGGAGAAGGAGGAGAAAAAGGATCAAGAATGCTGTCTGGTTGTTTTTATAGGCAACTTCTTTAGCTCGATTAAAATAAGGTGTGTGGGGCAAAACATTACTACAGGTTTTAATTCCCTTTTTGAAGACTCAAGACACTTAAAAATCCCATGCAAAAGTCTCCACACTACGAAAATAGAAAGAAGAATGTCTGATGATGTAAGTTCACGTCCCAGGGACTGCAATAAAACGGATCAAACTAAAGAGCACTGCCCGTGGGCCGTGTGCCCACTCTGCTTGAGAGCTGCCACACGGGAGGCTTTTCCCTCCACGGCTCCACGCAGGGTATCGGAGAGGAACAAGTGAGAGCCGTGGTCTCAGCAAGCTGGTGGGAGGCCAGGGAAGGATCAAAGACCGAGAATTGCTGCCTTTGCTGCCACAGAGCTGAGCATCGGCTAAGGACGGAGAGGTGACAGCAGCACGGGATAAATCAAGTGTGGGTGGAATACCACACCACACACAAGGCACCCCTCCTCCCCACGCCTCCCTAGGCTGCTACTACAACTCATCACGAGTAAGAAAATATTTTAGTGCCTTGTACTGACTTCACTGAGACAACACAATGTTCAAAGCTCCTGTTCCACAAGGCAGATGTTAAGCCTGCGTTCTCTCAGCATCTGTTGCCATCAAAGCACTGAAGCACCTGAGAGGGTTGCAGGTTTGCCAGTGCCAAAACCCTCCAAGATGCACGCTCGGACTGTTTTATTGCCAGGGTGTTAACCAAGGAAGTTGTTCAGGTATTTGTAAAACACCAGTATTTTTGAAGGGGGGGGGAAAAACCCCACTAACTCCATATAGCTCATCGTGTTTAACAAAACAGAGCAGGTTGAACAAATATTGAACATTAAAGAAGTACCCAGCACCCTTGAAATCCAGCAAGTGAAAGTGATCCAGTCCAACATCTGTGATAACAGACCCAACTATGCAGCAGGAGTGGGAAACTCAAGGTGAAGACTGAAAAGAAATAGTAACCACAAAACCCACTTGCATGTGCATGTCCAAACAGCTGAAAATTCACCCTAAAAGCATTCCCTAGTGCTAATCAGGTGTAGTAAGTTTGTCTCAGGAATACTAGGCTAAAGTTGTTTCCTTGTTTTGGTAAAAGCATGTACTGACCTCTTTAAACCACCATTATAATTATCAAAGTAATTTTTAAAAAATGCAATTTATTATCACTGGTTTTCCTTCCAGTACTATCCACCCAAATGGAATGTGTGAGCAGCAGGGAGACCACTGGGCCACTGTGTTTGTGTAGGAGTAGCTTTTGAACTGTTTTATACATAGTTGGCTTCTCCCAGCACTGGGGATTTTTTCCCCCCCAGAAACAGTCCTACAGACCAAAGGAAAACAAAATTCTCTTGGAATGTTTGAGAGATTAAATGTACCATACATTTAAAATATGATCATTTGAAAGTACAAATTTTTTGAGAGCAGGCTGTGTTTTTCCCTACTTCTGTGTTACTCTCTAGTGTGTCAAAGGGCAGGAATGGCACTCTAGGATGCCCTGAAGTCACAGGTTCCCTGCTTCCTGAACTAATTCATTTACTTGCAACCAGAATGGGGATGGAAGAAGCAAGACATTCATTTCCTCCAGTAAAAAACCTGCGGGCTGAACAGACTAAAGCTGAAAATCCACAAATTCCTATGCTTGGCACTGCCCAAGCTCTACGGCCATCTCTGGCTGGCACTGTGACCTTCCTGCTATGAGAACAGACAGCCCACAAAAATGTGGGCAGGTCCTTTTCTCTGGAACAACGGCACAGCAACGGGCTGGTGTGCATGGAAAGTCTCACATCTGAAACATCCTCTTCACTCTCCGCAATGCCAGTGGGACCACATAACTTTACTGAAAAACAGGTATCACATGATGATTTGGTAGTTGTCAACAACAAGGCAAATCTCTTTCCAGATTTCACACTCGAAAGACAAAAAGGTGCCTTGCCAAAATGGGCTCTTTCTACAGTAAAAACAGACTGGAACCTGGAACATGCTGTTCACATCAGTCACTCATATACATTCTATACATGGCGGTATGTTTCAAGAATTGTTCCTTCTTTTTCAGGGCAACCACAGTGTCGGAGCACCTATTTTCAAAAATCTCTCTGTTACCTTCCTTTGCAGGTACAATAATCCTGACACAGCTGTCTCCAGCCTCCACCCCTCCAAGGAATAAAGTGGGGTGGGCGGGTGGAAAATCCCATAAAATATTGAGTCAAGTCTTGGACAGCTCTGCAGAGACATAAAAGAATTCAGGACAAAGCATGTCTATGGAAACTTTCTCTCCTCCCCATCCCAGCAGCTTTGCTGTGTGTTGTTTACTGGGTGCCCTGCTTGTCTTCACTCTACAGGTTGTGATGCTTCGTGGACATTCAGTGAAAATAGCTGATGAGGAACCTCTGTTTTATCCTGGGATAAAAAGCACAAGTAGCCATTAACTCTCTATAAACAAAATATTATACAACTCATTCCCTACCTGCCCAGAGGCAACAGTCTTACTAAGTCAGTCATCCTGTACTAAGATGTTAAAATCAAAAATACTGGGATCTGGTTTTAATTCTCTGTTCTCTGACTTCCTAATCTGCTGGGCTGGGCACGTTTCAGAGACAGATGGTTCTTCAGGGTTCATGTACTTAAAAGAGCTCACAGACAGAAGTAAAAAAAAAATAATATTAATAAAGAAATCAAGTGCTGTCAGTTGAAACAGCCCTTCACACGCAGAGTACCTTTCTGATGCATAAACCTCTGATAAATGTGCTCTTCAGAACCAAAGGCTATAGAACAAAGTCCCAAAGGAGCTCCACAACAGCTTCTTGTTTAGCCAACTGTCTCAGCAAGAATACACTTCCTTGAAAAAAGGAGTTTTTTATTTCATTTCATTTTTTTTCCCAAGGAGTGTTAAGAGCTCTGAGTAGAAAAGTATCAATCTTTGACAAGTATCTTAACATCTACAAAAGACAGAGGAAAGACAGACCCCCCCCGACAATGTATTTTTGGTATAGAACTTCTGGCACAAATACCTACAATAGACTTTCTTACTCTTTTTTTAAAAATAAATAGGCTGATCCAATTTTTAAGTGGATGTGGAGAAACTAATATGGTGATTTGCCAATATAGTGCAGAACTCAACCCATACATTGTTTTGATAATATATTACTTTTCCATTAGACATAAGTTTTACTATTACTGATGATGACATTTAAGGCAGGACAGAACTGCATTTGCCAGGGCTATGCTTCTTGTCATGCCTCAACTCAGTCTTTGAATTTCTTTGGAGAATTTTATATGGGAAGCCAAATAGGAGTCTCATCCAGCTCTTCTCTGTATCAGCTGGAGTTCTAAATAATTCATGGAAAGTCAGAGTTCAAAACACATTTGCATTCACTTGGCTGGTTGTCAGTATGAGAACCACCCCCTTTCTTCCAAGAAAGATCACGCAGAAATCAGAGCTGGAAAACAGACATGGCAGCATAAGGCAGCTCAGAGCACAAAAAATCCTGTGCTGATTTTCAGGAAGAGTACATGTTGAGGAGAAAAGTTATCCCTAATCTTCACTTTCACATGGTTATTTATCATTTGTTCAGTGCAGTGAATGCTTTACTCTGCTTCTCCACTGGTGAGCCACTGGTCTCTGGCACTTCCCTCTTTCAAGCGGAACACTAATTTTCTCATTTTTACAATCTGACTCTTATCTACAACATCTTGATTTTGTGGCTGTATCTACAAACTGCTTGTTGACAAGGGTTTGCAGCTGGACAGAAAACTGCCTGAGCTGAAATCATCACTGCCAAGGCAACACGTTATTAGAAGGTTCTGTGAGACAGGTTCCCCAGTCCGAATCTCTGCTTGTATAACATGGAGTGATGCTCCCATTGTACACACGAACCACAGAAAATTGTCACACAGCGCTCTTTTCTTCTCAAGGGATACCTATCAGCTCAACGTTTGCTGTGGTCAGTCACCATTTCCCCCAGAAAGTTCTACTTTGTCGCACTTATAAAATATGGCAATAAAAGATCACGCCAAGACTAAACTTGGCATACAAGTTCTGTCCAGAAGTAACCTTAGCTGATCTTTTTCAGCTAGCAAGTGAAGTGACTTAGTCATTTTTGAATCACTTGAAAATGAAAGCTGTAGAGGTTCTGGTTCTCATCACTTTCTGCACTTTCAGCACCCCTTAACTGTTCAGCTGAAGCAGTTTGTAAGGACTCCTGGGGAACCTGACTGCCCTGAGGAGTCTGTCATGGGTGGGACTGCCCATCCTGCTCCCTGCCTCGCCTAAGCAGAGAGGGTGAGGCTGAAGGGAGATATTGTAGCTGGATTTCTGTGTGCCAGGCACCTGCAGCTCAGAATTGAAGGTAACAAACCTGGGTGTTTCCCCCTGCACTGCTGGCGATGCTGGTGCAGGAACGGGATCTCACAGCCCTGACAAGCACATCTCAGACACTTCATGGAATCACTGGGAGCATTTCCAGGCAGCCATACAGAGGTGTGTGCATTCATCACTCTACTCTTTCATGAACTACTTATGGAGAATTAGATTTGTAGGAATCAGTCTTGCAAAGTGCTCTGGAACACTGTATTTTATCAGATGGACAGTCTACAGTACTTGCTCAGTCATTTTTTTGAAAGTTAATGTAGAAGGGGAATTCTTCAAGAGTGGTTTTTCTCCACACCTAAATCTCAATTCTGTCTGTTCCCTGCACCATTAGAGATCTGCTGTCTGCAAATGTTCAGAGGCTCTCACTTGCACTAGGACTGAGCCTGCACCTGAACCCAGCATCCACCAAGTTCCACCAGTGCACCCTAAGTGCAAAGAGGTCTTTGCTAACGGATCCTCCTGTGGGATCTGATCTTCATCCATATTTGAACTCATTTATTTTGACATCCGCAGATTTTCAAGAACAAAGAAAAAGTGAAAGGAAAGCAAAGGAAAATGAATTGTCACTCTGACTATCTGCCCCATTCTGATTAATCATGCACATGATGCACATAAAGACTTCTTAGGAACACTATTTGTTGCCATCATCACAGCTCAGCTGCTCTTTTCTAGATCATTTCAAACCGTTATTCACTTCACAGTTCAGCTTTCCTGTTGCTACAATGTGTTAGCAATTAATGCACAATAAACAAGCAGACAATTGTTCCATTTCCAGGGAATAAGATCTCCAAGGACACAAAATGAAACAGCAGCCATCCATCCTTCCCCATATCCTAAAATTTCAAAGAAGCGCAAGCAATTAACTCCCCAAACACACCATGTGGTTGAGGGCATGGTTAACAGGCACTTCAATGTGACATACATTTTACAACTCCTGAAGTCCTGTCTCCTCCTAACTATTCACTTCCCGCCTCTCCTTGGTGTTAGCACTCAGAAGAGTTCAAGAAACGCCAGGATAAGGTGGGGCAAAGAGTTGTCTCTACCAAAACCAACGGGTTTTAGCTTAGTTTAGCTTTCAGCTGGGTCAGGCCCTTGATGTGACTCATATGTAGTACCACATACATGCCAAAGGAGGAGAGGGTGAAATGAGGTGAGGATTGCATAAGCTGTGCGACTGCCAAGGAAATGCTCATGTGAGCACAGCCCCAGTCCCAGTCTTTTTCCTGGGGGCAGAAATGTGAGCAGGAGCCTGCTTCCTCCACTGGCTTGTTCTCTGTCCCTCCCCTTTGGCAGTGGCAGCCTCCCAAGTTCTCAGGGTCTGGAGCAGCATCTCTGGGAAGGAGGACTGCTAAGAGGTGCTGGGAAAATCCCAGCAATACAGCACTAATGATCAACACTTGTAACAAGACAAACACAACCAAAGGACACTGCTTGGATCTGCTGCAAGGCAAGGGAAGTTTCTCTTTAGTCAAGATGCTGTCACTGCTTCCCCAGCTCAAGGGCTGAAGGGGGAGGTTATAGCACAGAGAAAATGGACCCTGACAAAATGAGGAAGAGAGCAAAATTAAAAATCGTAACATACTGTTACATTTTCATTTGAAAGTCTCTTCTTCTCCCTAAGCAGATCCTGTGCTCAACAGCCAGAAGTCAGTAATAGATGAGGATGGTCCTGATGCCTGAAGTGAACTTCACTTGGAGCAAAAAAAATTCACATGCAGCTGACTGGCTTGTGGTTTCCACCACTTTCAAGCTCTACACTGCTCTTTGTTTTGCATGAAACATGCCTTTGGAAAGCCAAGGAAAACTTGGTTTAATAACCACCAAATTAGAGGAAATTATTTCACCTCCTTGACATCTTTCAAAATGTCACTGAGGCACACATTATGTCTGGTCACTGCAATATTTCATTCAGTACCTGTTACAAAGCTGCTACTCTCAATATGGGCTGTGTCACAGCAAGGGAAGCGTAACTGGCTGACTGGACTCTAGAATCACCTCTCTCCTGGAAAGATATCTCCAAGGAGCAAGAGTGATGGTGCTGAAGTCCTGCTGCACGCTGCTTATAAACAATCTGAGGCCGGACTGACAATCCTTATAGAAGACTGCTTCTCTTATTTAATGGTACCTTATGGAGTCAAGGGAATACAAGTTTAAACTAATAAATCCAGAGCCTTCTGGTCATCTATATGCTCCGCAGACTGACAGAACTACTTGTATACAAAATTACTGTACTTCACCAGCCACACCTTTAAAACAAAAGTACCCAAAAAGCTGAGCAGGCGCCCCGGCTTTCCTCATACTGGGAAAATGTTCAGCTGTCCATGTACACCAGATTTACAGGCCTTCTGTGTCCATCTGACAGCTCCAAAAGACTCAGGCAGGGAAAAGATTTAGCTCTATAAATACTATTGAACTTCTCTTTCCACTGGCTACAGATCAATTCAGTGCAGAAGAAAAGCCCATAGCTAAGGCTGGAAAAAATACAGAGCTGGCTTTTCAGAAGTGTTCTGCATTTGTCTAGTCCAGCTCTAGTTTGAGCAGGTTAAGTCCCACAGCTGAGCACTTCTGGAAGTCAAAACATGACTGTTCACTGAGGCTCTGGAGTAATTGCTTCTTGGACAAGATGTGTACATTAAAATGTATTCCAGGCTACATAATAAAAACAGAGGTTGTGCTCTTTTGCAAGTCTCGTGGTATGAAACTCAGCTGTTTTGCCCTGCACAGGTTCCTCTAACTGTTCACTTGGTTTCTATCCATCTGGATTTTCACCACAGAATTTTGCTTTGAGCTTCCAATTTGAATACATGCAAGCTCTGCCAAAACCACATCACATTCAAACCACAGGAAATCATGAATTTGGCACTGTTTTGACATGGAAGCTGTAAACAGTGTGCAGGTTCACTCAAAACTGGATCACCATCCTTTGAGTTATGAAACACAACAAAACTTCCAGCAAACCAGGTCAGAAATCCTAACTCCTAAAGCAAAGAGAAATTATGTGGCTTTTGCGAGGACCAGGGGTGTTTTTTTGAATACTATCCCCTACATTTTTTTCCTTTAGCTATAAACATAATATGTGAAGAATAAAAAGAGAAGTGGAGTTTCCTCCTTTCCAAGTGTGAGTTACAACAGGATTTAGCTGATTCTCACAGCTCTAACATACACATATCCTATCAAAGACAAGGCAGTTTCCTATTGGCAGCTTTGAGCATGAATAACTATAAAAGCCAG
Source organism: Dryoscopus gambensis (assembly GCA_013389985.1). Lineage (NCBI taxonomy): Eukaryota > Metazoa > Chordata > Aves > Passeriformes > Malaconotidae > Dryoscopus > Dryoscopus gambensis. Next base: position 289,907 of record WEIT01009670.1, on the reverse strand, counting down.
AGCTCTACAGCAGATATGAGTATGGTTTAGTTTTATGTGCAACTTAATACGTAATCAGCTTACAGGTAACTTCCACTACTGCACAGGAGCCTCATGATTAAAATCCAGTATATTTTTAGTTGCCAAACACTGGATTTTTTTCCCCTCAAGATTCTGATTAGCAAACCACAAGGAACATGTATGAAAACAGAAAAGTCTAAAGTATGATTTTTGCCTTCAAATTAAACGCTGCCCTAAAGAAACACACACTTGTAAAGAAGTCACAAGTTCATTGAGGATGAAATAAAAACAATCTAGATTTCCAAACCAAGCCTGAGAACAATCCAGATTCCAAACCAGAGTTTGAATGTAGAGCTACATGAGGGTGGTTTGACTGAAGTCAAATGAATAGGAAGCAAAATGCAGTCACTCAAAAGAAGATTTATATTACTGCATTGTCTGCAAGAAAATACAGTTTGATCTTGCTGAGTTTCACTTTAACCAGATTTTTAAACCATGCATGAATGTCAGGAAGAGCTCTCCAGGGATCCTGAACACACAGAGACCATACATCAGGCATATCTGACCTGTCATAGAGTTTTCAGATGTACACAGTTGCTCTCGCAGCTTTTCCACGTCGTCTGGATGAACCTGCTCATACAAAGTGCTGCCAAACCACTCAGACTGAGGCTGGTTCAGCACAGGAGTCACAGAATCTGATACGTAGATCACTCTTCCCGTCTCAGCTGCAACTACAAACAGGAACCCATCTGCAGCCTCCAGGATAAGATGTTTCAGTTCCTTCCAAAGAAAGGATTTGATTAGAATGTCAGCAAGGAAAGGGAATTAAATATAACATCTGTCACTGTTACAGAATATTGTTTTCTTGTGATCTTAGTAGGTGATCAAAACCCAGACACAAATTTCCACTGATGTAACAAAACAACCGAACTTGCAGCAAGGCATAAATTGCCCATCTCAATAACAAACAACACTTTGTTTCCCGTTATTGCCTTTCATCTGGTGATCTCCATGCACTTTACGAAAATAAACAACTAATACTCACTGCATATTCTGTGATAAGCATCTAACATTAAAAAATAAAAAGATATTTCAGAGTACAAACAGAGGAAATGAAGAGCTCTAACTCAAGGCAAACTCATCCCTTAATTAAAGGTACTAAATAATTTAACTGGAAAGAAACCAGTAAGACTTCCTAGTTTGGTTCCCCCTGGCCCTGCTCAAGATGAGCTCTGTTTGTAAATAAAACAGTTACTGGATAAAAGGCAGAAAACGTAATGGGAACAAGGGAAGAATCATCCCCAGCCTCTTCTTCCATAAGGGAGCCTGAGCCACTACACAAGAAGGTTCTATCGCTTTTTGCTTTCTTTTTCCAGCCTCTTAGTACAAAGCCTCAGCATCACCCAGAAATTCTACCTTTCCTTAACAGAGCTTGAAAACCTCTCACAGCAAAGGACGGCAACCACCACTCCAGTTCCTGGCAAACAAGTGTGAACAGCCTTTGCTGGCTCCAGTGACCACCAGAGTCTGTAAAGACATGCACCTGGAACTCAAACACAGAGCTCTGCACAACCTGAGTCCCATTCCAGGTGAGACAGCTCAGCAGGGTTAGTGTGCAAGTGGTAGATATTAGCTGATAAAGTGAGGATAAAAATCTGGCAAACTACTAAGAAATGGATAACTCATCTCAAGAAACACTCAACAGACTGTCAATTTCTGCTGCTGTGTTACAGAGAAAGCACAGTGATCCTGAACCACTGACTAAACAAAAAACTTAATAGCACAGCTGGCCACACTATACTGAGGGTAATATAACCAGTTTTGCACAAATTATTAAAAAAGATGAAAACAAACTCTGTAATTCTGCAAGATTTAAAAAAAGACCCCAAAGAAATTGCAGTAAGTGACTAGGGTGTGCCACCAGTAGAATGGCACAGTCCCTCCAAAAACACACTTCAGGAGAGCGGGAATAGGCAGTCGTGAGCACTGAGAGGTCAGCAGCAGCTGCTGTTTATCTGAGAAGAAGAAGTACTGCCTCCAGCCATAACTTCCATGTGTAAGTGCTTAAATCGCTTCAGACCACAAAAATGAACATTACACCCATAGGACTTCAAAAACAATGGAGGTGGTAGGAATTTTCAATTTCCAATTTGCACTCAGCAAACACAGTTTTCCTTCAAGCACTGGGTGCATCTTCCTTCTTCCACCAAAAATGCAACCAAGGAAGTACCTCAGCCAGTACAGATGGGATTCATCTCTGCCCAGTTCAGCTGCTGGGAACGCCAGCACTAAGACTAAAAAATGTTTTTAACCTTCCTCTAATCCCCAGAGGGAGAGGCAGGTCTTTCCAGACTCATTTTTACTCATTTTAGAGAATCTTTGTTAGGGTGGGAAGAACCCAGATCTGGAGGTGAAAATTCCTTTCTGCAAGGCAGAGAGCGACTTGTTGTTCAGATGGACAGACCTCAATGATAAAAATGCCAATTTGCTTCTCCAAAGTGACAGATCTGTCATAGTGTTAAGATCACGTCCAAACAGTCACAAAAAACAATCTGTATTCACACCTTGGAAATGTAACTGGTACCAGCTGCTACACTACAGTGAAAGATCAAGTCTCTACTCCTCTCAGCATTTCCTCACATCTTTTAAGACCAAAAAACCAGAGAAAACCAGCATTTTTGTAAATTCTACCTGTTCTGTAAGAAAGGAAGGCTTGTAAGCTCCATCAGTAGATTTGTTTCCAGTGCCCCTCATGGATTTCATGTGCGAAACAGCCATCCGAAGAATGGTCAGCTTGTCAGGCTTACGAGCCAGCGCGCTGCACGTGGGCACCATGTCCGACAGCTCTGTGATGTACTGGGTCATCTTATTTCTCCTGCGCCTCTCGATCTCACTGTGATTCTCCCTGAGCATTTGAAGAAACACCAAAGCAACAGGAAAGAGACATGAGCGGGGTAAGAGTCTGAACTGGAGGTAATGAATCATAATGCTTCGCTCTTGTTTTGCTGTTTGCACCCCAGGAGAGCAAAGAGCTTTACAAAGCCAACCACTGTTATCCCTCAGTTTACAGACAGAAAATCGGGGCCACAGACAGACAAATGTGATTCGCCCATAGCTGCGAAAAGAACCCATATTTTTACTTATTGGCTTGTGGCCCTAATCTCTTAGCCAGTTTAATCTCCTTTGTTTTAAGGACAAAAATGAAGTAGAAATATGTGAGGAACTGACATCTGCCAACTCCAGTCAAACTCCCAAATTTGCTGTGATGCATCTCTCAGCTGCTTATAAAAGGTGTCCTTTAGAGGAAACCTCTCACTAACAACTGGATCAGGTCAGCAGGAAGCATCAGCACTGACTTATGAAAAAAACCCCACTCAGCGACAACACAGATCCCAAACAATGCTGTTCAGAACACCCCACATCCCTGCAGGGAGTCACTACACACCTGCAGGGTCAGACTGCAGCACTGGGACGATATATGGGATAACAGTACATACCAAAAAAAAAAATCCCAATAAATAAATAAAATGAGTACAAAAGACAGCAGGTAAATATTTGGCTCGTCAGACACAGACTGGAATTTATGTTCAGGGACAATTTAGCACAGCAGGGAAGCAACAATGATAGTACTTGATGCTGCCCCAAGTTGGGCTGGGCTGCAATGTTCTCTTCCTTTAGAGGAATCATGTGGCTGAGGTGGTGAGTCAAATTTGAGAGATCCCAAAATGGACACCCACCAAAATCTTTCAGAAATAGAGATCTGAGAGTTCAGTTTTCCCATTCTGGAAATCGCCATTGCTTGGTCAGCATTAAGGAGTCACACCAATATACACATCTGAAATGGTCCAAATGGACCTGGAATGCTTCAGTGCCCAGCACTCATTCTTCTCATACTGTACCTGTCAGGTGGCAGCTAAATACAAGTACACGACAGGTAGATGATGCTTCAGTTGTCAAAGCAGCATCTTCCACTGATTTCAATGAGCTGTGCATGGCATTGTCTTGTGGGATCGCTGGCTGATCCAACAAGATGTGAGAGGTGATCACTTGGAGAGTCCACCAGCATTGACTGATGTGATAACACAACATTAAAAGAAACTGCAACATTCTTTGGAGCTGACTGCTATGAAGACTGACCATGAAAGCAGAAGCTGGGCTTGGCACACTTTTTGAGTACTTTTAGGAATGAAGCCTTTTCTTAAAATGCAGGAAAGAATTGTTTGCTGCATCCTGAAACCGAGGAATTCATGGGCTTGCCCTGCTTTGGGTATCCTGCCCCTGCACACCCAGGTGTTACATGCATGAGGCACTGTCTGCAGAAATACCACTTGTCAGGGCTACATGCAGAGCTGTTATTCCCGTGCTTACTGTGTGCTATGCAGAAAATCCAGCTACGACAGCCCATGGCTGCTCCGTAAATTACAGCCAAGCCTTGCCTGAGCTCACTGCCTAAGCCACTGGAACAGTGAACCTTTCATTTCACCTGGCTGAGGAACAGCCCTCGTGTGGGTCTGCACGGATGTAGGAGGGAACGGGGCCTGTGGGTGCTGGATCATACATACACCAAGCAGAACAACTGGCGTGGCAGTGCCCATGTGCACGGAGCACACGTGTGAGCTGGTACATGCACATGGATGTGGACACGGGGAAGAAAAAAGCGTTTTTACACGATGAAAGCTTGCTCTAAGTTCAGCATTTTCACAGAAGCGGTGATTAAGAAAAAAGAGAGAGAGACAAAGAACAGACATATTCAACATACATTTTTACATTCATAAGTACATATTACATTGTCTACCACTCCGGTATTTTAGTACTTCTGGACATTGAAAACAACCATTATAGAGAGTAAACAAAGAGACTGTAAAACTCCCTGAGAGAAAAAGAGCATCCCAACAGTCCATTTCATTTATGATTTTAAAAGCTAGAAAGTAGTAGTAGTATGTTAATCTACTGGCTGTGAAAATTTTCAAGCAGACAACACCCCAAAAGTTTCCTGAAACCAGTTCAAATTTAAATCCTTAAAGAAAAAGAGGGGCTGTGCTCCCCTTCCAAAGTTTGTGTCCTAGGAACCCTGGCATTCATAAACTTGAACAGAATGATGTCCTAATTCTGTCATTTCTAAATGGAAATTAATTTTATATGGAAATTAATTTATATGGAAATTATGGAGGGACATTAAATTTTGGGATACTGGGGAGCTGATCCAAAACCACTCAGGGCTTTTATTTCCAGTTTTAAGCAGTTTTGGAACAGCCAAAAGATCAGCGTGAACAGCACCATATAAAAGAAAAATGGGGGCAAACCATATTTGACTTCCCTTTTTCCTACCTGTCCCTTCTGTGTCAGCAGTACTATGATCATCATCCCACCTAAAACAAAATAACCATCTCTCTAAGCTAAGGCACACGTACTGAGATTTTTTGGACACGAACACTCCCCTCTTTTCTCTCAGCAGAAGAGCTCTACAGGACACGCCTACCTTGCAAACTTTTCCTTATCACCAGTGATTTGATCACCATCATACCTAGAAACAAAAGATAGTACATCAATCAACAAGGGTTTTGCATTGCACGATAGCCAACACACAGCAGAAAGCAAAAAAATTCACAACTGCAAACCATTACAAAGAACAGCAAGAAAAACAAGGGAATGAGAATGATACAGCGAAGAAAACACAGAGTCTGATGATACTTCCAAGCCATGCCGATTCAGAAGCCTCATTTGTATATTTAAAAAAAAATAGAAGACACATTTCAGTGGATTCAAGCAAACACTTTGACATACACTGATTTCTTGGGAAACTTAACAAGCAGCACCAGTACAGAAAACACCAGTGAGCTTTTATCCACAGCAGCCCATGAAATATTCATTGCTGTGCTGGAAGTGAACGGGCTGTATCTGTTCCAGCTTGCAACCACAGCTCCCTCCATTCAGCAGAGGGCACTGATGGTCTACAGATAACACAGGAGGGCAGAGACACGGCTGCAAGGGCGATGCCTTATGTAAGGGAGCCTGCAGGAAAAAGTTCTGTAGGTACAGACACTGTAGTGACTGTTGTGGAGGCTGGCAAAAGGCAGGCAGGTGAAACTGCTGGGTAAATAGAAATGAAATTTAAACTGGCTTAATTCCCTAGAAGTAAACAGGTACCTCATTCCTACACAAATCAACAGAAGTTGGATGCCCATCCAGGTATGTGTGGTGTTTGGGCAGCACCTTCATGGAAGAAATCCAGACCAATGGCACTTTTTTCCTGTGGGACTAAAGCTTCCTGTTTTGGAAGCATTGTCCCAAAGACAGGCAGCAATGTGACACTTCAGTAAAAAAATTACATGCTGCTTCTCTTTCCTAAAAAGCACACTAATCATTTGAAGATAGATTTTTGCTAGTATAGTTACAGAAAGACTCATTTGTTTGAAACCAAACTGCCAGTTTCAAAACACAGAATGTATGTTTTGGAAAATACAAAAATAAGGTAATGGCTTTTCTAGAAATGAAGGGTATAACTGCTCAAGGACAGTTAAATGAGATTTTGTATTAGGCTTACACCTTTCCAAAATGATGTAATTTATTACAACAGTCATGAAGGTCCCATGTGTTAGCTAAAAAAGTAATACAGCATGTTTTCCCTCCTCTAACAAATCAATAATGAACTTTTTCTTTATTTCTGTCCAAAATAAATTAAAACTAATTTTAAGTAATCCACCTACACAAGCTCCTCATTCAAACACTGAACACAAAGCTTAAGCAAGTCTTGAGCTGTATTTCTTTATGCTGTGTTTAACACCAACACCTTCAAAACATGCAAGTGACAACGCCATCTTACTCCCCTTGACTGCCCAGACAACAGACTGAGTCCAAGTAATTTTCAGCAAAAAGACCAATTCAACGAGGAATGGGCACATTACGGGGGAAGCACATGCACAGGCTCCGTGTGAGGATGAGGTGCCATGCAGGGATACCTGAGCTGAGCTGGAAGCCCTGAGCAGCAGAGAGTGTTACCTCCCGTGGAGCACTGTGCTAACACCACTACTCCTGTGCTCCCAGCAGCCTGGGGCTGGTCTACTTATCCTTCTCTGCTTGACTGGGCTGAAGATGTTATGGCCTCCAACTACTGGTTTTTCCCCTCCAGTCTCCCAGCTGACCTCTGCACACATGCTCCTTCAGGCACTTCAGTCGAAGCCAGCTGGGTTAGCTTCAACATTTAAACAGCAGTTCTTTGATAACCAAATAATTTTGACTAAAACAAGCTAGGAATAAGTCATGTGAGCCATGTGGAAAAGGGAACAACTACAGCAGGATGTCTGAACATAGGCCTAGGTGTCTCTGCATGGTTTTTCTGTACTGCCTAAAAACGGAACAATCTGGGGTCTATACAGCGCTTAAGATTTAAATATCAGGTTTTGATATGACACCTAAAATCAGCTGAGTCTAAGCACAGCACAGCATACCTCTCCACTAAAAGCAATGGAATTACTGGCACAACACACCACCAAACTTTGAAAGGGCAAAACCAGAATGGGGAAGGACCAACACATGTGTACCAGTGTGCCCAGAAACCCTGATGCTCGTGCAGGCACAAATCAGGTCCCATTCCTCGCAAATCTTGCTCCCTTAACGTATGCCTTCTAGCAAATATTAGGACTAAGCCCTCGAATCACCAGTTTTAACACCAGGGACTGGAATAGCCTTTCTGTAAATGACATCGACCAAACAGGAGCGCTGCTGGTCTTATCCAGTAAATCATGATATGGTGTCACAGTGTATCTTCAGCACACTTCTCTTTTGGACTGACTGGGATAACCTGGTTAATAAACCCTACAGTGACAGCTGTGTTTCAACATGGCTGCTGCTACAGAGCTGCAATTACAATTTGGATAATCAGCAGTTACCCACAGGCTTCAAAGCACCTACACCCCTCACTGCAGCTGCTTGGTTTCTAATGAAAAAATGCAAACAGTGTGACCAGAAGAAAAAAAGGAAAAGTGAAAAAATGGCAATGAGGCTTTACTGTTTATTTCTAGCTTTGAATATTCCATGTTAATTAACATTTTTTGTCAATTTTTACTATTCGGTTACACCTAATGGTACATAATGTAAAGCTCATTAACTTTAAAAAAAACAATCCACCTCTAGAATCTATCAAATTGTCTTAACAAGCAATTAACATCTGAAATAACTTAGAAACAAAATTTCATTTTCAGTGGCTGAAAGACAACTTCAGCAGTGTCAAATAACCAAAGTTCATCTACAGCAGTTGAAATAATAAGCTAAAAATCACAAATTGTCTCATTTGATATAGCTGCAGAGTGAAATTGTGACACACACACTCTCAGCTTTAAAAGCCCATAACTACATTAGGCAGATTTCTGCCAGAATGCCCAATTTTCAGAGGAAGCTGACAAAAAGAGTAACTAGTATTTGGGTCAAGTTGTTGGCAAGTTCTTCACCCATATTTATATTGTTTTTAAAACATTAGTAATGAGACAGCCGTCTTTCCCCACTGAAAGAAGTCAGTGAATTGGCCAACTCTTTGTAAATGCTCACCTTGAAAATTTGCTGGGTCCCTCCCCATCTTCATCATCAAAGTCCATTCTGTAAAAGCAAGATTTCCAAATCAGCAATCAAGTCGTTGGCAATGGTGGCATGGACATTCAAGCCAGCTGTTCTCAGTGTTGTTGGATTTGTGTTTTGACTAGAGGTGTCAACGACCGAGGGCTCCAGTCTTGCTCATACTCTCCAGAGCTAGGAGCAGCTCATTAGCTGATTTATGTCCCAGACCTTCTTAAGGCAGTGGAAGAGAGGAGCTCTTCCTTGGGCCAAATCCCAGCCCGCCAGTTTGGCTCCTCCAGGGAGCCACAGAAAGCAAGAACCTCTTTTTTCACTTCTTACACAGACAGACTAGGAAGATTATCTTCCTAATTTAGACATCTAAATTAGATTCCTATATTAGGCAGTGTTATCGTCTCATTCTCATAGATATTATCCCTACAAAGTTATACAATAGTATAATTTACAAAGCATTTTAGACATTTTTATACCTCTAAAAAAAGATGGATAAATATATATACCCCCAATTATAAGGATGTAACTCTGCCATTAAAGCACACAATCAAGCTGATATAAAACTGTCATATACAATTATTGTATTAGTGTATTTATTTTAATAAAAAATACAATTAATATGAAATACAGACCTTGATCAATCACTTTTCATTTATGTAGATAGGAAATCATAGTTTTGTTTCACAAGCACCTTCTCCGGTTTCTTTAACACTCTAAGCTTTCTAACCTTTCAGTGTAATAAAACTTCATACCACTACAGATTCCATGTCTCTAGCACTGTCCATATTAACAGGTGTAAGTCCTATTAATGGCAAAACCCCTTCAAAGTGACAACGATACTTATTTCAGTATTAAAAGAATTCCTACCAATTACAAATTGAGATTTGTACGTCCAGAGTGTGGGAACAAAGACGCAGAAACGCTCTCTAGAACTACATCAACACGGAGAAGTACGAGTGCCAGTCAGGCACTGCCTTCCTTCCTAAATTCTGACAACCAAGACAGAGTGGCCCATAAAAGATGTGTCTGAGTCACAGCAACCTCCGTACAATTGGGATGAGGGCAGCAAGCCAGCATAGGAATTGGACATGGCATTAGAAAAGTTACAATAATATTTTCCAGATGGTAACAGTGATTATTCATTTCTGGAGGAAGCAAAGAGAAAACCATTTTCCCAAAAGAGCTTTAAGAAAAGCTGTGTGTTTAACTTGCTTAACTTTGATGCAATCATCATTTTCACTATAAATCACATCTTTGCTCACCTAATTACCACCAAATCTGGTTCCAAGGTCTGTGACCCCTCAGCTGCCTTGTGCAGAACACCACCGACCCCCAGTGGCCACTGCCCTCACCTCTGCCACCGGGCTGCAGCTAAGACAGGACCCAGCTGCTGCTGGCACCCCAAATGTGGCCTTTGGGGCTGGCACCAGCAGCCTGGATCCCCCCTGACCTGCAGCACACGCAGCATTCCCAGAAATTTAACACTTACACACCATGGTCTAGCCTAGGGTCTCCTCTCACCTACCTGCTTCCTCCCCAGATATAATAATGTGCCTGCAGGTGACATTGCAGAACAAACTTCCCAGGTATTTTAACTGCAATGTTTCTACCTGCACTGAAAATGCCAAAGTCAGTGCTATAGGAGAGCTGTTTGTCTACAAGCGGAGGGCAGCACTGGGATGGCTCCACCTGAAGCCACTCACAAAAGCATCACATCAGGCACATCCTTACTTGGTTTCACTGGCAGCTGAAAGACATCTGAGAGAAACACCCAGTTTCAAACTGGGGGGAAAGACCTGCAGAAAAAATTACACACCTGTGGGGGAAAGCCTTTTCTTCGGGGATTTTATGAGACACTGCTTTAATCTGGGACAAATTAATTTTGTAATTATTTTCCTTCCTCTCCAGTACACTGAGATCTCATGCCTTGGTGGATATGGTTCTATGATTTATTTAGCTTCCAGCCAAATACTCCGGCTGAGTGCTAAGGGATGGAGTTTCCCCAAAATCAAATATTAGCTGTACTGCATTTAATCTAGTTTATTATTACTGGAATACAACGCAGAGAATTAGAGAAGATGATGACAATTTAAGGCTTGATCCTGCTGCCTGCACTGTATCCCCACCTCTCTGAAGGAGTAAGGGGGACAAACACACCTATTTATTTAGGTGGTTGGATATCAGCTTCTCACTTTAGGAGATTCTTGATGGGTTAATATCCCCAGGTAACACCACCCACATTCACAGTGGGCTCATCACAGCAGAACCCGAATGCATAGGGTATAACATCAGTCTGCATCAGACTCAGTCTTTAAATAACACCTTTGCCTTGTTAAACTACCCAAACCCCTTTATTCCACATGGAAATTAAACATAAATTTCATTAAAAATATCAATACTTTAAAAAAATGCCACAGCAAACATATCTCTGTCCCATCTTTGTTAACAAACACACTTCCTAATTTCACTGTGCAAAATGAAAAAACCCTTTGAAACATTAAAAAAACCCCCTCAGGTATAAAGGCATTGATTCCAATGTCCTGCCTGATCCACCGTGTCTGCTTTACAGCGAGGCAGAGGGAAAGACAGTGAATCAGTTGTAACCTTTAGCAGAACACAGCAGAACACGTAAAAATAATGTTCCATCAACCTCCTCATACCCTGACAGATAAGATCTTCTGTTTAGATAGAATATACTGCACATTAGCAAAACAGTAGAAGCAGCCTCCAAGAAGACAAATGACATCATTTCAGAAGATTCAGAAAGACTATCTTTTATCTTCATTTGAAATTCCCATTAAAAAGAGGCTTTAAAAAAGAGCTGCACTATGCTCTTTTGTTTTGAAGAGACAGCATAAATCTTGTTTTCCTCTTTCATACTGTTCACATCAATCGTAAAAAGGCCTGATGCATGAGGTACTTATTAAAATGTATTTTCCTTAGAAGATGTAGGGCTACCATAAATACAGCGATAAAAGTATTTTTGTAAAATTTAATTATTCTCAATTAGAAACATTTCATTAAAAACCCCAACAAACCAAAACCAGAACACCTCCAACAAGGTGGACATGGACAGGTTAAAAAAATTGACATCCAAGAGGATTTCAGCACTACAACAAAACTAGTATGTAAAATTCCCAAGAAATGCCAAAAGCTGCTTGCCATGATTACACAGTGTAGGAAGGGGGCAGGCAGGAATGGTCAGGAACAAATGCAGCTGAGAAGCAGAGGGGGATCTGTATTACAGCCTTTTATTCAGCACAGTATTGGGGGGTAGAATGGTGGGACGAGGTCTCTTTTCCCTAGATCTTGATAGTTCTGGTTTAGAGAAAAGGCAAGACGGTACAGTGAACTGAAAAAAACCCCAATGCAACTGAAACCAACTCACCGAAAAACCCCCAACCCTCCCTGCCCAAGTACAGAAAGCCCAGGAAGGTGAAAGAGCCCCTTATCCTCTAATACAGCAAAGCCTAAATCAAAAACACATTAAATAAAGAACTGAGAGTGTATTAATCTAAGGTAGTCATTGACCACTGCAGTGCATTATCTTATGCTGTCACTTTTTTCTGTGAAGTAGTTGGTACAATTTTTAGGAAGGGAAAATATTTTTCCAAGCTGTCAATGAAGCCAAATGCCGACACGGCAGAAACACCTTCTGGATAGCCAATGAGTTTAAACTGATCTACATTCAAGTCCACACAGCAATTATTCTGCCAGCTTGCCTCAGCAATTATGAGAAAAGAAACAATTTTCAGAGATAACCAAAACTGGGAAAGCTGGCTGTGTACGCTAGCTCCATTTCTTTATGCTTGACACAAAACATTTGCTTCCAAAATGCCCAGGGATTGAGGTGTAGGAAGATGTATCACCAGAACAGCAATGAAAGGACCAAGTGTTAGCTGCAACTTTGTTCAGAGAAGCTCAGAGGAATTAAACACAGCAGGCATTCTTTCCCTCAAGGTCTGAATACACACACACTGAACATTAAAAAAAAAAAAAAAGGCACTCTCAGCTCAGGCTTAGAGAAGGGCTATTAGTTCAGAACTATGGTGCACAGATGAAATACCATGATCTGGGTATAAAAGTGAATCTATACTAATTTACTCACTGAATTTACATGTTAAATACATCTAAAATAATTTGATTTTATGTTCTTCCCACCCTCCCCTTACTTCACTTTCTCACAAATAGATGCTAATATTTAAAATGCAACAGTTAAAGCATTTCAATTAATATCAAGTCAGTATTTAATATAATCAGAATATTTCACAGTCAGCAGCATCAACCCTTGGCAACAGCAAATTGCAAACTGATATTCAGAGCTGACATGGTTTATGATCAAAAAAGAGATCAAATATCCTGCAACTCAAGTACAAAACCTTATCTGTGTTAGGTAGCAATGAAAAGATGTTAATGCTTTGTCTTTTCTTTTGAGTGCAAGTTTAAAAAGGTTTTCTCACTAAGCAGCTTGATGCCTGTCAAAAACAGATTTTAGGAGTTTCTGAAACCAATTTCATACAGTTAGCTCAGCATAAGAAGGGCACTTAGTGGGGGGAGATATTCAAACTGTTCCGTTCAAAGGAACACCCCTCAGAACAACCATCCGGAGCACTCACGTCACACCAGCTTAGCTCCACATCCGAGGCAAGGTCAATCTTCTCCCCTGTTAATTCACTCCAAGATTGAGACTCCAGCACTGCCACTGGAGCAGACACAGAAAACTGGCAACATACCTTGGTGAGCAGCTCTCACAAGGAAAAATGTCTTCTTTAGGTGTTCGCCAGTGAAGGTTTTACTCACGCTGTCGATCCTGTTAAGCCCTTACCACTGTCTTATTTAGGGCTAAATATAAGACTAATCAATCTCTTCTGAAGACACTCTCAGATCAGGTATCTCTGAGAAAGCATCACCCAAAGACCACTGTTATTTGTGATCAACCTTTGATAATAACAGGGGCGTTGCCAACACTAGAGAGTGGTTTCCTGCTCTTCTCAAGCTCATGCTACACTTTTCTTCTAACACAGAGAATTACTATGAGTTGCCTCAGAGCAATCTAGCGTGGGAAACTACCTCTAGACCACATTAACCTATGAAGCCAGATGAAACAAATTTTCTTCTTTAGCAGAGCCCTCAAGCTTCTGTAAGGGCTGATTTTGACTCAGGCCCTTCTCCCAGAAGAAGACCGTGCTGCACTTCCACTGAGACCTAGAATATCGTAGTCCACAATCTCTGAAGAGTGAGTACTCATGTTATTTCTGTACCTGGAACTATTAAGAAAACATCTTTAACTAACAGGCTTCTTTTAAGAGATTCCAAGTGTAACCTTCAGGTGAAGTTGAGTAAGTCTGCATGTGCAATCTTGCTACCTTTATCATTGTGAGATTAAACAGATGTAGGCAATATGCATTCATTTTATCTACGACAGCCACAGGATCCAAACTCCTTTCTGGATGCTTTGCCAAACCTGAAAGTCTTTTGAAACAAGCAAAACACCAAGCCATACATTTATCAGCAAGTTTCATCTTGCAGGAAGAACAGATGCATTGAAGAGAAAAACAAAACATCAGTGACTAATGTCATAATGCAGTTTACATAAATAATCCATTACATAATAAACATATGCACGTATACAGGTACATTTTGAGTTTTACAATACAAGTAATTTCCAGTTTTGGACCTGATATAAAAAAGGAAAAGGAAAAAAAAAAAAAAGAGAGATGGCTTACCCAGAGCGACGCTTTCCTCCCCTGGAAGGCATGGATCCTGCCATCCTCACCTGTCCACTCGCCATTGGAGCCACTGGCAAGGCCACCGAGCCAGGAATATCTGATGCCATTTCTGTAAGGCAGAGGTAGGGAAAGAGGTGGGGGAAATCCCTTAATTCATTATCTTCAAGGAGAAACCTCTGCAACATTAGAGACAGGCCCTTCCCAAAACAAAGGGAGAAAGCTTTCCTTTTTATTTCTAAGGAAAAGTAAAGCTCTCCTACTAAAACCCAGCAGATTCACAGATCCTTTACAAGAAGCCCAGTTGGGTCAACAGCCCAACAGACAGAGAGAATTGCAGGTGATTCCACTGACCTAATGGTTCTCATTTTAGCTCTCAAAGGGGCTAACAACTTTCTACAACAGTTAAAGTGCCCTGTACAGAAATGCAGAGCTGAATTCCCAAGGCAAATGAAGCTGCAGATCATGGTACCAGGGCACCAAGAAAAACAGAAGTTCAAAAACTAAAGTTTTCCAGAAAGGCCAAGAGTTGAGAGCAGAGATGAATTATCAGGTGATACTGGTTTTTATTATTTATATTCTGGAGGCATTCAGAGGGCCAGACTGAACTTACAAGAGCTCAAAGGCTTCCTGCATTTCTGTGTGGTGTCTTGCAGAGCAGAACTGAGCCCAAAATCCAGGCTGATACTCATCCCTCTGCCAGGGCTCGAGGTATAACCACAGCTTAATGTGATCTTCAAACCTCAAAACTTTGATGTGAGAAAATTGCAGAGCTCACCTTATGCAATGGTTTTCAGACTGCTAATGGCAAGTACTTCTAAAGTCTGTTAATAACAGTTCATTACACTTCAAAAAAGAAAAGTGGAATATAACATATTTATACCCTTTTCTTCTATTCCATTATTAAGCATGGGATTAAGAATGTTTTTCCTCTGTATAACTCTTATAAACTATATGAGCAATTAAAACTTTTTTCTAATGCACATGTACTTTATTCACTCTGGAGGCAAAATCTACAGTCAAAACATTTAATTATCTTGAAAGAAAATGCATCTTCCTTCCAACTTTAAAAAAAAAAAACCTTGGCAAGGTATCTGGAGCTACAGCTAAATATAATTACTAATGGAAGGCAAATCTGTTTAAAAAATCCTGCTATTTTTTCCTCAACAGATAAGTATGAAATAACTTCAATTATGGAAACAGGAATCCATGTTCTTTCATTATGTCTGGAGAGCACTTCCATCTCTGCCACACTTTATATACATCCATTATGCAACATTATGTATTTCAAATAATAACATTTTATCTGTTCACTGATTTCATTAAATTCTTCTAGTACATTTAGTTTTATTAACTCCTTTTCAACTAAAAAGCAACAGAGCAATCCAATATTTTTTTAAAAAGTCTGCAAGGCCAAACAATGAGACCTTTGCCTATGCCCCCACACTACAGCAAGTTCCACAGTGGCTAAAGCTGCAACTATGTGGAAACACAACATTAATGCACATTAGCATCTTCCCAGACAAATAAAAGCATGAGCATGCAAACAACTGGTAAATCACTATTTCCAGAATAAATACCCTTAGCTGTCTAATGCCCATAATTCACTCAGAACATTCAAACTCATCTCTCATGGATAGAACTGAAGGTCATTTTGAAATGCTCTGCTCACTCATTTATTAAAGCAGATGGTAAAAACCATGATAAATCTACCTGCAAAGTGTCCCTGTCACTCAGAAACACATTTCAGTATAGATCATCAAGGAGAGCAGATTTTTTTAAAGTGGTAACTGTAATACAATTTCAGATCATCTCTGAGCAGTATTTTAAGAGTAAGAACAATACTGCACTTGATATTGTGATGAGAAGCTCCTGTAACCTCATTTTCCTCAATATAAACCAAAGATGATGAAGGCCAAGGGTTGGATTCACCTACTCTTACAAGTCCAAGAGCCAAAGCTAATTATTTAAGGTAACTTTATAGCTCACCAAAAAAAGGCAACAAAGCCCCCTTGCCCTCCTTTATGCATTCCATGCTCAGAGGTGCAGCCAAAACAGGTTGAGCAAACCTCTTTCAGTAGGGCCCTTGCTCTCACCACTGACAAGTCAAGGAGACCTAGACAGACAGTTTTGATCATTGTCCAATTTAGGTGGCTGTGGATAGGCAGAATGAGTAGTTTTTCTGCACTTATATTCAGCCTTCCTTGTATGAAGATATAAGAGGCAAGGGCAGCTAGCAAGATTCAAGTAGGAAGGACAAACAGAACTGTGTATTTTTTATAAGGGGGGGAAAAAAAGGTTAAAGGAATGGCCAAACTAGAGATTCAGTTATGTCAGTGTCATGACATGCTATCTCAAAAACGAGGGCCAACCTGGGAAGGGAGAGCCAAAAGCAAAATCTGATGGAACAATCAGCTGCTTCTCGGACTAAGCAGCTGTGAAGTTACCTGTCTGTGTGTGCTCTGGAAAGAAAACAAGAGAGAGAAGAAAACTAACACTCATAAACTGGAATCTCAGACAGAAATATTGTGGTAGAGGAACATGCCAAGGAGCCTATTAGTAAAAAGAAAACACAGAAAAAGGAACATGCATCAGACACAGACCAAAAGGAAAAAAATAACATGAAAAGTCTTAAAAGTAGCCCACAATTCTGTACAGTTACATAAATTTAGGGCAGTCCCAGTTAATCTGTTGGAGCACAAATGAGTATGGAAGCCCAGACCTGCAGCATCAAGTTGGTTACAGATTTACTTAAAAAAAAAAAGACATGCTGGGTCAACAATCATAAAGATCATGTTTTCAGGCTTATCTAAATCCACATCCAAGATACACTTTAACACTGATGTTCACAGAAGTGTTTCAGCAGCAACAAGTGCTGGGAAACAAGCTGTTCTCTTTCTGAGATTGAATGTTCAAAGAGTGGACTTCCCTTCTGCCAACGAAAATAAAACAAGCGTTGCTTACTTTACCCAAAATTAAAACACGAACATAAGGGTATAATTCTAAGGAAGTAAAACAAGGTCAGGCTGAACATTCATGAAAATCATCTGTAACCATCAAGGCGGCGTTCTGAACAAATTCCTTTAAAAATCTTTAAAAGGTGTTTCTTAATGTCAAATTGAAATTCTTGTTTTGCTGAAAAAATGCACGCAGTATTTCATTTGGAGGTTAGAAAGTTCCTAGAGATCTGCCAAAGAACACAGAAATGTTATTAGAACAAAACACTCGCGATCTTTAGTGAACATTCCTCCAGTTGGACAACACTTAACAGCTCTTGTCTTATCACTGTCATGTCTGGGAGCAGGCCAGATCCTGCCACTAATACTTATGTTCATCTTGGGGATCCCTGAGGAGCCACATTAATCCAGGAACCATGTCAGTGCTCAATGTAAAAGCTGAATTAGTCCCTCCACTTCTGTCCAGACTAAATTTCATTGCTGAACATTGCAAGTTTGGACATAACGCTTTACTTCAGTGCCACATGTAGGTCAACCCCAAAATATTCACTGATGAAAAGACAATCTGCAAATGCACATTAAAATCCTGGAATTACAGTGATTTATTCCCCAAAAAATCCATGTTCTTCTCTAACTGTTACATAGATCTGCAACAGAAATAGCTGCTGTGCACTTCACAAAGCAAAGCACAAAGAGCAAGCCAAATGCTGCACAAGGATACCATGAAAGTGCACGAGAACCCAAATCCTGGCAAGAATCACTAAAACATGCAGCATGACAGGATGAACCTGGACTTCTCCTTTTTAGCAGGGAATTATTAAACCACAGCTCTTAACTCCAAACTTTAAATCCTGAGCCCCACCCCAGATCCACTGCCTGAAATGCAGCTCTATCTTGTCTCTGACACAGATTTGGGACTTGCTGAGGTATCCCCCAGAGAAGGGCAGCCCTTTGGCCGGGTATCCTCTGAGGGGGCATCTCACAGCTCTGGAGATGGTGGCCCCTGCTCTGCTCCTCTCCACAAACCACAGCCATGCATCCTGCTGGGGAGCTTTGAAGTACAACCAGATGCTGTGCAGGACAAGACTTTCTAAGTCCATCTTACAAAAGGTCCTGTTAACTACACTATTTTCAGCCACTCTGGTACCCAAGCTATACTGCCCTCACCTAAATACAGCAGACACAGACGGGGCCAGGTTTAAACCCAAAGTCTACCGAAGAAAGGCTTTTGCCGACTCCCAGAGACTTTGAATCCCTGACATTAACTGTAAGGACCAGCTCCAGGTTTGCTATTCCATGTCAGGTACCACTGAGCATGCTCTCCACAAGGCTCTTTTATTCTTCAGCATCTACTGTAATAAACAGGATTAAAGTCAGATACCAGCACCTGACTAAACAAGAGGAAATTCTACTTTTATCAATACAAACGCGACAGATTTCCAGCCACTAATCCATAGAACAACTGAGATGTCAATCACCTCCAAGCAAATGTGGATCTAAGGCTAAACACAGAATTATGAACGTGCCCAATCCCCTCAACAGCATCGTACACAGTGATTTCAAAATGTTCTTTTAA
This sequence comes from Dryoscopus gambensis, assembly GCA_013389985.1. NCBI lineage: Eukaryota > Metazoa > Chordata > Aves > Passeriformes > Malaconotidae > Dryoscopus > Dryoscopus gambensis. The sequence continues at coordinate 271,086 of WEIT01009670.1, read as the reverse complement.
ATATTCTAAGAAAGCAGATTTCAAAAACTTCTTTAGAAACTGTATTTTTCATTACCCTAAAGTCATATGGGACTTAGATGCATCTCAGCTAAATGGTTTTGATTGCAGTCAATTGCAAGGGGGATTTTCTGCCTAGCACGGAGACATTTAAGAATAAACTATATCATAGCTCTTACTTTAGAATATGCCAACAAAAATACGAAGCCATCATGTAGTCAAAAATATTTCAGAGAAACATTAGTGCTAAAAATCTAGCTGTATATTTAGTCATTGCTTTTACGTGTTAACTACAGAGATTATAAAACAGAGCTCACTCTCAAAGAATATAAAAAACCCCCCATTTTCATTGTTCCAGATAACTCTGTTAATACTGTTTTAGTTGCATTCTGTTGCCAGACACTTTAAGTAGACTCCACATCAAAAACATCTACTGTACAGAGAAGATATGCAGAGAAGCAAAAACATTCCTTTCCATGCTCTTGACAGAATTACGATTACAAATAAAGTACAAAATATAAGAAATCCCACCTTTAAGGAAGATCCTTACAAAGATGCTATTTCTTTCCTGCGAACAAAACCTTCTTGGAGAGAAATTTTATCCGCATATAAGAAGAGTCAGAAACCTCTGGGAAGAAATGTAGCAGCATTGGTATTCTGCTCAGAAAATGTCATCACAGATCTGTTTACCTTAACTGTGGACCATGATTCAGCCGGTGACAACCGTCTTGCATACTGATCAATTTATTTGCAGCAAAATTACTAACATTTTCTACTTTAACCATTTAGGTTCTGGAAAGAGCTACTAAGAGAGGAATAATATAAATATCCTAATTAACTAAAAACTTGCCCCTCCACCACAATGCCCTGTGCTTTGGGGGGTGTGCAGGGGGCCCACCCCTAATCCTGAAGATAAATTAGGGCATACGGTGAGCAGTTACTACAGAAACGTTCTCTTTTTTAAAATGAAAATCAGAGCTTTATCCTCTGTCTGCATCACAGGTGAATGTTAAGCACGCTTGAAGCGGGGGGAGATGATGCGATTGAGCTGCTCAGTTGAGGGGGCACAGTCTGCTCAGCAGAGACGGGGACCAAGCATCTAAGAGGGTGGCCTAACTGGTGCTCCAGGGGCCAAACCCAGTTCCCTTGCTCCCTGCCTTCTCTGCTGTGACTCTGGAGCAGATGCCAGAGTCAGTGACATATGGAAGAGGTATCTACCATATGCCCCATCAGGAGACTGGAAGAGCAGGTTTCAAAGTCAAAGAAGTGAAATCCTCCATGGTGCCTCCACACTTGACTGTTGTGCTCACACAAGCCATCCACGTGGGATGCCCTGGGATCTCACTGCAATCCCGACCTTTCTGCGCGCCCCATAGCTCAACAACACCACCTGGATGTGCAAAAGAAGGTGGGATGCAGACACAGGATTGGAAGTAAACTGTGACAAAAGGGAGTTTTGGTCTGCTTTAGGGGAATTCTTGCTGCAAGTGCTCAGCTTGAGGGACAATGTGAGACCAATCACTGCAGGATGAGCAGCCAGCGTTGAAAACCAGGATCCTCTGAAGCATCCAAAATCAGACATGCCATGCAGAAACCACAGTACCCAAAAACCCCACTGTGGAGACATCAATCTCATGATTCGTAAAATCAAAAAATTATTTCATACATTACTACATGATTTTGAAGGCTATTTTGGCAGTACTTCTTATGTTTATTTCCAATTTTCATGTTAATCACCTTATTCATTCCAGTCATGCTGGTAATTCCATTCATCCGTATCAACCCCATGGACAAGGCACAAAAATTTCCAGAGACATCATGGAGTAAGGAAGGGATGTGGACCACATTCATATTTACAGCCTAAATGACCAACACAGTCCATAAACGACTGAATAAACTCAGAAGGCTCTTTAGCACAATCCAGAAGAAGACCTGGAGTCACATCTCTGCAACTACTGCACAGAATGTTATGGACTGAAAATTAAACCTGGAGCACAGACAGAAGATGGACTTTGCTACTTAAAGTTAGGCTGGGAAGAAGGGAAAAGGTAGCTGCTTCTTCATTCCTCCTATCTTCCTGACAAATGGCATGGCACCTATGCCTCTGCATTTTTCCCTGGCTATTTTTCCACTTCTTATTCATAATTCTTTGTTATCTCTTCTTGACCTATTCAGTCTCTGACTGAGGTGAACTATTTCTTGCACTCTCTTTAATAAGCCACTACATCCAACTGCTGGCAAGTCCTGCCAAACTATGACCATTTCCCTCAAAAGAGGTTGCTGAAATTTTAAACAGGGAGCAAAGGTTAAAAAAGAAGCCTTAATGGCTCCTGTTCTGAAAGCATGTCTCTAGTCTTGGAAAACAATAAACCCTCTCAGAATCAAAACAAGGCTTGTATCTGCACTGCAGAATGAACGTGAAAACTGACCTGAACCTAAGCACCTGGCCTGCCTCTAAAATTTGATAAATCTTTCCTGCTGCAGATGTGGGGGCTTTAGCTCAAGCAGAAGAGCATCAAGGTCCCCACCATGATTATGGTGGTTGGACACACTAGAAGAAAAGTACTTCTCACATCCTGGAAGTGCATGAAGGAGTGAGCCAGAAGCAAATCCAAGGACCTGGGGTAGACTCACACTGAGAACACAGCCTGAGCCTCCAACACTTGGCAAGGGCCTCAGGTATAAATAGTTACAAGTGGGAAAGTGCACATGCAAATCGGGCAGGGAAGTAGGGCAGCAGCTGCAAAAGGCCAGTTTACAGAGAGGATGAAAATCTGACTTTGAAGGCTTTTCAGGAAGTTTCAGGATTGATGTAAACATTCTTAAAAGAAGAGAGGCGGGTGCTTACATGAAGGGTCACAGTAAAAAAGCAGACAAGGACCATTTAAGGTGTCTGAACGCGACCCTACCTGGTCTTCGGCCATTATACACATGATAATGCACTCATACAACGTAATTCCACACTTAATTATCTCTGCATTAATTTGCCCTGGTTTTATTGACATAATTTCGGCTGATATTACTGACATGTGGCAAAAGTCCTAAGCAAATCACCAAAAAAACAAGGCTCCCCAAACTATGCATCATTTCCATTTGAAATGAATGGTGATTCTCCCTCCTCCTCTGACATTTTGTATTTGCCAAAAGTAACTGCATAATTATAAGTTATGTGCAAGAAACAGAAGGTAACATTCAATGTTATTTTCCATATTTTTTACTTAGCATCAGACCTAGCAAATAGCATATATGGCAGTTCTGTTATGCACAACTGCCCACAGCTGACCCATTGATGAACTCACAAAATCTGTGCAAGCACACACCCAGCCTGGGCAAACAAGCATCCGGAAAAAATAATAAACTCTAATGACTTTCTTTTAAGTTTCTCAGAGACAGATCATTCTCAGTCCATTAATTCTGCATTTAACAAGTCTGTTTCATTTAGTTTGTTTTGGTTGGCATTCAATTAGAAATTCATGCACAGGACAATTTTTTCCCTTTTTAAAACAGAACACTTGCTGTATTTCATCCAGTAAAACATCGAGAGGTAAAGTGGAAGCTGCAAGACCAGCTAAAGCTACACTAAAGCCAGGCACAATAATTCTGAATTAGGCGAAACACCTGCACATGGCCCTGTCCACAGGATTATCACTAATTGTTAAAAGGGCCTGGTAGAATTTGTTGCTCAGTAAATACGCAAAGAGAACAAACTGAGAGTTACCCAGCTGGCAAGTGCAAGTTAAAAAAAAATAACCCACACGGCCATACTATCAGCTTTACTGTGATTTCAGTCGTGGATGCGTTTTGTCATATCGGCCTCGACATTCTTAAGATTTATTGAGATTGGACTTCTGTCTACATAGAAAGAAAAGCCCTCTCATCCAACCACTTCTCATCTCCTGCCTCGCGGACCATCAAGTGTCTTGCTGGCCACCCTCACATCTATATATACATATATATGTATATATATATGTGTGTGTGTGTATATATATGTATACACACACATATGTATGCATATATGTGTGTGTGTATATATATATATATGTGTATATATATATAAAAACCAGAAGAGTTAAGCCTGGATTCCTTCTCCCACTGCATTGCTTGTCCCATCTTGGGAGTCACCCCAAGCCAGTCCACTCTTCAAAGGCAAGGACAAACTGTTTCAGCCACTGTCACACCATCCCACAACTTCCTCCTTCTCATCTTTCTTACCTTCCCACACCCTTAGTGTTTTTGCCATTTTTGCCAAGCTTTCCCGACCAAACACAACTATCTCTGGATGTCCCAAACTCCCTGCAATGGGCATCTGTGGATGCCAAAAAACTGTATGGGTTTTATGTAAAGCCTATCCAAAACGGCGGAAAAGAAATTCCCTGAGCTCTATAAATTGAACATCATGCCTGGCTCAAGAAACCTCTGAATCAAATGGCTGGAGGGTGGGACAGTAGCCACACATGCTTATTCTGATTTTATACTCCTTCAAGCACCTGCTTCTGGTCAGTGTTAGAAAAGATATGCTGGGCTTGAAAAATTTAACTTTCAGGGCAAGGCAGCATGTTTTTATATCAGGAGCAGCACATACAGCATTTCTTAAGTGTGTTTCTTCTACAATTAGCCAATTATGAAAAATAGGAAATTAGCCAATTATGGCTATTACTTTATTCCATTAACAATGAAATCAAGCATTTTCCATTGTATGCCCTTGCTCTAGATCACCAATTATTAGTTTTATACCATCACTGCTATTTATTCTTTCCTAAACTCATCTTGTTTCCTTTCCCCGTTCTGTAATAGTGAAAAAAATATTTGCAAGCAAATTTCCTTTTATAAATTCCTATGTAACTGTTTTATGATAAAGAAATAATAACAGCAGTTAAACAATAGTTTATCTGCACTATGTCATCATTTGAGGCTTCATTTTTGTTCATTCATCTTCAAACTATTTATTTTAAAATAATATTTCTGCAATCTTCTATCAAGCAGTCTGGCTTCTTACTATCTATCTAGCAATTATTTTCCAGCAATAGAAGCTGTTTGAGATTTCAAGCAGTTTCAGTGCTTGATCACAAATCTATTTCGTTCATGTACAAGTTTAACTGCCAATTTGTGGAAATTATTTTGAAACTGCTATTAAAACACTTGCAATGGTGCACATAAGAAAAAAACCCACTGAGATCAATACTGTGGCTCTCCAGAGTTTGCATCATAACAAGATGACAGCGCTCTAAACTCCTATCAACTACATAAAACACAGTCAATAGCTGTATAAATGCAAAGAAATAAAGCTAATTGGTAATAAATCTGTCTAGAACATTCACCAAAATGGATTTTAACTAAATGCAGATCAGGGGCAGCTTTCTCACAAATCCAGTGTCTTCTCTCAACTATATCATTTTTTCCTCTACCCAGAAACGCACAGAATTCACAGGAAAGTCACTGCCAACATCACTTGTCCATATTTTCTGTTAATTACAGGAGAAATCAGCTATCAGATTTCATGAGCATGCGAGGCAGTACTTATGACTATAACTTTTGGTTCACATTCGAAGAAATTTGACAAGATATTTCTTAAATAATGAGCAGAAATGTTCGTGTGAATTAATAAATTCTTGGTCCCCTCATATAATTGTTCCATAAAAATATTCTTAGAACACATTTTCGTTGAGAAAGAATTGTCTAAGTTCACAGGTGCAAATAGTTATACAATTTATCCCAAATGTAGAAATTTGAAAATCCACGAAGCCAGTCTGTGAAAAACGAGGTCCAGTCTTCTGTTGGAAATTTTTAAAACTTTAATAAAGGGACAACTAGGAGACGGGAAAGCAAAAGTTACATACGGCCGGGTGCTTGGCATAAAGCCAGGAAGCACACCTTAGTCCAGAAAAGCATTTCTTTAAATGTACCAACATGTTACATATTCATAGACCCTTATACATGATTCAAACATTCCTTTTTTGGTGCTCTCTTGGTGTGAAACCCCCCTCCATTCCCTCTTGCAGAATAATTTAACATTTTATTACTTCTTGGGGTCCCATCCTGCAGATTAAATCTTCTGGTGGCTCCTTCCTGCAGATTAAATCTTCTGGTGGCTCTGTCCTGTCGCCTCTGGGGTTTGTCACCATTATTCTTCGTCCAGATAGGATAATCCAAGAATGTGGGGATTTTATGTGGGGATTTATTTTAAATGGTAAATTATCTTTACCATTCTCTGAGTTAACTTACATGAGTGAAAGAAGCATTCTACATATCACACTACTATTCCTAAGTTTTGTTAATAAAAGAAACTACATTCATACAGTGAAGTTTTTAACATTACACGTACAGCATTCACTTTAATATTTGCGAAAAGCCAATATTATAATATGTATTTATAACAATGACCAAAACAGAAGTGTTGTCCTGCCCCTGACCTGCCCACTACAACAGGAGGAACCTTCTCTACAGTCGCTTTATTGAGCCGAGTCTCCGAGGGGCTGGCAAGGAGCACCACGAAGGATTTGTACATCCTCCTGCTGAGCAAGTGGCAACTGTCAAGCTCCGTCACACCAAGCCCAGCACTACTGCTCTGGTGGTGGCCCACGAGCTGCCCTGCAAGCCACTGACCACGCCGGGGTCACAGACCTGAGGTCTTTGTGGTGTTCCCACGCACACCAAGATATTCACTCCCCATCAGCTGCAGAAAGCTCGGGAACGACACAGTCCAACCACAAAGATGCAAAATGTGGACCACTCTGGTTCAAATTATTCACTGAAAATTACTGACTCGTGTCCTTCAAATGCCTTTATCATTTATTACAAAGATTTTTAAGTGTGCCTCAGAAGGGTATGTTAATTTTAAATTTCATTCAGAACAGCAACTTGCATTACCAAATACTTAATTATCAGTAAATTTACAGTGTCTTTGGGCACTGTTGGGTAATCAGAATGCTATTGTTTTCATTAAACAGCATTCTATTGATAGCACTAATGACTTCAGTTCTGCTTGATCAACAAGCAAATGATGCTTATTTGATGTTATGATAATTAATTGGCCTTTCAGGTGTTTTCACACCCCAATTCATTACTAAGAATAAGAATTTTTATGTGAAACATCTTAAAAAGAACATCAGTATTCATAAAAAACACATTCTAAAAACAGGGTGTGGTTTAGTACTTCTCCCTTTTCTCACGATTTCTAATATAACATTCTCTGCCTAAAAACTGCAGGGGAAAAAAACCACATTTAACTCCATTTCAAAAACCCAGGCTGAGCCTGAGCATTGTAAATATTCGGTTCATTTTATGCCTGTCTGAAATTCCAATAAGTCTTAGGAGATTTTCTGATTAAAATTTCTTTTGTTTTTTTCTCCTCTGAAGACTGAATAAAACAACCTCACTTTCCCATAGAAGCAAGAAGGATCAAAAAATATGACTCAAATGGGGTGTACAAGTTAACAGGCTGCTTGTGCAATCCAGCCATGACTTCTCCAAACACCACACCTGGTTTATGAAATACTCTAGTCCAGCCTTCAGACCATGGAAGAGCGCTATGTGGATAAGAAAATTCCAGATTCAAGCGGAACTGCACCTTGAAAAGCCACCTGAAAAGAGTGCACCAGTCTTCCCACCATGTTCATGTGGCACCTGTCACCAATCTGGACGTGTTCAGTTTAACCTCCCAACGAGCACAACCTTCAGAACATCGTCCCATGCCTTAACTAATCTCACATACCAACCCACATTAGCAGTTACCCTCCTCTTTGCAGATGAGTTTCCCAAAGCCTGAATTATTCTGCAAGCAAAAAACCCCCTACATTTCAAATAAAGGTCTTAGTGGTTTTTCTGCTTCTCACTGCTCCTTCACTTCACTAAATGCTTTTTAGAACATTCTTCCTTTCAGGTGAATTGCACATATTTTATCTTTCATGTCTGCAAATAACAAAAAAAAAAATAGAAGTTCACAAGCTTTTGGGTGCTCAAAGGTAACTGTATTTGCGGTTGTTCTTGCTACTTTCTAGAATTTTTCGTTCCCATAAATGTTCCAAATGGCACACTCCAATGTTATGGCATACGGGAAACCTTCATGGGCATGTAGAAAACACAAAATACTACTCAGCTCTGCTGAAGAATATTCCTTAGTGTTACTTTAGGTTTACTACACTCCCAAGAGTTCCTCATGAATTTTTGGAACACTTCTTTTTCTGCTTAACTTCTTCCCAGCGCTACGTCCTGATCATATTTTATAAAACTGTATCTCATATTATGCTTTTTAAAACTAACAGTTTTAAAATGAGAGAGAAGATGCTGTTTCCAGGTAGGCTGTGGACTTTCTGAAGTGATCAGCTGTAATGGCCATGCTCTCACTTGCTTTTTCAGAATTACAGAATACAAGATTCACAGGACATTCTACCAGTGAAC
>WEIT01009670.1:164445-250980 GCA_013389985.1 Dryoscopus gambensis | reverse complement strand
TTAAATTGAGGGAGAAGTTTAGGGTGCTGTGCCTGACCTCCGGCACTGAGGGGGAAGGCTTGGGTGCTCTGTATCACCCTTAAACTGAGGGAGAAGGTTGGGGTGCTGTCCGTGACCTCCGGCACTGAGGGGGAAGGCTGGGGTGCTCTGCATCACCCTCAAATTGAGAGAGAAGGTTGGGGTGCTGTCCATGACCTCCAGCACTGAGGGGCAAGGTTGGGATGCTCTGCATCACCTTTAAATTGAGGGAGAAGTTTAGGGTGCTGTGCCTGACCTCCGGCACTGAGGGGGAAGGCTTGGGTGCTCTGTATCACCCTTAAACTGAGGGAGAAGGTTGGGGTGCTGTCCGTGACCTCCGGCACTGAGGGGGAAGGCTGGGGTGCTCTGCATCACCCTCAAATTGAGAGAGAAGGTTGGGGTGCTGTCCATGACCTCCAGCACTGAGGGGCAAGGTTGGGATGCTCTGCATCACCCTTAAATTGAGGGAGAAGTTTAGGGTGCTGTGCCTGACCTCTGGCACTGAGGGGGAAGGCTTGGGTGCTCTCTATCTCCCTTAAATTGAGGGAGGAAGTTGAGGTGCTGTCCATGACCTCCCAAACTGAGGGGGAAGATTGTGGTGCGGGTCACCTCCACTGACAGCTGAGGGGATGCCAAAGGGGAGCTGCAGAACAATGCTACCACCATCTGTGTTGTCCCCAGACAATGACATCCCTTCTCCCCTGAGGTGATAATGTCCTCTGGGAGGTGGAAGGGGGAGGGAGCCCCATGAGTTCTCACTTAATCAAGTGTACAAAACTATCCAGGAATTCAGACATTCTGTGCCCCTCCAGGTGGAGTATATGAATGGTATCATATTCCTCCAAAAACCTTAGTTTGGCTCACGGTGCACTTGCCCTCATTCTAAGTGAGAACTGGACAACTGATTCCTTGTAACTCAGCTCACATTTCAAGGCTTTGCATTGCAAACACACAGACAAAAAAATACACTTTCAATGAAATTGGAGATTTTTCTCATAATCTCATAACTCAGGTCTTCAAGGGGAAAAACCCCCAGTATCCCAGAACCGAACTGCAAGATTTCTGAAAAGCCACTGGTGTAATAACTGCAGCAATCGTGTAATGTGTGTGAAATACTGGAAAAAAAATAATGAATTTTGATGGCTTTGTCATCCCCCTGGAATGCCACAAAGTCCTGTTAATCTTTAAAAGCCTGCCCATGACTGTGCTCAGTTGCCCTGAACAGCCCTGCAGAAGTTGATGGGAGCAGTCAAAATGAAAACTTGCAGATCAATCCCTTGCTTTGCCAAATGAGTAACCTGAACCAGTTTATCCATTAAGATGTAAATTGGCAGAAAGACAGGGAAAGCATGGAGGCTGTGTTTACTCGTTTCCTGTAGAGGAGTTAATCAGAATGGCACTAAACGCTCCTGGTTATCTGGAAAGTTTACTTTATGTTTGATTTAGTGTGCTTTTCCCTATCAGATATGGAGCTGTTTCTCTAAGCATCTTACTGCTTTAGTGCCTGCTGATGTTGTAGAGTTTTGGATCCTCGGCAGGCAATCTTAATTCTTATCTCAAGGCATTTACCCTGCTATTACTAGACTGTTAATACCAGCAGTTTTGTAAATGCAACTTATTTCTGTTCAGATAAAACATCGTAATTTGAGGGGATCTTGGTCACAGTTTTTCTAGACCCTTACCTTTTCTGAGGAAGGCAATTTTTGGACTGACCCTGCAGCAGAGTCATAGCTCAATTCCTTTAAGTTTCTGCAAAGTCTGGTGTTCAGATTACACAGGTAATGCTGGCCTCCATTATGTCAGGTTACATATATGCGTAAAGGTTAAAAGGTCAAACTCTTAATACTATAATGATAGTAAAATACCTTCTAATACCAGAATTTATAGCATTAGGTACTTCTGAAGTGTCCTCTGAAGACCTTTACAAATGTTCAGAGGTTAAACCTTATCTCTCTCTTACCAGAAAAGCACTGATATTTCTTATTTTGTTCCCATTTTAGAGATAAGGAAGCAACCCCAAAAAAACCCGGAGAGATCTGGCAGTGCACTATCACAGCTTTCAACAGACAGATGGAATAAGTCCTACAAAAACTGAATATAAACCAACAGAACCACTCAACTGCCTGTGCTGTCCCCTTGCGTGATATCCCGTGAGATGTTAGATTAGCTAGAAAAAACACAGTACAGGGCATTTGATTCTGTGTTCTGCCTAAATAAGACCTTGGGGTTTAGTATGGAACAGGTTCTGTCAAATCTTCTGTGATTCAGACACAATTATGCAAAATAAAGCTGCTTTTCTTTTTTTGTTTGGTGTGAGCTTTGTTGACTCGCTCTGTTCAGTTTCACACGCAATCCTTTGTTTGCTTAAATAGATTGAGAAATGAATTGATTTTCTCTCCTCCCCATCTTCTCTATCTTAAAAGCCGGTATTAGCAGAGTCTTTTAGAATCCCTGAAACAATCCATAAATGAATGGAATTATTCTCTGTTTATCTGTAATACACTACTTCCTTGCTATCTCGTTTTGAGCCTTTCCAGATCTCTGAGGAGATCCATAACACTGGCAACTGGAGAGAGAAACCATCGCTGCTCTTAAAATAGTTTTCTAGTTAAGGTGAAAATGAACGCTCCGTGTTTTACTTTCACTGTAATTTAAGAAACACGTGCACAGTAAAGCAGGAAATCAGTTTAGTTACTGAATGAATTCATGTTTTAAGTTCGTGCTGAGCTACGTACCTTGAAAGCGTAATTCCTGTGGAGTGGGGCTCCTCACAACAGAAGCAGGGACAGCACTAGACTCTACCCTGGCACTTGCAGAGACATTAAACAGGGCTGTATCAATGCCAAGCACAAAATATGGTGGATATGCAAGATAGCAATATGTGAACATTTCACCATTCCTGCGTCACAACAGGGGGTGCGTCACCATTTTAATAAAATTACAAACAAGTGTTGACATCATGGGTAGCAACAGGAAAGTAAACGAATCAAGAAAAGTGATTTTTATCTCAATCTGTTATTACGTACCAGAGAATGTCTGGTGGGTGTCTTTACAATGATTGTTTCCAATTTAGAGGGCTATTTCCACTGATAGCAGTGCTCAGCACACACGTGTATTCTCTTGGCTGGAGAGGCAGAAGTAGATCGGGTGAGCACTGCAGCACACTGAAACTGCTCCCCCTTAACGCCTTTCCTTGGAAAGCTCATCACTGCTCTTCCAGTTGGAAAAAACTGGAGTTTGTACCTTTCTATGTGTTCATCCCATGCCAAGAGCTAATAATTTCTAAATGTTTTTATTTCTTTTAAATAGGGGCAAAGCAGGGGGGTTTTTATTATTATTTCCTCTGAAAAACTAAAGTCTTTCCAAGATAGATGTGAATGAGTAAAAGGCAGAAACAAAAGTCACACACACACAAAAAAATGGAAATAAATTGAAGCAAATGAGATTATATATTCAGTGTCAAAAAGGGATTAAAAAAATCTTTGGTGTTCTTTACCAATTTAAGAAAAGTCCACTTTAACAACAACGCTGAAAAACAAGGTCTGAAACCTTGAACTTACACTTACCTGGTAGATTTTTCTTTTCTGGGGACATGAAGAAGTTAAGTGAAATTTCAGACTCTTTAATCCAGTATAATCAAAACCAGTGACATTTTAATGAAGTCTCATACTTTAATAAGACCTCCCAGCTACATTCTTTGATCTGTGTTTCCATTGTAATTGAGTTAATATATTGCACCCAATTTATCCAAAGGTCTTTGATAGTTTGGAAGAGCATGATATATGTATATTAAGCAACCCCATCCACCCAAGTACTTGAAACTGGAACATTATGTGCCCTTTTTAATTTGTTTCGTCACGTATGGGTGACCACACTTGCCTAAATAAGCTATAGAGAAAATGATGAAATTTAAAACATGAACTATCATAGGAAGGTCTTAAAAGCATTTGTTGAGGAAATTACAACCTTGTTCTTTAAACTATCCCATATAATTTAAGAGAAAATTGTATTCTTCCTATAAAATGCAATAAAACACCTCAATAGGAATGTGTAAGTTACATTAATCTCCATTCAGTCCTGCAGGTATAGAAATGTAATTTCTATGATGTTCTCTACAGCTATTGCTGTTAAATTCTGCAGTGGTTTTCCTTTAGGGAAAATGACATTGAGTATTAGAGAAACCCTTCTAAAGGTGAAGTGAGTGTGGCAGGTGTCTCTTACCTAAGAAATGTAACTGAGATCAGAGAAGAAGTGTTCCTACGCTAGCGGAAGTATGGACTAGGAGCCAAACACCTGACAGACATCTTTTGTCTCTTAACTTCAGCTCTATCCTTTTGAACTTCTTCAAAGTTTGTATAAATTTAACCACGTATGAACAACCAAAATTTAAACAACAAAACTTGAAAATGAAGCCTCAGAGAGGAATAGCTGGTGCAAGCACATTAACACATAACCTGTTTTCTCTACAGTGTTTACTAAGCAGATTTTATTTTATTTCCTGACATTAACCTCACTCTCTGGCAGAAGCACTGCCAGCAGTAGACATCATTAAGCTGATAGAGGCTGTTGGTGGTTACCTCAGGCAGAACTGACCACAAAGCATCTGGGAATACACTTTTCACAGTGCATACCTAATGATATCCCTGAAACCGTTCTGTAAAGCAAACGGGTAAAAAACCAAAATGTTATAAACAGTACCGGTCTACTTACATAAACCCAAGACATGAACAAAAAGATGTATCCCAGAAACAGCACTGAATCAGCAACTGAGATCAGAACTATGCAAGTCAAGCCTTTTTCCCCCAAATGCCATATATCTCATTTTGAATGAAAAGCTTTTTCTTCTGAAGGGGTGTGTTGCTGGTATATTTTAATCGGGATATGATGATTTAAAACGTGACCTGAGTGAGACCTGTTGGATTGGAGACACAGAAATGGAGTTCCATGTCAGTAGAGAGTCCTGAATATCTTTATCTCTTTTGACCTTCAGAAATAAGAAAGTAAATCCTGCAGAAACGAGCATGCACCTCACTAGTAGCTCCAATAAGGTGAAGGCTTTTCCTTCAACAGTTTTGCCACCATGTGCCACCACTCTACTCACTGGTGCTATAATACTGGCTGGAGTAAAAGATCAGTCAGTTTAGTAAAAAATGAGCAGTAAAACCAGAGCTGGTCTTTTGCAGGGAAAAGGGCCTTTTCCTCTCGCTGCTCAGTGTGGGACCAAACTGCTGTTTTCCCAGATTCCTGCTGCCCCAATCTGCTCCACTGCAAAGTCTGTGAATGTATTAAAATGTAAAGTTTCGAGTAGTGCAACATCCACCCCACACATCTTGAAAAAAGTACTTCATTTCTTGGTTCGTGGTTTCTAGTTTTACAATATTTCTAGACTTGACCTATTTGTAACCGGCAAAACATTGATATGTTCTGACATACAATAAAACCAGTGCTAGGACCAGGACACGTTTACATTTATGGCAGTGCAGTTTGCAAAGCATACTTTAAGAACATGGAAAAATACTGCTGGTAACTTAAGGGATGCCTTTATCTTGTTTGAAACGAGAATTGATGAAGAGTGTTTAGGTAAGTTTTATAAACAACATTCTGTCCTCTTTACAGTGTTTTCTTTACCTCATCAGAGAGATTTACTGAGTATCATAAGCTGCAAAGAGACTAAAACGGCAGAAAATCTCTCACAGTTAATTGCAGCAAAACCATCTGAGTCCCATGAGACATAGAAAGCAACCTCTGTCCTAAGGAAAATAAGAAATTCTGAGGAATGTGGAGCATGCTGTGCTATTTCAGTTGAGCTCAGGACAGCTAGAAAAAACAAATATGTGAAGGAAGTGACTGTCTGATATTTGCCCTCTGTTCTAATGCTAATTCTATTCAAATTCTTCTCTGCTTTCTTTAGCCTTCTTTCTCCAACTACACAAGATAATGATTTCCAAGAACCATAAAAGAGAAACACATGCATTTAATTGTCTTATAAATTGAATTATGATTTATGAGAGTTTTTACATTTCACAAGTAAGATATTATGCAAATTTTCAGCAGACCCTTTTATTTAAAGAGCTTGCACGAAATATTTTTGGTAGCTTGCTACTTGATTTTATTTCTGAAATAGACAAACTGAACACATGTACCTGTGTCTCAAAGACCAGGCAGTACATGCTTAATTATGTTCAAAAATCTAATCCCTGGATGATGGAATGCAGCATAATTCATCTCTACGTTAGCTAAAGTGTGCTTTAGAAGTGATGGAGCATCCCTTACCATATGCTTTATGGTTCTTGCATTTGCATTAACAAGAAGGAACAACCATCTTGAATAGCTGGATATATAGCCATAGATAATTTTTCTTTCATATCTCTTCTTCCAGATCACCTTGAACAGAATACAATTCTTTTACCATATCTGCTAACATATAAAAATAATATTGTATTAGTATGTACTTATATTAAAAACAGTTGCTGACATATAACAACTAATCAGACCGAAGATCCACCCGGCTGAGCATTTTGTTTCTGACAGTGTCCACTAACTGCAACAACTGAGGAAAGAAGGCAGAGAGAAGGCAAATACTGAGCTATACTTCCCTCTGCTGTACCCTTGCAGCTTCCAGCAAACTGCAGCTACAAGAATTCATGCAGTAGGAGGTTTCATTTGCAAAATAAATCCACTCTGAGCATTAGCCCAGTGCTCTGAATTTCTTGTAAAATGTCACATCAATTAATTTCTATCCATCCGGGCCAGATCATGTATTGATTCACCTCAAACAGGAGGCTGAGTGTCAGGATTTTAAAGAGTGGAGTGATAGAGTTGGCACACAGATTCCTGTTTGGTAGCTGCATCTTTTGGTGTAGGAAGTAATGGTACAGTGCAAATAGCACTGCAAGGCAACTGAGATGAATGCTTATAAAGGAAAGACCATAGGATAGCAACACCTGAGGTGTGTGCTTTGAACTGGACAAAATAGTGAGGAAATTTGTCACTAAATATCCTGAGTGTCCAGAGGTTGAAATGCATTTTTACTGTGTTCATCTCGTCTGAATTCACGGCATCAGAGCATTCACATCCACAGAGTTTTGAGGACAAGGCTCCCAGACAATATTCAGCAAATGAATTTTGAGTGTTTGGAAGTTGGGAAATCAGCACCTTCTTTTCCCACTCATCCTGGTCTAAGGAAACAAGAATAAAAAGTAGTTAGCTGTCTCACAGTTGTCACCATATTGCAAAATGGAATGTGATGAGGGCTGAGATGTTATGTTGAGCTTCTCCTGTTTGGCTTGTGGGACAATTCACACTTCTGGAAGAGCCACTTACTGCCACTCCAGAGCAGCATTTTTCCCTGAGTGCACGCAGATTTCCCTCCAGGGCTGCATGCTCACAGCTAACTTGGAAAGGACGTAGCTTTAAAGCTTTGTTGGTAGAGGGTAAGCAGGACACTCTTTTTCATACTGCCTCTTTCATGATGTATTTTATGCTGCTCATTGGTGTGAGGCAGAAAGACAAAGCCGAAAAGACCAGAAGAATGGTGGGTTGGGGACTGATTCCTCAGAGCCTGAGCTACCCTTTTGTAATGTGATGTTTACAGGTTTTGTCAGGGATTTCCCATTCAAAGCACGTTGTGCTTCACCTCAAAGTTACCATCTATCAATTAGAGTATTGAACGGTGATGGAAGGCAAAATCAGAGAACAGGATTTTCCAGAAATGCCCTTGGTGCACTGGAGCCACAGAGGACCACAGAGATTATGTTAATTCCCAGCCCCCAGGAGGGAAGATGTTAAGGCTCTGCAGCTCTGTCTGCACAGGGCCACGGGTTTCCCCTCATGTTACAATTGCATGGGCAGAATCTGTGGCAGTGACTGTGCACGGTGGAGACAGAGCAGAGCACTGAGCAAGTGCAGGCAGGAGCGGTGTGAAATGTGGTTAGTCAGGGCATAAGCAGTATTATGGGAAGGGACTTCCCCCAGTGCTTCCTGGAATGGTGCTGGACGCAGCTGGTCCTCGTCTAAATTTGCCTTTAATCATACGCAGCATCAGTCTGATGTTTCCTTCTGCTGCTCCTGTTGCCGGAAGCAGATTATTTCCAAGGATAACAACAAGACTTCCCAGTCGTTATCTGACTGCCCGAAAGCTGCTGAATGTTACAGAGGCACGGGGGTAGAGTCACCTCTGGAACGATCAAGGTCTGGGAATGAGAAACATGTACACAGTTTAAACATTTTCCAGTGCCAAAATGTGGATTGGGTAAGTCCTGCGCCCCCCTGTTTACCCTCGGCCACCTTACTGAATTTGCAATCTTCAAGAGGCCTCAGCAAATCAGGTCTTTGGGATTCTCCTCCTGAAATGAATGGTGGTAATTAATAATAGGGTTGAATACTCTGTGTCTCATTCCCAATGAACACAATGTTCAATATGTGGTTGGGATATTTGTTGTACCTCTCACTGCCCTTCCCCTGAGCATAGGTGATTGAAAAGTAGGAATGTGTCCTGGAGACCAGAATCTGCAAAATGCATCTTTTCTTGCAGTATTTTCCATGGAAAAAATATTGACACAATGTTTTCATACTACCATGACTAATATCAAGTGCTGTTCTCAGACATTTTTCAAATACTTTAAAAAAAAGAAATGAACTTCTATTACTACCATATGGAATCAGATTAGCCCTGCTGTTAAGGTATTCACAAAGAAGGCAAATCCTTCTATTTTCTCCTGCCCAAAGCAATAGCAAAATAGAAATAAGCTGTGTGATTACCAGTCTGTGGGTGATAGAATTCAAGGTCATGTTTTATTAGTAATCATCTAAGCATCACTTGGAACACAAAGCTGCACATGCAGAGCCGACTCTGCTGAGTTGTGCTACAACAGCATGGAGGTAACAGGGAAGAAAAAGAATTTCTTAAAATACCAGTGAGTTTTCTGGCACTTGCACTATATGTACTCCAGATTTTTATCTACGGATTCATTTTAAATTTTCTGGTTTTCCGTATTGTATCTTCAGAAACAAAACTCTGCTGCCAACAAACGAAGGTTCAAGTACCCACAATTAAATGGCGTGATTCAGTGTTTTTAAATTCTTAAGTGTGATGCTGTGGGTCATGTCACAGGATTTAAATAGAAGAGAACTCATCAGTAATTGCTCATTTATTCCTGTCTTCACTGCCAGGCAGCAGAAATAATAGTCAGAAAATTCCTGTCTTTCCCTCACCACGGGATCACATGGGAGTGGAGCTTACTCCCAAACTGCCTGATATCCATTGCATGGCTCATCATCATTTTCATCCAGAGGAGCACAGGAACATGTTCTCTACCCACCTGGGCTTTCTGCTAATGCTTGGGGCTGTTACAGTCAAAGATTAATGAACTCTGCGCTTCTGTTCCGCCAGGATTTGGATGTTAGACATGTGCCTCTCGCTAGTGAGGTGTGACCATTTATAGGAATGGTTTTAAGGGACTCCTTCAGCCTCCAGTCCTGTGTAGAGCTTCCCTGGGTTCATCACGTTTCAGGCACACAGGCCCACATAAAGAACGAGAATTTGAGTGCCAATTAACAGCTAATATCAAGTACTTGGCGTGATGCCACAGACATCCTACAGTGTTAGAGTTCTAGTGTCTTCCAAAATTAATTTCCCTTTAAAAAATGTATCACCAGTCCTTCTTGATTACAAGTGTTAGCTTTTGTATTCATTAAACTCCCTGAATGAGCCACAGGATAGAGGTTGATGACATTTCTTCAGTGCAACAGCTTTTTCCAGAATCTGCAGTTTGATCAAAGTGTTCCTTTGGAACATGCTGCCTTTTCTTTTTCTTCCCCCCCAAAAAATGGTTTTTGCAAAAAGGCGGAAGCATTTTTTACTTACAATTTTTGTTTCAGTCATCTCGAAATCATTAATTTCAAAAGTCAGCATCAAATACTTCTGTCCTGTTAAATGAAGCAAGTCATGACAGCTTTCTGGACTTGAATGCATAGTTGCCACACCAGCCCCTCATCTAAAAGTTAGGAGTTTTAAACAGATACCAAGGAAAGTCCTAGAGAAGTGACCATGCCCTAAAGAACTGCAACCTTAGTTCATGCTTAGCTTTTTGAAAACAATATTTTGGCTATCTTTCCAAATGCCTATATTTGGAATTGCTAGTGTTATTGAATTGTTAACAATATTGACATTTTCAATTAATGCCATTAGGTTTCAGAATAAGCAATTCAATTGCTGTTATTTTCAACAGGTTTACCTGGCTGCTCTGCTTGTCCAGTGGTCCCAGGTGCCTCCAAACTCTAATTGCAGAAAAACAGCAGACATACCTGAGACAACAGCCAAAGGGTCTGCAGAAATTACCAATGTGAAAACCTGCACAACAATGAAATGCTGAGATCACAGCTATAGCAGCAAAAGATTTAAAAAGTAAAATGAACGTAAATACAAGTGCAGTATATGCATGACATCATTCATCTGCATTCGGTGAGATTCTCAGTTTTAAATATATATATTAAGCTGCTGCACAATTTCCTTTTTGCCAGAGCAGATTGTGAAAGAACATCTAAATTCTTCCGCAAAGTTTATGTTTCATTCTGCTGCAGAGCACAAAGTGCTCTAATGCACAGCACACAAATTGTCATGTTCTTGTCTGGGGAACAGTCTTGATCTCATTAGTCAGCTTGCCAGCATAAGGAACATAACACAGAACCTGTGAGATGCATATGGTAACAACTTAGAGTCTTATGACCAATCTGGTTTTATAGCAGTTTGTGAATACCTCTAAAGTAAATTAGATCTATTAATCTATCTGATTTTGGATGGTTTTTTAAATCTCATGTCAAATGTTTCTTTGCAGGTTTGGATGTTTTCCATTTTGAACGTGTGTGCTGTGATTAGAATAGCAGAGTGATATGGATCATTAAAATAACATTTATCATCTTAAACTGTTATTGTTGGGTTTGGTACATATCTGGCCATTTTAATGTGTTCTCCTTAAAGGGAAACAAATTACTTCTTTTTCCTGGGATAGTCCAATCTGGTTTTGAGAAAGCCTTGCTTCAAGGCTGCCTGTATTGTCTGCTTGGTTCTCATAATGCTTATTATTGCTGTGTTTTGGTTTGGCAGTGTCCATCTCCAGGAAGCAAGTTTTGCCTCTGGAAGAAGCCTGACACGTGGCACACTGCAGGGAAATGTGCACCTTGCCAGAAAGGCCGAGTCCCACAGGAAAAATTGTTTGTGTAAAAGTGTGCGGCACAGCTTTCATTTGATCTAATTAAAGCATAAATGTCATTGTTCTCAGGTTCTTTAAATTAGGTTTATTAAGGTCTGTGCCACATTTTGGAATGCAATCAATGTTTGCCTAAGCTTTGTGTTCCCTTTAATGTCACAGGGGATGTATTTGATATGATGGTATTTAATATTTTAACAGAAGCTAAAGAAACTGAGATTAGGCAAGTTTGTTATAAATTAAAAGCTAAATAGAACTCACTGAATCAATCTCTTTTCTGGCAAGAGTAATTTCTTCTGCATGTTATATTCCTTCTATATATAACTCACATTTCAGAATCCTATCCCTGACATCAAAGATTTATACACACTTCACCCACTTTATGGGCAAGATAAGTTTTGTTGGTAATTACATGAACACTAGCATTCACACAAGGGTCATGGGAGGTTATTTAAACTATACAAATGTCATACAGATGTAAATGAATGCCCAGATATGGCTTTCATTGTGCAGGCTGGGCTGTTTATTAGTCCATCAGCTGAGCGTATGATAATAATTGATATTACTATGAACAATAGAAATAACAATAATTGACGTATTACTATGAACACAAGGTGTAAATGCTTAAGTAGAAGAATCAGGTCCCAGAAAATTGCTTGGATTTGTCATTTTAAAGGGCTAACTAAGAAGACTTCATAGACCAGTTTTAAAGCAGGCTAGCTCAAGTGCTTGCAGGATCCCACGCCATGAAACGCTTTCATTAAAAAGAGAATGTAAGGATGAAATGCCAAACTGTACCATGACAAGCTGGGGTGTGGCTCTCCCAAAGTTCACACTCACCTGTGGATGGAAGCAGCAGGATGGAAATGGAGCTCATAGAGGCACTGGACAGACTCCAAGTCCCTCACTGATGTGAACAAGTAGGTCTGCAGGATCCGTTCCTTTGGACCTCCAGGAGCTCTGAGAAAACCAAATTACCCAAAGATAATATTGCATCAGTTTTTGTACCCTTGGTACAAAGGATGAATACAAGGCAAATAAAAGAAGTAAGATGCAAAGGTAAACACAGTCCCAGTGCAAAGATTTCTGACTGATCACTAATTCATATTTGTAATGAGAAGGAGTTTTGGATCCACAAAAGTAAATTCTTGGTTATGTCACCTCTCATATAACAGCCTGTTAGTAAGAGCTTGCTGAACCAGTGATCCCTAAATATGAGGAATGCAGAGACAGTGGTTTTGCTGTATCACTGTCTTATCTGGAAAAACAAAGAAATAATGTCCACCCAGACAGGAATTTGGCTTTTACACAGAACTGCACAAAGTCAAAAAATATTTTTTTTCAGTCCAGTGGAATTACATCTGACCAGCATTTCCAGAAATGCTTTCTAAAAAGCCCCTAATAAACTCAGTGGGTTATGAAGTAATGTTGGATAGCAGACCCAGAACAGCAAGAACTAATAATATATGTTGGATTTATTTACTTATCACATGAGATTACTGAAATATGTGCTGGGAGAAGAAGAGGCAAGAACAGCTACAGAGACACCGTGTTTCTATCCTGTGGATCATGCTAGAGCAATTTGGGGATAAAACAGAGAGCCAGATTGTCAAAATAGTGTAAGGGAATGAAAGCAATTCCTTTCTGCGAGTACCTTCTTTGAGAATGACTGCCAGGAGACAGAACAAATACAATTTTACCTTGATATTCAGTAAGTGTGAGTAATATTAGATCACTGCTTGAAAAGGTATTTTAGAGTTTCATTGGAGCAGCCTTCCATAGGACAGCCTTCCCTCTATCCTGCAGTAAAAGTAGAGATCAAAATGAAGGAATATGTTTCATACATATCAAGGTGCTATGTTTAGTGAGGTAAAAAACCATAAAAGTAGACCCTCCTGATAATGTGCTGTCTCCTGGACAATATATTGTTCTTCTTGTCAAAATCTAAAATTAAATTTTTGAGTGGATAGAGAGTCTTAAATATTTTCAGCAAGCTGTTTTGAAGTTCCTGATAACTCATTCTACCTATTTAAGCATTATTTTATCTATTCAGATAATTATTTAAGCTTTATCTCTGTCTCCCATGTTCTATGTCACTTCTCAACAAGGCACAGATTTAAAAAAAAAATACATATATTTAACCATTATGTGTAATTTCCTGTCCTTTATCCAGCTATAAATGACACCAGTGTCAATGCGAAGACTCCAAGTGACATCAGTCCGAGATGCTGAGCATTTTTGATGATTAAGACTGTTTCATAATTTATTTGTAATCCCTTTTTCCCAAGGAAGAAGGTGGTGAGTTTGAACAATTCATTACATTTGACAATGAAACACAATTCCTGTTATGCAGAATAAGAGTAGAAAAAAACCAAGAGAATTCATGGGAAAGGGTCAAGAGATGGAGCCAAAGCAAAATTGCAGCAGAAAACTGGAAAGTCACTGTTGATAGAACACAGTGAGCTGCCCTGAAACCAGATGTGCTGCTCCCAGTTCCCACACCCCTGAACAACACCCACTGGTGCTGCAGAGGAGATTCCCACGTGTGCAGCCCCTGCACGAATGTCTGTCGTCGTGGGCAGAGGTCCCTGAGCCTCGTGGCTGCTTCAGAGCATTTGAGAATTATAGTACCAAGGTCCCAGGTGACTCCCCAGCCCTACCCCCACTCACTGGACGTGCTGGGCAGGTGTCAGAGAAGGTAAGAGTAGGGCACTCTGCGGAGCCACAACCATGAATACCATCTCTTTTATTCAGTCACACTTCAAGGCTCACTTCTTCCGAGTCCACGTTCCTTCCAGCGAGGCTCCTGCTGAGTAACAAATCAAAGCTGTAAATCCATGATGATTTAAGACCTGGCTTCCCCATGGGTTTCAGGAGGCTGTCAGTGCCTCCACTGTGATGGCAGTTCCTTGGGAGCAGTCTTTGAGCCTTCCTTTTCCCTGCCTTGGGCTGAGAACATGCTTGGCCCTCAGCCAAGGTGCAGAGAGTTGCTCAGGTGGATGTTAATTTTGAGGAGGCAGATGAACAAGGATAATGCATCGCTCTGAAAACTCAGTGGGCACACGATTTCTGATAGACTTTGTAATCCCCTGCTGCACGAGCTGCATCGTTTTATCTTCAGTGCAAATATCAAGCTAGCTCTCTACACAGATGGAAAAACCCAAGCCCCTGCATTGCTCAATATTCCTTGCTAACATTAATCCAAGGGTGAACCCAGACATAGAGACCACACTGGCACAAACTGGGGCAGATGTTTGGCTCTAGCACAACGTCCATTTCACTGAGGAGAGAGGGAATGGGCTCAGCCACACCATAAGGGCCTGTAAGCAACTGCACAGCAAACCGGGTTATTGGTGAGCTCTGCCGGCAGAATTTTAAGCACCCATAAAAATACAGTATTTATTCCAATATTCATCAAATATTCAATGTAAAATGCTGATCATTTGGCACAGTTTAGCAGCATATTTATGGTTTTATTTTCCAACAGCACAACGTGGAAGTCACTGTCTAGTAGTCTCTGTTCTGCTGTGGGCTATGGCTGTTTACTGCAGAGGAATTTCCTCTCAGAAAACGTAATATTTTCCTGAAGATCTGAGCAAGAAATTCCAAATTCAAAAGCAATAACTCAATACTTAAGTGAATACCACTTGAATGAGCTGTTATTATTCTTTTATAGCAAATATTTTTGCAGCATGTAGTGGCCAGCGCATTGAAACATGAAGATAATGACAATCCATGGAGCCTGAAGCTTGGCTGACAAGCCATAGCAGACAGACAACACAAATCTGTGGGATGGGGTGGGAGGCAGGCACGATGAGATTTCAAAAAAAATCCCAAACAAACCCCAGTCAGGGAAACAGCTTCCAAAATATTTATTAAGGTTTTCAAGGCTTCAAAGATAAAAGAGTCATTCCAAACATAAACTCTCATCCCACACAGACGGCGCTTGTACTTACATGCTGTTGTCTCAACAAGCTTTTGTTTTCGGTAGAAAACCTTATTGTTTCTGAATATAATTGCCAGGAGATGAAGTTGGAGACGTGGCACTGGCTGCAGGGAAGTGCTGCATGTGGATGATCACAATTTACCAAAGGGCTGAGTGTGGCCTGTGCTATGGCACAGGAGCAGTGTTAGAGGAAGGAAAGAAGGAAAAAGAGGAAAAAGGGGTATGTCACAATCATGTTCAAACAAAATGTGTTATCCAGAGAAGTTCAACTTAAAGGCACTCACTTCCTAGACAGTTTCAACGAAATACCTTATTTTACTACTTAATTTAAGTGTATCTTGAAGACTTTTGTTTTTCCAATAATGGATAGAAACACCAGCTATTACTGCAGCTCAGCCAACACGTGATTCATTACCTGATGAACAAAGATATTAGCACTCTACAGATCCTTTTTTAAGAGAGCTGACAAGAAGTTTCTCCGCTGTGTAGAAAGAACAGTCTTGCTAATTCAGACAAGTATTAGCACAAAAAGGGTGAATTCCAAACTACAAGGGAATTTCAACTCCAAAGTCCAGTTTTAGTTTTCCCTCTTCCACTGAAAAGCAAACTCCATCAAAGCCCTGGTTATCAGCGCGAATCCCTGTGCTAATCAAGTATTTCTAGTTACTGTGTGCCCAGGTGCACTAGGACCTGCTTCCACCTGCTGCTGAGATAAGTTCCCTGCAGGAGTGAGGTCTCAGCCCACATTCTTCCCCTCTGTTCAGTTATCTGCATCTTTGGGCTGAGCTGCATTCCCTTCCTATTTCAGACCCTTCCTCTCATCCCCAGGCAGCTGCTCACGGCGCACTCCTCCCTTTCTTGTTCCAAGACAGTCCTTTTAAGATTCATGTTCTTTTTGATCTCCAGGCTCTCAGACTTGGCAAGCCAGCTGTGTAACTGCCCAGGGCCTGGAAAACAGCATTTTCCCAAACCGATTATTATTGTTATTTTAACTCCCTTGAAGTTGTTTACCCCAGGTATCATGTCTCAATCACTGTTTTGTTGCCCACTGGTTTCCATCTTCTCCCAGACTAAACAGCTTTCTTGGACTTAACTCTATAAATAATCTTCACATGCACAGGCTGAAGCACATAAACTCTTCATGAAAGCAGTACACTTAATTCCCCTGGTTCTCCAAACCACAGGAGTTAGGATTAGCTATCTAGAACGTTATACTAACAATTCCCAGATTTATAGGTTAGGTCAGCAGTGGAAAAGATTTCTGTGCTGCTGAGTCGCCGACTCC
Organism: Dryoscopus gambensis; assembly: GCA_013389985.1. NCBI lineage: Eukaryota > Metazoa > Chordata > Aves > Passeriformes > Malaconotidae > Dryoscopus > Dryoscopus gambensis. The sequence goes on along the minus strand of WEIT01009670.1, from coordinate 234,524 downwards.
TGAATCTGCTTTCCTTTGTAGGTTTTCTCAGCTATTCATTTGAGTAGGGAGGTGAGGGGACAGGTGAGTTGCCACCTGAAGTATTGTATAAACAAGTATCTTCCTTCCAAAAATTCCTAGGAATCAGATCTTTCATGCTTTGTACCTTCACTTGCTAAAATTGTCCCTTTGTTTAATATTTTCTACTTTTCTAACATTTCTCTTTCCTTTTCTTTCTTTTCTCCTCCCCTCCAACTCATATTTTCATACTGCTTCTTTTTATAAACCATTTTATGTAAAGAATGTTTTTGCAATATAGCCTGAGGTTTCTTAATTTGTTTGTATTCCTTTTAAAAAGTGGTGAGAACTCCTAGGAGAAAAGAGAAAATATTTTCCAAGACTTCCTAAAATATACTGTTTGTAGGTAGAGCAAAGCACTGAAAATAGAAAACACTGTATTTTACTTGTTTGCCTAATTCCCCACTTCTGCTACTTACAATTAAGATGGCGTGCACTTAAAACCTAAGGAAATGAGCATAGATGCCTGGAAGAAGAAAAATAACTTACAAATCTATTTCCAGTTTTCTGAGAAGATTTAGCTTCAACGAGTGTGTATGTCATATTTATCAGCTGTCCTGTACCCACAGCTTGTATGGTGAACACCTGTGACATGATGCTACAGAAAGCTGCTGTGGGGACAAAAGAAGAGATAAGGCGGCACTAATTGTCACTGCTTCCATCCTGACCAGGTCCACACAGCACTGCATTAAAATCTTTTGTGTCTTTTGAGACCTTGAATATGCCTGTGTCCTCAGTCTCTGCTCACAGGGTGACACTGAGAGAAAGTAGCCTGGATCCATCTGGAGTCAGCTTCCACTAATGCCTGGGGCTGTCTTCATGCTTGGTGCAAGAGTAACACTCTTCTCCAAATTTAGCACTGAGGTGGAATTGCAACAGCAGGAGTTTTGTGGTGCTTTGTGAGAAATTTTTGGAGCCACTGCAAAATCCACCCGGACAAAACATCCAACTGCCAGATAAAGATGCAGCTGGATCCATTGCAGGATTAGGAAATGTTCCTTTGCAATGCAGGAAAAGCTTTCAGCATGCTGGTATTTGTAAAGAGCCACACATCACAGTCATGAGCTTCTGCAGAACGCATTGCTTCCAGGAGGAATGTCAGTGTTAATCTGCTGAGGAGCGAGTGGGTGAGTGTGAGACACTGTGAGCACAGCGGTGCTCAGAGGGATGAAGCCTGACTCTCCTGTTGGAGAAGGAATGAAGTTTGGCTCTCCACAGAGCCAGCTTGCTCATGCCCTGGCCCCCATGAGGTCCAGCAGCTGAACCCCTGGTACAGCTGGAAGCCTCAGGCATTTGATGAACTATTCTATCTTGATACAAAAGAGATGGATGAGAACTGCAGCACTTAGGGACTTTCAGGACCATTTCTGTGCACTGATGCTACGGCAGGGGAAAGTCCTCTACCAGCCTTTGAAGGCTTTCTCTTGAGAAACATCTGGGATAGGATGTGGAAACAGATTTTGGGATGCCCTTAAGGCTGTCGTATGTCTTCAGATTATCCTAGACAATGGGACCCATTGAGAGGAATTAATTCTCTTTTCCCTGGCAGATGATGAAAAAAATCCATCAGTGTGGGATGAGTGGCAGAAAGAAAGAAAAGTTGGTATTATCGATGGGAAAAGCTCCTCAGGAAAGGTCAGAACAAGCTCTGACTCCCTTTTTATATGAATAGTGAATGAGGAAGTCTGTTACGGGATTCCCATGAAGATTTCCATCAGTCACATTGGGATGGCTACTCAACTGAGTAAACTCAACTGAGATAGGACTCAGATTTTCTGGACTCTGTATTTTCATTATACTGAAATATTTATCAGCACTAAATAAATTACAAACATCGCTTATATTTTCAAATGTGCAAAAAGACTGCAGGTCACTAAAAAACCCTAAAAGCTCAAAAGCCTAAAAACCATTGTATTACAGTAGCAAGGCTGAGGTCTAGGATTGGTTTCTGGTCTTTCAACTTGTGGCAGAGATCTAAAAGCCATTTTAGTAAAGGACAGATAATTCCAATACGAGCAAAAATTAAAAGAAATTTGTTCAGTACTGAACCATTCACAGACACTTGGTCATAAAACAGCAAACAACTCGTCATTCTTAATGTTATTTTTCTCTGGGGAATGGAGCTTTTTGTTTGCTGTAATGAATTGTTATAACTGAGCTCAGTTATACTGGAGTAGAGCTTTTTTCTAAAAGAGCTGAGAGATGGAATTTATTTTGATTAAAAAAGATGGTTGCAGCAGAATAAATATACAGGCAATATAACCAGGACCTCCTAAGTATGTAAAAAAACCTACATTCAGTTAATTTTATTTTCTGTTTTGTTTTTCAAGGAAAGGCATTTAATTTTCATTGCTGATATATGCTGGCATAGAAGATCAGCTGGCAGATATTATAATGAAGTATTCTTTGTTTACAGAAAAAAATTGCGTTCATGATTTTTTAATGACGTTTGACAGACTCATCAGAAAGAAATGGAGGTCTCAACTGGAATTGTTGTTCGTCAAATGCCTGAGGCCTGAGGTTGATTTATTTTGTCCCCAAGCTGAGCTGATTTTATTTCAACTAATAACTGAAAGTTTTCTCGTATCTTTTTCTACGACAGCGCAATGAATGAAGTCCTAATGAACGAGCTACATTTCTCAGAAAACTCCTCACTGTCTTAATGCAGCTTTTCCCTACACTGGTAATTTTTTCAGGCTGTAATGTTTTATAAGTAGATACAGGTAGTAGCTAAATCAAGACACAGAGGTAACTTTGCTCTTCCTTCTACATCTGCAGCTCTAATCAGAGCTGATCATTTGTGCCAAATCGAGCACTGACTTATGGAACAGGCTAATACTTAATAGGTACCAGAGTGAAATAAAAATCCTATTCCTGCAGCTTCATCTCAGGCCCACAGTGCAGTTTGTGGTGTGGCTGGATAATAAGCCCACAGGTGCAATTTAAGTATCTTACCAAGCACATCGGCCAGGAAACCTCAGAGATAATAGTTCTTATCTAAATTGGGCTTGGCATACTGTTTTACTGCACCCCTTGGAAATCACAGAGGATGAGCCTGGAAAATTATTTTGTCTAATGAACAAAGCTGGGAGCATTAAGTGATGCCTTTTATAGAACCAAAAAATTCTCTGCAGAAGAAACAGGACTATGACAGCAAAGCAGAGCCATGTCCCACCCAAAGCCCATCACCTCTCAGCTCACTAACTCAAGGCAGTTCCTGGCTTCATTCCACTTCCAGAGGAGCATCCCACCCACTGAAGGGCATCCAAAACATCCAGCCTGTTTGGGGTTTTCTCCTTTTGGATCCTAGGTTTTTACATATTCCCTTTGGCAATAGGACATACTGGAAGGTTTCTGCTTGAAGATATTTTCCCTGCAGTTCTCTGACCTGCATCAAGATGCCTGCTTCCTGCACAGAAACCCCAAAGCATCCACGGCAGGAATGCATGATTTGCTGTCGAGAAAAAAACCAAAAAACAAACAACTTTCATTTGGCATGATGAACCGTTTTGTGTTCCAAGTCCATATTTTCATTTTGGTTCTCCCGGTCATAAATGTCTTGTGATGCTGAGTAACAACAACATAATCTGAAAATTATGCCCAGCTGAATGAGATCGTTCATAGCTGTTATTCCTCATCTATGACTTACACATTCCAGATATGATGCATTTTTCACCTGCATGCTGTTCCAAGGGATACGTGCCATGGACAACAGCAAACACTTGAAGGGAGCCTGGCGTAATGTATGACCCTATTACCCACAGTCTTATGATCCATCCTTTAATAGCCTGGTTTTGGTTCGAGATTCTTCCCATCTCTTAAGAAGGTCTAACTTGCTGTAATTATGTTTTGATTTAGTTTTGTTCCCTAGACATCTTAATTCACAAGTTTTAAGTTGTTGCTTAATACAAAGCGTTAAAAACAGATTCACACCCAACTATTAACTACTTGATGTATGCAGACATTAGCTAATAAGCTAAAATCCATGTGTTGAAACAAATTCTAATAGTCAGTGTCTGGCCACAGGCACCATCTGAGATGACAGATGAGTCCTTCCCACCAGGTCCCAGGTCACCAACCTCCCAGAGCAGGAGCCACACTCATTTTGACTGTTCCACTGATGGACCAAGCACAGTTTCTGCAAAGCAGCAGGAGCTCTCTGCTTTCACGAGGGCTCATTAGCTCTCTGCTCTGCACTCCCAGCCACACCACACACAGGCTGTAAAGACAGGAGCAGTCCAGTTCTGCCCTGGATCGACACTGGGCCATGAATGTAACTCAATTTAGAATGTTGCTTCTAAATAGTTCAGAGTAGATTCTTCAAAGCACTACTGGCACAACACCACCACCAGCCATGTCAGACAGCTTCAGAGAGCATTGTGGACCCTCAGACCTGAACTCCTCTCTCATCCCAGCTCCTGACTAAATTAAGTCAGGAGAATATTAATGGGACAGCACCGGCCCTGCACTTGCCTTTCTCTTTGTAGAAGCTGTCTGCATAAAAGACCCATTTTGCTAACTCCTTCATTTTCAGCCAGATTGCTTTCTCTGCTATTGCAATTCTTTTGACCCAGTCTTTTGAGTGTTTGACTTCAGCTCTGAGGAGAATAAGAATAAAGATGCCCAGATAAGGAGGTCATCAGATCATACATTTCCCCAAAGACACAGGAGAAAGAGAAAAAATATTTCTCAGAAGATACCATTCAATTTTTATTCTCTTGGAGGCTTTTGGGAACTGGCTACATAAAATAATTTGTTTTATTCCTCTGAATTTTCAATACCAAAGGAAGTTTGATGGGTAGAATTAATACTTTTCAAATGGGAAAGAAACCAAATGAAGACATGAGCCTTCAGGGTCAGTTCCCCAAAAATTCCAGTGGCAAGATCCAAATGCGAAATGTCTTTGGAGAACAGACATTCTCAGATCTCATGGACCATCAGGGCTGTCTGCATACCTCTCTGTTCACATCATCTGCTTTCCTCAGTAACATTCTACTCTTTTTTCCTCTCATCCTGAAATTCAAAACCACAGCTTCCCATGGCTCCAGAGCACATCCTCTCAGAGCACATACCTTCGCCAAACTGAAGGAATTTTTAGGGCTGGGCTGGCCTTCTCATCAACTGTGAAGGATCTGATGCATTTTTGGGCACAGAGACTACAATTTTTTTAAATTGATCTTAAATATTCTATTAGATGAAGTTCAAATTCCATGATCCCACTTTCAGTTTTACTGAGGACTGGATTTTCCCATGTGACAGGAGGATTTCCCCTAATTCTTGACCTGAGAGAGAACAACTGTATAGAAAGGGTAAGGAAGGAAAAGTTGAACTCATGGGTTTAGCTGGAAAACATTATGGATGAAAAGCTGTTCATTAAATAATGCATTTTATTTGTACAGTAGGAGTAAGAGCATCCAGAGAAACTGAAGAAGAAAAGCTGAAGCAGGTTATAGAAGAGTATGGAATCATCCAATTTAAGAGAAAAATATAAGCTAATTAAGATATTGATCCCCACAGTTAAGAGTCCCATTAAATCAGAAAGCATGTCTCTAATTCAAATGAGATGCTTTGCTGGCTAAATACTCAGCTCCTTTTTCTCCTCATCTTCAAGAACTGTACTGTCTCAAATGAAATACAGTGAAATCAGTTTAAGAAAGATTTGGGAATGTCCTTCTAGAGAAGACCAGCATAATTCCCATGCATCCACTTTTACAGGGTCTATGTAGACATATTCAGGAAAATTCATCTGAAGCAAGTAGATCCCTAAATTATTAGTTTGTAGCTATATGCTTATGTTGAAAATTAAGGTGTCTGCCATTCATCTTAGGTTAAATTATTCTGGAATAACAACATACAGATCATCGGCACTAAGGGTAGGAAGCAGTGTCCCTCTCACACATTAAACACAATTTAACTGTGACAACTTAATTCAGTGTGGATGCACATCTGATCTTACACTTAAAAGAAACTAATATTGTCCTAACTCTTAATGTGCAAATGTCTATTTTTTATAACTATTTTTCTTCTAGGACACAATATCAGGCAGATTTTCCTCTACCATCACGAGGTGATGAGTAGTAAGAAAGTCCTTTTCCTAGTCCTTGATTTCTATAGGTTGCAGTGAGCAGCTGACCACGGAGCCAGCTGAAAGATGACGAAGCAAGAGAATGATTCAAATTTGAATTACACAGTTTATTTAAATATCGAAGGAAAAAGGATGATCTTTTGCCTAACTTTGGAAGGAGGCACAGAACACCCTTGGCTTTTTGTAACCTGAAGTTGTGCTCTCCGAGTTCTCTGAAGCCTCAAGTGACTTGAGCAGCCTTTTCTCGGTGTCTTTCTCCCCATTTTTCTTTTGCCCAGCTGAAAGAGGAGTGACAAGGTGATCTTCCTGCAGACACTGGCCTGCAGCTCAGCTTCCCACTGTGCAGGCCATGCTCCTCACCCTGCTGTACAGGAACTACCACAAGTTATCCCAGGATATTCCTTCAATGCAGCCACAATTAACCTGTAACACTTATTCAGACTGCTCCCAAATTTTTTAAGCATACGGAGTCTGTTCTTGACACAGCTATACTGTCATTATATAAATATATATATATTTATGATGAATAAATAAATAAATTCACCACAAGCATAAATTCATACCTGAACTAGGTTACTTTTCTCACGGACAAGCACTCTGCACTCTATGGCTCTCTTCAATATTACACGCCCAGAGTCAATTATAAACTCTTTCTATTTCTCTAGCAGGAAGGTTAAAATTCAATTCTCCTTTATTGCAGTTTGCAAATACAATATACTCTCCAGCTGGCTTGGAAAAGCTCCTCAGTTAAATCATCTTGTGCAGCACTGCTTCTTAGCCACTGGTACCTCCACAACAACCTGCCAGCCCCACACTTGCAGGCTATTTATTGGTCTGTCCTTAAAAGGGAGAGTTCTTTTACAACGTATTTGGTTTTTTATTGAAATGGCTGCAAGGACAGTTTTGGGTTTCGTTGTGTTTTGTGGGGTTTTTGGGTAAGGGCACAACTGGGCTTTTAGGTTTTCAATTTCTCCTCGAGGCTTTGAGTCCATGCTGTCATCCTTTGTGTCTCTCCCCAGTAAATCAGTTGCCTGGTTCTTTGTTTTCAGGGTTTAAAATACTGTTGCCAACAGAAAGTGAAGTGATGGGTTAGCGTAGCAGAGTTCCTGTGTTACTGAACTGAGGCAAGGAGCCCAGAAAACCAAAGGAAAATGATCCACTGAAATCTATAATCCCTCGCTCAGCACAGCTCCAGAACATGAGGTTATTATGCTTGTTAGAATAACTGCTTATCTGCCCGTGGCCAGGGCTGGTGTTTCCTGGAATGTTGAAAAGGTCCACACCTAATTACGGTGCTGAGTTGATTATTTTTGCCCAACTCATACTTTAGAGAAATCCATTCTAGCTTATCCCCCAACCAAGGAAAGCAAATGGACTTACTCGAAGGATCAATATACTCCAAAAGGGTGAAGCAGGAGTAAAGAGGAAAATTGGAGCACCTTTCTACAGGGTCCTATAAAGGCTGAGAACCTTCAGAGTGAGTTAATTGTTTCTGCTACCAGTGCTGCACCTCCCAGATCCATCCAGGTTTTCCTGCTTTGCCTGCAACAAGGCTGTCACCTGGCAGTCCTGGTTGTTACGTTTCTGCATCATTTTGTCTGACTTGACTGGATACTCCCTGGGACAGGGACTGTGCCTTGTCTGCATTTTGAAAGTAAAGACGCACACATAATACATAATTATTATACAAAACAAACTTGAAATTCAAGGCAGCTTTGTTGGTTTTTGCTTTCTATGACTCAACAAATTTGTTACCTTGAGGTGCTAAACAGAGTTGTGAACACAAGAGTGAGAAAAAAACATCAGTTTTGCTACTATAGAAATATCTTCTCATTTCATAGGAACCCACTGGTGCTGACACTGATATGTGCTGGTTTCCCCTCTCCTCCAAGGTGTTATTTTTGTGAAAGTGCAAAGCATCACCTTTCCAGCAACATCTGTCAGCCAGGAAGACTGAGTATTTTTGGCATTTTCACAGGCAGAAATTATAGCACAGAAAACAATAGGTACAGGACCAGTGATGCTGACAGGTATCATAGAAGGCTGCATTTATATAGAAATTCCAGAAGAAACTGAAGTCCAGCTAATAAAACACTTTTCAAAGAGGAAATGGGCTCTTTCTAGATGCCTGTCCTTGACTGCCCTTTTTCTAAAGAATCCAATTAATAATCCTGAAAAATTTATTAGCCACACTGTTTTGGTGGCTGGGATTTCCCCATGCTATCTGAAAGGATAATCAGCCCCCGGGGATGCTCAAAGCCTTTGCTAAGGGGGTCAAAACATTCCCTCACCAACAAAAAGCTGCTGCTCTTCTCATGATATCTTAATGCCCCCATCACTGCCAGAGAAAATCTCCCCTGCCCAAGATCCCTGGGGCATGAGTGAATCAACACCTTACACAGCACCTGGTCTTAGGAAATGTTTTTTAATGATTCCTGTGTTATCTATTGGGGGTGCCTATGTGGAAAAAATATCCCCATTTTTGCCCTCAGCGCCGCAATGTATTTGTTTTTACGGATTTGCCACACATGGTTAGGCACAATTAGCATTTGCAGGAGGCCTGGGTAACAGGTAAGCACAGCCCCAGCACGGGGCTTTTCTCCTGGGAGTCCCTTTGAAGGTCAGGGTTGGAGCGGGTGGTGGTTTGGCTTCGCGAATCCACTCTCCCGTGCACCTCACTCCAGCTGGGTATGGCAATTCCCCACAGCTTCCCAAAGGCACAGAGTCAAACATGTCAGAATGGTGGAAAAAATTAGGGACGAGAAATTAGTGGCACTGTGGCTCTTGGTCATTCTGCCTTTTTATTATTAGTGCTCTTTAACTCTGCCCTGTCTGCATGCAGGAGCCCCCATGAGTGACAGACACTCTGCCGACAAAGGACAAGGGTGACAGTCCCTCCTTCAAGACTAGAGCAGGGCTTGGAGCCTGTTAAATCTGAGATGTTAATCCATGAAGTTTTAGGCTACTGCTTTTTGACTGTATCCAGCAGGGCTGGTACAGTGCATTTCAGAGCTAGGAAACCCCTCCCCTTCACTTGTACTTCTGAAAAACAGAAGATTTAGTTCAATTGCCAGAGTGCGTTCCTCAACATTTAAAAATGCATTGGCTTGAAATTGTATTGTTAGCTTGAGGTCTCTCTGAAACATATAAATTAGCGTTTGGCTGAGAATTCCACTGTAAGTTGCAGAATACAACAACTTGCACGATACAGAACTGTGGAGCAAGATGAAGCATCCCCAGCCCCTTTGCCTTTAAAATGCCATGGAAGCACAGAGGCTCTCGGCAGAACACCTTATCTGCTCTCGAAAGCTGTGACTCTTCATCCTTTCATTATGAAGACCCAGGGGATTGCTTACTTAGCATACACCAGAGGCAATGGATAGGGTGAGCAGCCACTGCAGCCAGAAACCCCCAGTACAGAGCACAGGCAATTCCCCTCCACATGCAGAGACTTTGGAGCTGAATTGTGCTGAATAGAGAACCCTCCGGCTGAGCGAGCCATGTGTGCCCGGGAGGAGCAGCCACTTTCGCTCCGCTGAAAAGCAATGCAGTAAGTGCTGGGGTATTGCAGCAGGCACTGCTTCCCTGGGCTAACCAGGAGCTGAAGCCTTTGCAGCCTCTGCTGCGAGAGACACAACCTCCAGTCCGGGAGCAGTGTCAGGGCTGCATGTTTTGTGTTGTTGTTTCTAAACGAAGTGAAGGGATGGAGTGGATTTGCAGTGACAGGGGCTGTAAGGTTTGCTTTGTGTGGCTGTGTGGGTGTTGCAGGGGAGTGCTTGCTGTGTGTCCTGTGCTGAACTAGGACTGCTCGCCTCGGGGGGCTTTTCTGTAGCCACGTTTGACAGTGTTTGAACAGAGATGGTGCTTAATAACTTAATGTCAGCGGGCATTTGTGTTCTCCTTAATCATGCAGCATGTTTCCTGTGCCTGGCTGCAAACTATTTTCTGTACTAGTACTAGGTGCTCTGGTGCTGGGTTTACAGGGGCTGTGCCTTTGGGTAATGACGAATTGTAGATTGGAACTATGTGAATGAGTGCCCTGATGGTGGGTAATACTTTTATTTCACTTCAGCAGATATGGCTAATTTCTAGTTCGGGGTAAGTTCTTCACTGTGGTCTGAAATTGCAGATGCTTTTTTGGTAGATAAATGTTTGTAAGCAGTACTTTATCATAGGATAGCTGTGGCTTTCTTCAGATTCAGATGTTCTGTTTCTGTACGCTGCAGTAGCAGCTTTCTGTTTGTACTGAGTAGGACAGGGAAAGCATGAGTTAAAGTTTGCTTTATACGAAGAGGGGTTTTTACCTAGTTTGAAAGTGTTTGCAGAATTAGCATTTGGGCAGTAATTGCGGGCCTTTGGAAAGATCTGTGCAGCATTTTAAGCAAATTTAACCATACGGGTTTTGTTCTGTTACTTAGGAACTAATACCAAGCTTCATTCCTCTGGTTTCTTGGTACAGCTTCCTCAGTGACTTACGAGCTCTGGCTTTAGGATAAGTGCCTGCCTTCAGCCTCACTGCCATTTTGGGCTTCAGGCATGTTTAACTCTTTAAGGCAATATATGCTAAATTTTTTTAAAACAGCAGTACATGCAACTGTAAGTTAAGGATTCTGTTTTTGCTGCTCAGTCAAATGTCAATAATAAAAAGCCATTGGTTTCTTTTAAACGAGCACTAATGAAAGAATTCTTTGGTTTTCCTACTCAATTTTTGTTTGAAAGTTGGGGTTTTTATTTAGTTATTGTAAAATTTTGGGAAACATATTGGAAGTCTTCACATAATGAAGAAAGAAAAATTCCTCTGATTTATCTGTCGTTTTAGTTTTGAGCAAAATTTGTAGTGTGACTATATTTGAAGGGAGAATTCTCAAAAATTAGACAAACAAAGTTCAGTTTTTTCTGAAAGAGTTTTTGCAGAGATGCTGCTGAAGACCTGTGTAATGTTTAGTCCCAGGCACAGCTGATGACACCAAGAAATACGCTGGAAGCCATGGCACCTTTTCACTCCCGTGCAACATGCGAGTCTTCGAGAGTTTTCTCCTTGAGATTAATGCTCAGGTGCTGAAAAGAGCTATTTCCTCTGACACTGCAGTCAAGAGGATTTTCTCTTTTTCATCCAAGAGAAGCCTTGTGACATATGGCACTATCGAGCTGCAATTGCCAAGATAATGCAAAATTAATAAGTGATAATTATTCTTCATTAGCCGTACAACTTTGAAGATGGACAAATCTACAAGGAGGGTGGATCACATCTGAATCGGATCTGCTCCACTCCTCCCTTTCTCTCCAATCCAGACTTCTCCCCTTCTGTTTATGAGCACCTGATAGGTGCTACTGTTGCTCTCATTTAAGGACCTGAACCTAAAATCAGTGAAATTTTTCCAGTCACGGGTTCACAATCTGTGTGTGTCTATCTGTCCCTGTTTGCTCCATCTAGATTTCCAGCAAAGCCAGTAGTGAACTTGGAACATACGAGGATTTATTATAAGATATCTCTGACTGAGCATTATGAAGCTGGTGTTGGTATGTCTGTCATGAGGAAAGAGCAGGGGTTTTACCTGTATCTAGAACGTGCTCAGAACGCGCAGTTTTGATGACATTATCATCAGATATTTTCAGGTAAACTAACTCTGGTAATTTAACAAGCTACTGTTTTCAAATTATTTCCTCTGAGGAACAAAACAGGGGAGGGAAGGAAATGCAAATAAAGGCTTGGGTGTTGGAAAGTCACTGGATTCATAATGAGAATCACAAGACAAAAGGAAAGATTATGTCTGGTTTTATGCTTTCATGCAATTCTGAGTCTCTAATCAAAATGTGTTTCCTGAACTGGAACCTCAGAATTATTTGCCAAGTATTATTGTTCACGTCAAATGTAAAATGGAGAACATTAGGTATAAAATCTAATTTCTCAGTCTAGCATAAGCATATTAGTAAACAAACATTTTCACCTCATCTTGTCTGTAAGTAACCCTGGCAGGAGCCCTGCCTCAGAAGTCAAGTTCACTTTATTACACTGCAACCTGAGAGAGAAACACGCAAAGGGAAGTTTACTAATTTTGTCCTACATTGCCAGTAATGAGCTGCAAGTCAATTTAATTAATGAAGAGTAGCTGCTCAACATTTGTAGTCACCTGGACTACTTTAATTTGTATTTCCACCAGATTTTGGCGTGCAGAAGCACGGCCACTGTTCCCTGACAGTAAGAAATACGACTGCCATTTATATACCAGAGACAAAGCTTCCAGTACAAAACTGTATAAAAGAATGTACAGTGGGTGGATAAACACGCTGCATAATTTCAAAGCCCAGCAAAAGTGTGTGTCATAGTTGCACCAGGAACCAATGGTGCAGATGATGGCACATTAAAAGACACAACATTCAGCACGTTCCCGAAGAGATAAGTTTAGCTGCGTTCATACAAGAGCAGGGAAGTTTTGTACCACGCTTAGTAGAACTGTCAAGTTTATAAAGAAATACATCTTACAGCTAGTGACATCCAAAATGTGCCACATACATAGTCAATACTTTTTTTCTGACTACAAAAGAGAGGACATTTTCTTCCTTTCTTGTTTTTCAAGGGTAGACTTTCTGATGGCGTCAACTACTTGGATATGCTGCATAATAATTATTTTATTCATGTATATGAAAGAAAATCTTTTAGAATCTTCATTATACTTATCTGCTGTGAGTATCAAGATTGAATTTAATTGGGATTTTCAGATATATGCTTAGACAGTCCATTTTCAACAACAAAATGAATATGCTATTATTTTCTACTATCACTTCTTACCAAGGGCAATTACTTAACACTCTGTAATAGCTGCAATTCAGGATACTTCATTTGCCACAGTGACTCTCCACACCTTCCACACCCACACAAACCCCAGAACCTACTGTGAGTAAAGCAGCAGTGCAGTAGCATTCAAGGAGGATTAAAGGACTAAGATTGAGTACTTCCTAAAGCCTGCTGCCTGAGCTGTCGTTTCAAACAGGAGCAAAAATGATGTGCCTGCCTTTCCCAAGTGTTGTTGAAAAGATGTAGATGTGCACACAAAACCCACGCAGAATTAGAAAGATCACACGCCACGTTTGGCAAAGTACCTTCAACGTGCACCTGGTGAGGCAGGTCGACCTTCAGAAGGTGCAGAGGAACTGGCCCACGATTCCGTCACCTTCTGCATCTATTCCTTAAAGCTTTAGGCAAGAATTCTGGCATCTGGCTTTTTTGGAGGATAATTCAAGACACTGAACTTTAAAAGAAGGCTGTGGAAGTATGTATTCTGATAAACTTAGTCATGAGCAGCAAACTGCAAATCAGTATCTGGTTTTCTGGAAGAAACTCCAAATGCCGTGTGCTCAGCTCCGAATCTTCATGAGTTCATGGAACCTTTAATGATCTTTTCCTGCCTTTTGGACACAAATACAAAGGAAACAGCATGGGAACTAAACAAGGGTTTGCTTGAGCAATGGCTGCAGAGACACACACCTTTTCTCAGCATTATTTTAGCATTTGAGTTCCAAATCTATTTCATCCGGCCCTGGGGAAACTAAGCCTCTGGGAATCCTATCCATGGATACTCAGAATTCAGAGTAGTCAGCCAGAGAGATTCCTAGATGGGAAGGACATTTTATCCCCCAGTGTCTGCCAGGATTTGTTCAGAGGGAAGGATGAGGAAATGGGACAGAAGGTTGCTGAAAACACAGATGCTCACATTTCTTCTGCTAGAAACAGGGAATGATTTATTTCTTTTTATCATAAATCACAGGTTTTCCTTCAAGGCTTTGCTTTTGACTTTCAATCAGCGCTGATGGCTGTAAAGAATCACATGCCCAAGCAAATCTAAACGACCTGATGGGAAAGCCTTCAATTTCTCTCCCTGCCCCATCTGATTGATTTCATAATTACTGGAGAATTTGCTGCTTCACATATTTAGTTTGTCATATAAAGCAGTCCAAGGCAGCCGATGTCACCCATCCAATTTTGTTTCCATGTTCAAAGTCAAGCTCCCATTCCCTCTGTCAGCATCACCAATATATCTATGACTTCTTACCAAATAACCATATCACACCATATGTTGCAGAATTGTTGTGGATTTTCACCGGTTTAGTTTAGAATTCAGCCCTCAGTCTGAGCATAATTCAGCTGGGAGAAGATCAATTATAGAATCACAGAATGGTTTTGGTTGGAAGGGGCTTTAAACCTCATCTCATTCCAACTCCCTGCTGTGGGCAAGGAACCTTCACTAGACCAGGATGCTCAGAGCTCCATCCAACCTCTCCTAGAATACTTCCAGGGAAGGGATTTTTAAAAATGATGTGGCCAAAAGCCACATCAGAGAGACTGTGAAAAATAGTGGGAATGAAAAGAAGAGGAAACCTCAGCTCTCAAGACAGAAGGAGCCAATTTTTATCAGTAAGATCTTGTCAGGAAGGTGTCTCCCATTATTAGAAGTCCAAATAATGATAAATCATAATTACTCAAAGTCATGAAACTCAAACTAAACCAAAAAGACTGAACCCTAAAAAAATAAACACTGCATTCATTTTGTCTTCCATTTTGGGGTATTCTTTAGGATTTATGCTTGAAAGCTTTCATCTTCAAGCACATGCAAGCATTTTAAAATAAAGAACTTGACATCCTTGCACAGCAACCTCAGCAGAGCTTCAAAAGCATTACCGCGTACGAAAACCGCACAAAGTTAAAATTTAGATAATCCCTATATTTAGAATCAAAATTTTACAAAACATTTTTTGCTTTTGGTTCTTTTTTTTTTTTACAACTTTACATGACCATCTTTATGTCCTACAGCCAGCAGAAATGTTTTCCAGGAAGAAAAATTGAGAGATTTTCTACCATCTGCATCAGCAAACCACCAGAAAATTGTGTTTTCTGGATTATATTCTGCCTCTGAGCTCACTGTATCACCACTGTGGTTTTGCAAGTTGCAAGCAAAAGGCAGCCAGAAAAGAAATACCCAAGTAAAGCTGATCCAATTCTTGTTCAGCTGCAGAAGTATTCAGAAATATCTCTCCTTACTCTTTTTATGTGCTGTATTTGGTCAGCACACTGAAGATGACTCGCAATATATTCTGTCCCATTCGGATTCTGTCACACCACTAAAGCATTGACAGTTCTCATCTCCATGTTCACTATGGGTGTTTTCTGGAAAGAAGCAGATTCTCTTGTTTGGAAATACCTGCTTTCACTTCATGTCATTTTCCTTCTGCCACATCTTAGTAATGAGCTCTTTTAAGAATTGCCTGGAGAATGGGAACAGGTTGGTAATAGCAAGTGAAACAAAAAGAAAAAAACAAACAAAAAACCAAAACAAATTTAGAACTGCATCTGTGAAGGAGTTTTTCGCCAGCTGCCTTCTGCTCTGGGTCTTGATCCCAGATCCGTGGAAGGCAGCGAGGAGACTCCCACTGGCTTTGCATCAGAGCCCAAGAGACTTCTGTGGAAGGTATTTTGGGAGTATTTTTGGTGATGTTTATGATGCAGAAAAAAAGAAGTGCAGGAGATTGTGACCTTGCAAACCCTGGCTCTGGTGAGCAGCCCCTCCTAGGCAAACACCCAGCTCCCCTCAGGGCCTTTATTTGCCCAAGTCCCACACACATTAAACATTCATAGCTGGACTGTTATCGGCAACGAAGTTTTGTGCCATCCTCTCGTTTTCTAATACAGTCTTGATTTAAATTATGTGTGGAACAAAAGCAATAATATTTTAGAAGAGGAATGAAAGCATAATACAGGCACAAATAAAATTTGGTTATGGATAGAATTTAAGTAGATGGAGTAACTTTTCTTATGAAGAAATACTGCACCTAGGGAGGGTGTTTTGGATAATACTCCATAGCTTGGGGTTTGATTTTAAAAGCCTTTTGGACATCCTTAGATCTCATAATGTGGAGAAAACCAGCAAGGGAATGTGTCTCTTTTTTTAATATTTAAAGCATTTCCTTCATGTAATCCCTGTAAAACCGAGATTTCGGTGAGAAATAATAAGTGCATACAAACAAAGCAGATTCTCTGAAAGAAGTGCAACCCCAAAAAACCCCGTCAAATCAAGATCCGGAAAGAAAATGCAAGCAGCACATATTCCACAGTAAGTTTCCTTAAGCAATACTTAGTGCTGAGGCAGCTTCTGTCTCTGAGAGCAAAGCAGCGGCTCCCAGCTGGACACACCTGTCTGCCTTGACGAAGCAGCTGAACGTTTCAGCAAGCAGCCGGGGAAGGGGCGTGCTCGTGGGCTGCTTCATTCCAAGCTCACTGGACAGACTCGTACAGCAACCTGCTCACATCAGTATTTGTCTCCAAAACTACCCCGTGACACTGTGATTGACTTAAAAGGACACTATGTAGCTGTTAGGAAGCACGATCTGCACAGAAAACATCACTGTCTGTAAGAGCAAGGGGTTGAATAACAGTAAAATACAGGGAGGGCATTTAATCTATAATTGTGTACATGTACACACACACGTGCAAACCTCGGGGTTCATCTTTGGGGTTTCCACCAGCTGCCCAACCAAAAAGGGCTGCTAAGAAGGACTTGGGAGCCACTGGAGCCCGCAAACAACACAAGATTTTTGTAGCATTTGTCTACGTTATGAAGACAATATGCTAAGTTCCTCATGAAACAAAGGGAGCTCAGAGCTTTTCTTTTCTTCTTTTTTAACACTCCTAGTTTCCTTCCTTGAGCCTGTGGACCTGAAGGAATAGCACCTCATAAGCACTGCTCCTTAGCCCTGCCTATGGGCAGGGGAGGCACAGATTAAATACAGCAGAGGTAGAGCTAAACGTGCTGTCTGACTCCACAGAAGAGCCTTCTGCACCTGGGATCTTGCTCTGAAAGTGATGTTGTGTTTTCAGGTGATAGTTAATCAGTCACCATCCGTAAGAAAACACCTCAGCTGACTGCTTTTTTGTTTTGTTTGACACTGAAGTATCCCTGTGCTGAGCATGGAACAAAACGCTTCTATGATACTCACCTGGGTTTCAAATGTCTGGGCATGCTGCACATGTGGCAGGTGAAACTTATCAGCCTGCACGTTGCAAATACAAAGGATCAGTCTCACCCTTTATCTACACTGCAGTTGTCTTGGCTGTCACGGAAACTTGGCCCCATATATTCGGAATTAAAGTGTGTATGTAAACCTGCTGCCCTCAAAACCATTTCTGTGTGCTCCAGTGACTTCACTGGGCACTTTGGCTGCAGAGGACCACATTGAATTCTTAGTTAAAATTCACAGGAGTTACAGTTTAACACTGAAAGGGACAGACTGGCTGTGTAAGGGAACCACAGGAGCAACCTACCCAGGCTGAGGTTTTTTATGAACTCTGATTTCACGATTTAAAGTTATTTGGTTTTCTGAGATGGTCTAGAGCTCATAGGCAGCCTATTACTCTGTCTTGGCTGACAAGAGGTAACTTCTAAAGAAACATGAGCTTGGTTTCTTGCTGTCTTGGAAACATAATAGTAACCCTAGTACACTGGAAGTAATACTTTTTATTAAAGTTCCCTCCCTCATCTGCAGTTATGGCCACGTTATGTGCTATGCCACGGTAATAACTGAAACACATCAACATGAACTTAGCTGGAAATAGCTCTAGCACAGCTTTGAAAGCCATTTTTTCAGGTGAATGAAGTAAAGAGAAACTTTTCATCTCCAGGAACATATGAGCCTTTCTAGTGCACTTCGAAGCTTGGCCAGCTGGAAGCAGGAGCTGTAGCAAACTGCTGTGGAGTCTGTTTAGAAGCTGACTCCAGCACAGGAATTGAAATAAATGAATTTGGCATCTAAAAAGAGGTTTTGTGGAGTCAACGCTTTCTAAGCAGAGGACAGAGAGAGATTTGGCAAGGTTGGTGCATACATTATTGACATTTTAATGTCACAGAGGGGTAATCCCAGGTCTAAGTCTGAGCCAGCTGAACTTGTAGTGGTCTTGAAGCCCACCCCTCTCAGGTGTAGGGCTGAAGTGATGCTGAAGTGACAGCCTGTGTGGGTAGGGGAGTGTTAGAGACTGCTACAAAACACACGCATGCAGAATAAACACCCCACCCTTTTTGTACTAAACTGTGATTTTCTGCATTCCCTACTACCCACCCACCAAGGATAAAGCTTGTATGTGGATAGTTGTCAGAGAACGAGCATGGGAATGTTGAGAAAGGAAATAACTTACGGCTGCTTTTGGTTGTTCAAACTGAAACACTTTTTTAAAGGAATCATTCCGAAATGGAAATCAATGATGGTTGGCATCATTCTCAGAATGTTGCCTTGGGACACTGAAGTGCACAAATGCTTTGCTGATATTTTGGACACAGTGCAGAAGAATTTTCCAAGTGATTTTCCACCTCCCAGAAAAAGAAAATATTGCATTTTCCTATTTGCATTTGGACAACTATTTGTATCTTAAAGCAAGTATTTGCAAAACATACGTGCCTGCAGTATTTTTAAAATTAATAGCAGAGAAGGAAATAACACTAGCAGTCTAGCAGAATTTTATCTGTTGGATTTGGTAAGAATGGGATACTCTGTGTAAAGAAAGTCTTGTTTCCTTATTTGTGTAGGGATCAGAACCGTCGTCTTTAGCTTTCTTTTCTCCTGACAATTTGTTCCTGTAATCTCCTTATGTTCCTACATTAAAACCTTTGGCTAAATTGAGAGGTAGCTTAACTGACAATTTAAGCTACACATTAGTAAACAAAACAGGAGGCAATGGAACAAGTCACCCCACAAAGAGAGAAAAACAGTGAACAACAGGAATCTGTGCTGCCTCACCTACTTTGTATTCCTTTTTCTTCAAAAAAAAATGTTTCCTGCAACATCTTTCTCCCTCCACTTGCAAGTTACATCTGCTCACACAAAGTTCATGATATGCAGAATAGTTTGTAGCATGGTTAGGTCTGTTCTAAGGAGATAATAATGGATATTAATCAGTGGCAAGCACGGGAACTGCATGTCTGGAGGACACCGAGAGTCTGAGCACGTCCAGGCGAGGGAAGTGGCAAGATTTGAGCTGGCCCAAGTGACCTTGTCTGGGGGCACATAGAGCTCCTCAAAATGGCTCAGCATCAGCTGAAAGCATCTTCTCCAAGGGCGAGGTGCGTGGTGTTACAAAAGTCTAACTCGAAAATCACACGGCAGGTTACTCCAGGTCACCCCTTCTCAGAAATGGAGAAGAGGCAGAGGAGCTCAGGGAACCCCTCAGAGAACGTTACCAGCACTGTTCCTCTGAGAAAAGATCATGGTCCATAACCAACACAGCTGATACAGTACTTCAAATCTGTTTGCTGCAAGAAAACCAGGAGTGCCGCACCTGGAGCTAGAGCAGGACCACCAAGGTGCTCTGTTCTTCAGGGAGGAAGGGGCTTGTGGAAGGAATCATTCTAAAGCCCTAAACTAGAGCCCCAGCTCCTTGGCTAGGACATTTTCCTTGCTTTTCCCCCTCTTCATCACACGATCCAACAAAGTGTCGCAGCTATTGACTGTCTGGAAAATGTGATAAGCTTGATCAGGAGCAGAAAAATTTCTCCCCCAGCTCTATTAAATTCTGTGGGTGTCCTGAGAGAAGATGATCTTTGGACAGCAGCAGAATATATGCTTGCAAGCAGGCAATAATTTTATTACACAACTGCCCAATAGCACTTCTCTGAAATATTTTGAAGTTCTATGGCATAGAGAAAGTCAGCATTTTTTAAAGCAGTTTAAACCATAAAACAGAGTAGTAACCAGCAGGGGAAAATAAGAATAGCTTTTCCTTCAGAATTTTTGAGTGATTAGACTAATTTTCAACCTTTTCCGTACATGATCTATTATTTAATCTCCCACCTTACTTCATAGCAGCAAACAACAGTCTATGCTAAACTTCTGTTTTTCCTCCATTATTAAAGCATTACTCTCTAAAAGAATGGATTTTTGCAAAATGCTACTGTAAGAGATAAGATAAAGCAGGAGCAGCTCCAAAAAAGCTTCAGATGGCTGTGCCAGTCCTGCTGCTGTGCCATGTCACTGCTGCTGTCAAGAATATTCCTCACCTTGAAAGCCAAATCAAAGAGAATTTTAAAATAAGGAATAAAATTAGAACACTAAACATGTAGAGGTGAGGAAAGTGGGATCTGGTCCAGTACTTACTGTATTCTTTCCCATATTTGTGTTACCGTGAAATAAAAATCAGTAAATGCTCTAACTGCAATTTATGTCAGAGTAAAAAGGAGAGGAACAATCAAGTTATTACAATTTTTTGACTTTTATCACATAACATGGGCTAACTACTGTGCTTTTTTCCCCCACTTGATCTCTTTGTAAGGTTATCTTAGGGAGTTTCCTCCTCTTTTATTTGAAGAACTTAAAACAAAGGATGAATGCTATTTCTAAACAGATTCGCTCAGCAAAATTTTCTGATTTCTGTTTTTATAGTTTCTTTTCATTGTATTAGCACTTTCTTTTCCCCACACAGCTCTTGCTAATATAAACTTGCATTAACATGTTGCTCATTGGGCCCATAAACAAATTGACACGCAGGGTGTTAAATAACTACTAAAGGTCTTGTAAAAATACATTTAGCAGGCGAGAATGTGTTTGAATGAATGATAATCACATCAAAATAGCAAAGGTGATTCTATATTCCTCTTGCTTTTACATCTGTTTTTAGATCTCAGTAACTTTCAGAGCAGCGGTGCTTAAAACACTGGTGTGACTACAGAGCAGAAAATCTGGAGTCATTTACTTTCAATCCTTCCCAAAAATACACTGCATTTGCTTGTGCAGCAGAACAACTCCAGGGACGTTGAAAGGGTGCTGCGAAAATCACTGCCCCGTAAAGTCCTTGCTGGCTGCTGTTTAGAAAAGGAATTTGTGAAGGAATAAAAGCACTTTTTCACCCGGTTACGAAAAAGGAGAGGGAAGAAATAGTTTCCAGTTGCTGGAACTGAAAAAGGCGAGGAAGTGCAAGTGCATGCAAAGGGGGAAAAACACAATTCCCCTTTGCAAAAAGGAGGGGATGATGAGAAAAAGGCATTCAAGAAAAATACTTCTACCCCAGCCACAGGAAAGATTTGTGTATAATCAACTTCTGTGTTCTGCAGAGAAGTTGTCGATGTATTTTCATGCAAGCTGATGTTGTTTTCCCTGCTTGAGTGGCATAGCAATCTTAAATACATTTATTATTCATTAAATGACTTCAAAATATTTTAATATGCCTCAGCATTTCTGAGGTGTTCAAATCACAGTGGTACAACACCCTGCTCACATAATTTGCTGCCTTAACAACTGAATATTACAGTTTGTAGTTTAAAGTTTCTGAGATTTTCAGAGTGGAGAATCACTTTAGGTATCCGGAGTCAAACCCTTAAAAAGAAGTTTTTCTCTTAAAAATCACACCCCACCCACCTCAAAAAAAACCAAAAACAAACAAACAAACAAAAAAAAGCTGGCATTATACACAGCTCAGTTCTTCCATATATTAAAACAGGATTCATAAATTTCACCAAGCTCAGAGGGTGTCAAATGAGGAAAAGGATGTTTTTGAGGTGAAGGCAGATCAGTAGATCGGTGTTCTAGTATGTGCATGCATCTTTTCGTGGGATTTGGTTTGATTTTTTTCTTTTATATACACAGAAAAAGAAAACAGGAAAGGAAGGAGGAATCAAGATTTAGTCTGGTGGTTTTCTTTGCTTGCTGTTTGGAAGCAAGTCTCCACGTTGCTGACTTCGCTGGCCACAGGGTCCCAGCCTATATTTGCATGATGGAGAGCTCTGCAGAGCATTTCCTGAGCGCCACTGCGTGCCAAAGCAGATGGAAGGTGATTTATGGACTTCATTGTTTATGGGGATAAATGAGGAGAGAATTATGCCTGGATCGCTGTGTCCCAAATAATTCCTTAAGGTTATCAAGTTTGCACAGCTCTGTCTTATGTTAAGTTTATGCCAGAAAAAAAAAAAATAAATCAAAATAAGGGGAAGTGAACCACTGAAGCAGAATGCACAGGGAATGTACCAAAGCACACAGTGCTTATTTATCTACAGCTGAACCACATCAACCAGGGAGAAGTTTTATTCCCAGTCACTGCTCAGAGCTTCCAGTGAAACACTCCCAGATTATATTATTGTCACCAAGTCCAGAACTTGGTGAGCTTTCTCTACAATTAGAGTCTGGCAACATGTAGGGCATAAGCAAATGAATGTGAAAGCTAAATATTTTTTTTTTCTTAAAAGATTAGCACTTGAAACATCTAACAGCAGTTACTGATGTTGTGTCCCGTGAAATACAAAGAGAGAAATCATTCAGACACCTAAGAGCAGCCTGTGATGCAATGAGCAATATAAATGAGATACTCAGCCCTTTCAGCAGCCTGGAGATGACTGCTGCCGTTCTTGAAAAGGGTTCAGAGACACGGGAGACGTGATCCTACATGACTGAAACTGGCACTAACCTCTCACTAAGATGCAAAATAAGGCTCAAAATGAATATGGAAGTCCACTGATATTGGTGTTATTTCCTGTTATGTCTCCCAAATAAGAATATGGAACTCCAGGTATCCAGAGGATGTTTCCCAGAGGTCTGGCCTGTGCTGTCTTCTGAGTTCTGACAGTGACAGAACTGCCATTCATGAACTTCAGCACATCCCAGGAGCCAAGGCTGGTTTTGTCATTTGCTAACATCAATGCAGTTTGAAACTTAAAATGGAGCTTGTTACAACCCTGGCCAAAGGCTGATCACAGGGAGCTCTCTTTTTGCTATAGGAGCTCTTGCTTTCATACTAATGAAGTCAGGCACTGACAAATTTGCTGTTGTTTGGGGCAAATGCTGCTGAAGGGGTTATTTGAGGCTGTGGTCTCAGTCAGTGTGGGATAGGAGTTACCATTCAGTTCCAAAATGAAAAAGTACAATTAAATGCTCTTGAAAATGTCCTGTGCTAGGAGGAAAAGCCTTCCAAAACAGATTTCTATCTACTTGGTCCAAGTCCATGGCTCTTTAATGTTTCTGTAAGCAGTAATGGTTTTGTCCTGCAAGACAAATACCCATTGATTTGAGTTTCTAATGACTGCTAGGTCAGGCTTGCTATATATTTGCTTAATTAATTCCTCTGACCTTCCATTTTAGCAGCTGTGTGGATGTTAGTCTGAAGCACCTATGATGGTCAAAGGTTTTGTATTCATTTACTAAGCAAGTTATTTTGAGCCTTTTTTAAAATAATATGCACGGTCAGCACAGATTTATGATTTGTTTTTTTTTCAGCTCAATCTCGTATCACTTATCACATGGATTTAAATTAATTCATAGCCATTAACCTACAGGAAAGAGATGGTTACTCTTTCTTGAGATATGAGGAAACCATCTGAATTCCAGGGAGGATTTCAGATAAATACATTAATTTTTGAAGTTGAAAAGTTCCTTCCTACTTTAATTACCAATGCTTCAATTTCCTGCCTCAACATTCAATAATAAAGGTAGAGACTGGGAGAAGTGCCATGTACAGTACAGAGACTGCAATGTACAGACAATTCCAGGTGCCATCCAGCAAACCAAGCACATATTTTAAACCTGACAGTGTTAGATGGACTTAGGTTAAAAGTCAAAGGCATAGGAGTAAATTGGTTCTTGAATCCTTCCTAGAAACCCCTGTTCTCATTCAAGTCTTAGTTGGTTCAAGCAGGGTGCTGCTAACACCAAAGTTGTGGGTTCCATCCCCATATGGACAATTTACTCCAGAGCTGGACTCAATAATCCTCATGGGTCCCTTCCAACTCAGAACATTCTGTCAGTCTGTGAAGTGTTAAACAAGTCTACAAGAAATTAGGAACCTAAATGCAATTATATATCTTGTCCTCACTGATTTATTCTCAGGACTGCCCTTAGTACCTATTTAAAGCCTGGCATGTGCTTAAATCCTTGCATGAAAATTGCATTCAGATAAGTGATCTAAAATTAAAGTATCAGCCCGGCTCTTGTGTATTTGCAAATCAAATTTATTTTGACAACAGGTTAACATAACACACAGATGAGACATAGAGCCTGGGGCAAGATGGGTTGTGTGATTTAAGGCTCTGCAATTAAAAGACAAGGCCCAGAGATGCTGCTTTTCAAATGTGGGTGTTCAAGTTCTGCCAGGACTCTGCTGTCTGCACGCCTGCCAGTGAACTGGAGCAGTTGCCATGCTGCTTCATGGAAAATTATTTATTAAGTCAGTGATTTATTTAGTCTATTTAAAGAAGGTGGGATAAAACACTGGGCTGGCCATAATGATTATGCTGTTGTTATTTCTTTTTTAATTAATATTGAGCAACCTGTACTTGCCAACTTCAAGACACTTCAGAAGTGCACTCCTCATTCTCTGGCTGGAGAACAAAAGCCTTGGTAGGATAAATAATGTTTACATTCTAAGACCCTACAGAAAACTACTTTTCCTAATATTGTCCTTACACAGAGAAAAGAGGCTATTGATTTTCCTACCTTATCTTACAGGGAAAATATTCACCTTTCTTCCCCCGTCTCTGAGATACGAAATATATGACTCATGAAAAGATGCAGTCACAGGTCTGAAGTCCCCACAGAGGAGAAACTCAATTCCTGTCTCACCATGCTTCTCTAACTTCGTGCAGTATTTACCAGGACAGAGCCAGGCATGGTCCCCCTCACCCTGCCGACCTGGGATAACTGATTCCTTCCACCTGTCCATCCCAAACCATCCATCACTGTCCCCCTCCCTGCAGTTTGCGAGGGTGCCTGATCCTGTGCTCACTCCCAGACTTACTCTGGGTTATTGAGGAGGAAGTTAATTAACACTTTCAAACTGAGGTGAAATACCACAGGGTGTTATACCAGAGATCTGCCATTGAGGTAGAGGGAAAGAAGCAGAGAAAAGAGCAGCTGGGCACAGTGCCCCCAGCTCAGCATGTGTGACCACCAATCTCTGCTTCTTGCTGGAAGCTGAACTTTGTATTAACCACTGAAAAAGACTCTTCCAGCTTGCATGGGAGACAGCAGGCTTTTGGTGCTGGTATATTGCAGTTGCCCCTCTACTGAGGTCAGTGGGACAGAGGCAGGTGACTGTCAGTACCAAGTGATGCTCTCTGAACTGTGGAAACCTCCCTGACCCAGAGAAGAGACACGTAGTTAACCACAAATTCATCCTGGTGCAATGGTGTTATATCATGTTGTGTTAGAGCCACAACAGAACAGCCTTCAGGAGCTATTTTAATCAATTAAGAACAGTTGGACCCTTTAGCACCTAGTTACCGTCGTCTACTTATTATGCACTTAAAATGCAATTATAGACAGGAAAATAATGTTCGTTTTCTATTGGCCTCGTTTTCCTTGAGTGAATTAAGTCTGCTTCTCATCTGCATTCACAGTCCCAGCTGCTTCCTGACTGAAGCAGATCCTGTAGGCTTTTTATACCCAGTAGCAATGCAGCAATGCCATATGTAAGGCCAGGGTGTGTGGGGGAGCTAGGATGTCTCCTGGCTCCTGAATTATTGGGCTGTTCCAAGTTCCAGTGCGGGATCACTCCCTGGGTGGTGATTCATGAGGTAGCAAAGAACCTAGACCCAGTTCCCAGGCTATGTTTTTAGGGTTAGAAAAGCGATGTTGCTTCTCGAGCTTAAATAAAATAACAGAAGGGAAGACAGTTTTTAGTGTCCCTATAACAGAGCAGGTCTCTGAGGCTATTAATTATCCAAGACTGATGGTAAAGTAGAAAAGGTGAAAGTATAGCAAAGGAGTTTTCCTAAATATGTATAAATAGCAAACCATTACACTTTTGCTGGAAGAAGAAAAATTTGCAGACAGGGCAGCGCTCAAGAACTCCCAAGCCCACAAATGCTTGTGTTCCCTGAATGTCACTGATGCAAGTCACTTGCTGCCATAATTAGCTTTGTCAGAAGACCTGAAATAGAAGGGGGCGGAGAGGAGTCCCTGCAGCATAAACTGACGGGGCCCTGTTCAGGGTGATGTGTAGTGAGGACACCCCCAGTTTCATAAAAGCAGATCTGCTTTCCTTCCTAGCCACGGCATTTACAGTGTCGTTTGATGGACAGATATGCACAGGCTGGCCAAGTTTCACCAGCAGACTGCTCCACAGTTTCAAGGTTATATTCATAAGAAACCTGCCAAATGCTTTAATTGGTGTCCACTGCAGTAGGTCACCAAGGGGGGGAAAAAATAAAATCAAACAAACCCATCCCAGGGCAGCATTCAGGAAACAACTTCACAGAAGTTTTAAGCTGTGACAAGAAAACCTATCAGACTTCTGGAAGACTTACTTTATACCCTCAGTAGATGCCAAAGGAACAATTTGGACACCGTTCTTTGTCGTCAAGTGTAGGTTTTTATGCTGCTACTATAATATTTAAACACTTCCGATTAAATATTGCATATCAATAGGACTGGCTAAATCAAACAGCAGATAGTTGCTGGCACTTATTTTTCAAAGTCAAAACTCTGCTTGAACTTCCCTTTGAGAAAATTAGGGTTTTATTAGCTGGCAGAGGAGGAGAAGTGATTCCAAGGGCAATTTGGCTTGGGAATGCAGTGTTCCCATCAGAGCATCCTTTCTGGCAGTAAGGCTTTCCTCAGAGAGAAAGTTCAGCAGGGTTTCCCGAGACCATTTAACTCCTAGACCTGATTTTATGGAAGCCGTGGAACATGTTGAGGTGGCACCTTCAGCCATATGGACCCAGCAAGGCACAAACCCCTCTGTCTTTCTCACTGCGTAGTCAGTCCTGAGGCAGTGCATGGAATAAAAAAGGTTGAGGGGGAGGAGGTCTAAAGTTTGTGTTTGTCATACCACTGCACAATGTGGGAAATGCTGAGTGTAGGCTGCCAGCCCATACATCCCACTGGCTTCACAGAGGTGTCTTGGTTGCACAAAGTTTACTCACTGAGTATCACACTCTCCTCAGCCCCGACCCACCACATGTCCGGGTAAATAGTGCTGCCCTTGATTTTCCTGCTCACGAGGGACATTTACCAATACCACGATGGCATTTATGTTTTTGTTAGCCCCAACACTTGGTTAAAGTGAAGCACTCAGAAATTTCTAGCTGCCCACGGTCTGCCTGGTTGAAGTCAATGCAGTTTTTATGAGGCATTTTATTATTAAAATAATTTCTCTAGATATCAACCCTCCCACTGCCAGTCCAGCGTTTACAAAACTAATTTAGTTCAAGGGTGCTCCCAGTCATGTAAATAGAAGCCAGACATTTTTCTCTGCTAGGGGAAAGTCATTCAAAGAGAGGTACCCAGCCATGTACAGGCCGTATTTTAGCATGCCCATAAAGAGCTATTTCCTAGCTGAGTGCTGTATATCTCACAGCTCTCGAATGGCTTGCAGTTGCAGTGTTCCTTCAGCCCAGGAAGGTGCCTGAGGCAGCTGTGCCACACGGGCCCATTATTTACTCCGTGTATCCCTCCGGGGTCGCTGACCTTGTTAAGATGACATGCATCAGGCTGTGCGTGAGCAGGCTCTCCACCTCCTTCCTGCACTCCATCTACTTCAGCCACCAGCCTGTACATGACTTTCCTACTTGATGCTTGGTATATTTACAAGAAATAAATTTTATAGCATTCTCAGGCTACTTTCCACTGCTGCCCCGCCTCAGAGCTGTGGGTGCAGGTGGGACGGTGACGTACGTGGATAGAGATGCTGGAGGAAATCTCCATTTGCAAAGTTCAGTCTGCAGAGCAGACCAAGAGGGGCAGAGCCCAGACTTACAGACTGTGGGGCAGTGTTGGAGGTTTCTGCTGTTAAAAGAGCTTCCTTGTTATCTTTGCTTATTACTTGCTTATTACTTATGCTTATTATTTGCTTATTACATATTACTCTTAGATTAGAATCAGTTTCTGTAATTTAGAAAAATGGGAAAAGTCATACGACTTTATTTGCCCTCCTTTGGAAGTGTTAACTTCTAAACTCAGCTAGAATTGAGGTCTGTGCTTCCCTGTCACAGGTGACTTGAACAATCCTGCTCTAAACACACAACTTGAAACCACACATGGCTCTTTGCCTTGTCCTGCCATGGATGATCCCTGTGACTGTGGCATGTGCACAAACCCTGAGCCTCTCACACACCTCTGGGTGCCAGGCTGCACCTGCACAGAGGCTTCCACCCAAAAGAGAATGTCAGGGTTCTTTAGCATAGAGGGACCCATTTCCCCCCAGCCACTGCATCCAGATGATTCTCTGTGTTAATCCTCAGGGACATGGGAGAAGATCTGAGGCTTTGCTATTTCAAAGAAGCACTGCAGAACTGGGCAAAACCAGTTGCCCTTGTTTGCCTGCAGAGAGAAGGCCGATGCTGAACCACAGTGGAGTTATAAATCTCCTTCTGCCCCTTCACTCCCCCCGTCCTCCATCAAACCCCTGTTTTGAGAAGTCTGACTGTTGCTGGCACATGAGCAGTAGCAGCTTCTGAGCACAGCACTGATGGAACAGCACCAGGCAGAACTGCAGCTGAGCAACTGAGAAGCAAGGGCTGCTTTCGAGCTCAGTGTCCTGTCCTTCCAGATGCTCCAGGCTCAGCTGCAGCACACTGAACCTGTGGGAGATCTGGAGTCATTCTGTGCCATGAGGCTCAGCAGTAGGATCATCTAGAAGACCTTGCAGGGAAAACAGTCCAAGGGGAAAGAAAGAACACAAACCAACAAAACCAGTTCCAGCTCTGCATTTGCACATGTATAAAAATTTGCCTTAGAAAAAGCTAGTCCTGTATTGAGTCATGACTGCAGTCCTGTTAGTTCCTGTCCTAACATAAATCCTCACACCAAATGAGGTAGGAAAATAGAGTTAATCCTAACGGTGTCATCATGCCATGCTCCCTGTGCAGTTTCAGGGGTCACTGGCTGGGCGCTCTGTACCGAGCTGCGTGTCAGGTGAGATGGTGCTCGAGGGTAAGGGTCTCACTCTCAGCCCACACAGATGTGGGGTGTAATTCCTACATGTTAGATGTATGCTTGCTTCCGGCCCAAAGTCAACTGTGCTGCAAAGCAACTCTCCATCACCTGCATTTGCAATTAATTAAACTTCTGAGAGCGTGGGCATAAAATGAGCCTGTGACAATAAAGAAACCCAGTCATGGACAGGCAGAGACCCACTGGGACACATCTCTCCTTTTTATTCATAGGACTGAGCTGTTTGAGTTTAGTTTCTTTTCATGCATGAAAAGCTTTTGAGGAATCTCATTATTGCACTGAATATAAATATATTCAGTAAATATAAAGAGACAGCGTTAGACTAGAAGTGAAGATCAGTGCCTGGTTTTAAAAGTATTAGAGCTATATTACTTACAGATACAAATAGAGATTGAAGCTGAAATTGGATCAGATCTCAAATATCTTCTTTTTTCTTAAGGGGACTTTCCAGAGGCAGCCCAAAAGCATTAGCAATCCAAGGAAAAACATAAAAACCTGTTGCTGGGGCAGCCCAGTGGTCTGAGGGGAGATGCTCATGAGGGACACTGTGTTAGCCTGGCCACATTTCGCAGCCCATCCTCCAACACTCACAACTGCTCTATTAGGAGTCATAGAGAAGACCTCTGGTTAGTGGTTTCAGGGTCTATTTCTGGACCTGCTGTCTGTAATTCATCCAGTTCAAAAAGCCTGCAGGCCTCTGTGGTAGCAAGTTTGGGAAGTCACTACCTGCTGAATAAAGAAATCCTATTTTCAATAACAAGCTAGTTGTCTACTAGTTCACTGAATGCCCCCCAGTTTACCTATTTTAAAAAAATGTTGTTTGGTTTTTTTTTAATTGTGAGGCAACAATTTCCCCCCCTCACCTGGCCTGTGATTTTGTAAAGCTCAAACATGATTCCTCAGCCACCTTTTCCCCATCTTCTTCAGACACTTATAAAGCAACTGATCGTCCCTTTGACCATTTTAGTTATCCTGAAGGAAACTCCCTTATGGCAGGTATCTATTCCTCAAACCACAGTGATCCCAGTCCATAAAAACCAAAACAATAAAGGCAGCTACAAGGGGGGAAAGAGCACTTTGGTTTGAGACATCTGAGCACATTCAGAAGTCAGTGTGATCCCTTCAAGGGAAAAAAGACCTTCCAAACTGCTGAGTCAGTCCAGGCAAGCCCTCGTGGCTCCCTGTACATCAGGTTCACTTAAAAATGTTCCTTGTGGCTAATGGCGCATTAATAAGGCATTGGCTGTCTGGGACTGTTGGGTGCTGTGCCAAAAACAGTCTTTTATAAATTGAACATGTACAGAGGTGCCGGCAGTCTGATTCCCAGTGACCCACTGACAAGCTACTGATCTAGCTGAAGACGTGGAGATGGAATGTAATTGCCCACAATCTTTTTAATCAAGGACTACACTTGCAGTAATCTGCTGCAGTGACAGAGGAAACAACATCAGGCTGTAACACACGTCTGGAATCAAAGCTCTTTTCAGTGCAGTCTTAATTAAAGAGTGTTTCTGACTACAAGTTTTATAGAAAAGTCAATGAGCTTCCAGCTGAGGAAAGGACCTTTCTTGATGTGATGAAAAGGCTGCACGTATACTTAGAGCGTGTACATGAGTACATGATGAGAAAAAAATCCATGTAGAAACACAGGTAGCACTCAGGCTGTGGGTTATACTTGGGAATATCATCAGTACAGATTGGGATGAGAGGGAAGGAGGGCATGAAAAGACATCAGTCACCCCCAAAACCCCAAGCACAAACAAAGCTCTGGCCAAAGCCATCACTAGCACAGATCAGAGCTGCTGCAGGGACACTGCATTACAGCCTGGCCTGGAGCAGCCCCCCAGGGCATGGGTGCCTGAGGATTCACCTTAAAATGATCCAGGGAACATGCCCCAGAAATGACAACCAGGGTAATAATCATTGGGTGGCTTTTCACTACTTGGACAGTGTTCAATATCAGGCTGTGCTGGTCATCACTAAGTTGGTGCTCTGCCCACCTCCTGCTGCCAAAGCCCAGCCACAAAGAGGCCCATTGCTTCACCATGCTCAGAGATAATTTTTGTCTATTCTCTGTCTTTGATTAAACATAAACTGCATTTTACACCCATGCATCTGGCATTTCTAATAAATGCATTCTACAGCTAAAAGATACTTAAAGTTTGCAAGTTTAGTTTGTCATCCCTCTGTATAATCCCATTGTAACAACCTGCCACAGATGTCTAGTTTAACCGGATTTCATTGAATCACAGAATGGTTTGGGTTGGAAGGGACTTTTACAGGTCATCAAGTTCCCAGCACCCTGCAATGAGTTGGGACAACTTTAATTAGATCAAGTTGCTCAGAGCCCTGTTCAACCTTACCTTGAATATTTCCAGAGATGGGGCATCCACTATCTTCTCTGGGTAACCTGTGCCAGTGTTTCACCACCATCACTGTAAAGATTTTCCTCCTTATAGCTAACCTAAATAGTCCCAAGTTTTAATGGTTTTAGTTTAAAACCGTTACCCCTTATCCGAACACAACAGGCCCTGTTAAAAAGCTTGTCCCCATTTGCACAGGCAGCTCTTTACCAGCCAGCCTTGATGCCAAAAACCAGCCTTGGGCACACCTGATTTACTGCAGTAGATATTGCCCACACATCCTGGGAAGGACGAGAGACAGAGACCATTAACAGCTGGGGCTCAGACACAGGATCCTGACTGGTCCTCGCTCGTCTCAGCAAAGGGCCATTTATCCTTTCACCCAGCCTTGCCTGGTGACACGCCAAATTTGGAGGCTGCTATATTTGTTACCTACCTACAGAGCTATAGACCAGAGCTCAATTATCCTTAAATTCTTATCAGGATCCTTCACTCCAGCCAGGGCTGTCATGGAAAATGTAGTGCACGTCCTGACTCAAGGTTTTGGTTCATTTGTAATAAAAATCATCTGGCCTCTCTCTGAAGGAAGATGCAATCCATCCCTGCTGGGAGACAGTGGAAAATATAGTTTATGTGGGTGCCAACTGGATCCTCATCAGAAAGAATCTTTTGTGCAGTGTTCACGTGCAGAGCTGTACAGAAAGGGGGCTCTGAAAACAGGAAGATTTTCTGTGCTGTTGAGCTGTTTGGCTGCTCTCACTGGTTCCAGATGGTGCTGGAGGCACTCAGTGCCTCTGAAAACAGGCCAGCTTTCATTCTCCTGGTTCTTATAGTAGCAAGAGAAAAACTGTTCTCTTGAGAAAAGAAAACAGGGGAAAACTAGTAATGATATTTCTGCTTTTCCTGTTGGCAAATTATAGCTGAAATTAGATAACATGCTGCAACAATTCTTGCTTTCCAGCTGGAGAGGGAGAGAAGCAGCGAGCTGCTGTGCGTGTCCCACGTAGCACAAGGCTCTGCTCCCTGAAAGAGCCCTAACCCAAACTCATTTGAATCTGACTTTTCATTTCAGATCTTCAATTATTCTTTCCTCCTATTCCTCATACCAATGAGGAGAGAGAAATCTGTTTAAATAGGACTGGTTTGGCTTTGTTTTCGAAGGGTTTCTCATCCTTACCCAAAGACATTTCTGCGCTCTAGGGCTGCTCCTCCTGGGGGTGCATTTTTGCCCAGTCACCTGGCAACAGATGCTGGCAGTGTCCAACCTCATGTCCTGCTTTGCAGTCAGGTCCATATTTCTGCTACATCTCAGGCTTATTCATTCAGTCTTTAAGACTCCTTTGCAAGATTTTTTTTTTCAGTTTAAGAGAGGATGTGGTTCCGCCGGCATCGCAGCCCTGGTTAGATCACCACGAAGAACCAGAGCAGTAGCACAGCAGGTTTTGTGCATGAGCACAAGCTACAAACACACATCCTCACCATCCCCTGCAGACCAAACTGGTTCAGAAAAGGAACAGACAGGAGCAGTGCCTTTGATGGGAGCCCTGTCTGGAGCCTGTGCCAGTTTGTCTTGTTTTGAGCCCAAACATGCTCTGGACTTTGAGCTTTATTTTTGCTCACATCTAATTGATCAAATCCCTTTCCCCACAAATTTCTGAAGTATCTGAGAAAAGTCTGTACTAAAAAAAGTTTATGAATTCGTTATCAGTATGGATTAAGGAGTACCTGCAGCTATTACAATGGCAAAGCCACCTGTAACTATTTTGGATGTTTTGCCGCTGACTTATTAAAATAAAACTTTCATCACTAGAAGTTACCTTCATTAGCAAGAGTTTAACTTTTCATTTGAAATAAGTGATTCCGAGATGAAGCAGGGCTATATGTTTTCTTTCTGCCTACATTTTTGGCAGTTCTACAGGTGTAACCCAGCTATTCTGGTGAGAATTCATCCACGATACCATTCCTCAATTGGAAAAACATTGATACAGCCTCAGTATGATCTGTATGTAGCTTTTCAAGATGAAAGGGCAAAAGATGTGTCTCAGAGCTATCTTGCAAATTAGAGAATACTGGACATCACCACCACAATGTAATATTTATGTAAAAATGAATTGCTGTTCTACCTTGAAGTGAATCTTTTGATTTTCAAAAAAAAAAAAAAATTCAGAGCAGTACAGAAAAAATATGGGTCTTTTTTCCTCCTTGTCAGCTTTGCTGCAGTGAAAAATTTCTCCATAGCTTTGCTCATAATTCTCCTGGCTAGCAGTCACTGTTTAATTTATAAAATAACTGCCAGGACCAACAGGCATGTTTGTCTCCTTTGAGAGGATTTAAATAGCAGAGAGTTTAAAAAGCAGATACTCCATTAAAATGAGTTTATATCATATCTATACAGACCTTACAAGCCTTGGCCTAAAAGCCTAATCCATTTGTTTCTCCGAGGCTCCTTTACATTTGCCACTTGCCGTGATGAAAGGGGATGCACACAGTGCATCACAGCAGTGATAAGGAAAGCAGCTTCAGCCCCCTTATCAAAATACACACCGAGTGAAGGATGGTCCTGCTGCAGACAGATGTTCCCTCTCATCTAAACTTTTCATATCACAGGTATTGCTTTGCATTTTGCAGGCATTATCTGCTAAGGGATGAATCAGTGCTCCCAGCAGCCCCGGGGTGGAAGCCGGTGTTGCGAGGAGGATGGGTTGAACCACGGTGTGCAATCCCTGCGGCTCTCACACCGCAGCAGAAACACAACCAGGGAACCAAAGGAACGGCCCTGCAGCACGCACAGGAGGCACAGAGCTCCCTTCCCCAGGGATGAGCCTGGCCAGCCCAGGGCAGCGCCAGGGAGGGGTAGCAAAACCCCTGGCTGGGGTCTGAGGGAGCACTGGGCGTCCTTTCTGCTCCTGCTCCCCTTTGGATTCTAAAGCAGCTGGTACAAAGACAACATCACAACCTCGTCCTGCATTACCTGCCCTGGTTTATGTTACTTGAGTCCTATCACTTCCCACCCTCCTGCCCAGCCAGCAACCCACGAAGTCCACCACTGATCCTACCCTTCCTTTTTACCTCTGAACAACCACTTCCAGTCTCTGAGAAAGATTCCCAGATGTTCTCATCTCAGCAAAGTTTAATCAAGGATTTTCCACACGAGTTGAGCTTTTGGGAGGCTGGAAGCACTTTTGACTCCAGATCCCAAGTGTCCATCAGTTCACTCAATAGTTCTGAACAGTGACTTGCTCCCAAGCACAATCATCTATTCTTTTATCTTTTGTTAACGAGTAATTCCACGTGCTCCTTGAAGTGAGTGAGAAATGGTTACTTGATTCGGGATGCTCTCAAATTATAAGCAGCCCACAGTTATTTTAAGTGTATGCTGCATCTTTTTCTCAATGAAGATTAATGTTATTCTTGCCATGGGGCTATGTAGGAAGGAAACATTTGTGCAACAGCAATTTTTAAAACCTTCCCCAGACTGATTTATGTGTTTATTTGTTTTCAACTTTTGGGCACTTGTAAATGATGTCTTTAGTCTTCTGATGGAATACTGGCATCCAGTGATTTACAACTGGCTAAAAGCAAGTGTAGAGTGGAGGGAAGATTATTTGTCTCTTGACCGTAACCAAGGGCTAGATTGAATAAAGGAGTTTGCATAAACTAAGCTGAGCATAGAGATTCAAAGTCATTATGTAAAGCAAGAAATAAAATAGTTCAACAACCAAAACAAAATGCCAAACAGTGAGTTAAAAACAAAGATTAAACCTGCCTTCAGGTACACAGGAAAAATCATTCGTATAGGAAGGCAGAGATACTGAAATGAAGTATTGATTTTCTGCTGAAAGAATTGTAAGTATAAAAGGACAATTAATTTTTAGACTAAGCTAACTGTCATATTATTGCTCTCTGGGCGTAGCAAGAGGCTCATCTGTCTGTATCTATCTATAGCATTTGACTCTGTGCTCAGAGGCAGTGAGTTTTTAATTGAAACTAGATTGTTAAGAATATCAGAGTATGATCAAGTGTCCAGGCTATTCCTTTATAGATTTGAACTTCAAATTGAAGGTGACTTCGTTTGACAAACACACACAATACCTGTCTGGAGCAGCATTTCACCTTCCTTCCTGGCCCCTCACCCCTAGCCCCTCGCCTGAGCAGCACCCTGTCCTGCTGAGTCCCCTCACAAGGGACTGGGGCTCATTTTTTGGCCTGTTCTTCTCAGCCTTCCCATCCTACACCTTAGAACTCCTTTCCACAACAATGTGTAAAAAACCAGGTTTGTCATCCAGCAAGTTCTAAAAGTTTTTCTGGTTGAAATTATTTTATGTGCATGTGAAAAAGAATACTATCCCATACCAGACTTTAAAAAAAATGCAAATAATTATTAGGTTTTAAGTCCTGGTGTATCCATTCAGATAAATCAAGTAGTTTTGCTTAAACAAATGATCCAGGCCCCAACTAAAAACACAGACTCCTGAGCAGGATCAGTTAAAACCTGGCTGATCTTTCACCATGATTTAAAAACAGGATTTTTTGCTAGTTTAAGAAGAAATATTGACATGACTTTAGGCTTGAACACTGCTCTTCCTATCATAAATGATCTTCTAGGGAACGTCTGACAAACGAATCCATCTTTTGCACGAGTGTATCCGACTGCCTCAGGCTGCCTGCAGCGATTCCCCACCGCTCCACGAGTCCGTCACGCCCACATCCTGCCTGAGGAGCAATTGTCAATTATTATTTTTTTTTCAGAACACCCCGGTGAGAACTGCTTCCAGGTCTGGGTGGAGGTGAACCCGAGCGGAGCCCGGACGCCGTTAAAGCCCCACTGGCTGACAAAACTTTTGAAATATGACTGCAGGGAGGATTTTATCTCCACAATGCTGCTATGCTGGGATGTGACAGGCTTCCTACCCAGGTCTGGAAGGTATGGATCTGCTTGCATACATGAAATCTCATCGTTTTCCCTTCCCTTCCCTCCCTGTACAGCTGTTGTTTTGGGAAAGGAGTATAGAAGAAAAGAAAAAAAACAACAAAAACAGAGAATGTTTTGAAAAAAATCCTAAGGGTTGAGATGAACAGAAACATGATTAACCAGCATAGGAACCAGCTCTCTGCGATGTATGTGGCACATTATTAGTTTATATTTAAAGTGACAGTGCCAAGATTGTCAGGTCAGGAAAAAAAATAAACCTATATCTTCTAAAGTATCTTGGGTAGGTAGAGCTGATTGCAAAATTCAGGCACACTGGTGAGCACAAGTGTTACAGAGAGCCTGTAACAGAGCTGGTACACTAATGAGGATGCCAACATCCTGCATAAGGTCATAAAAATTGAATATAATCTCTCTTCTGTGGCAATCCCTCATGAAAAGGGCACTGGGAAACAGAACAACCAGGAAAGAACAAATGCTCGGGGTGGAGCCTTCAGTGAGGTATCAGGGCTCTTGATCCCTGACCCAGCTCCGGCGTCTCTCGGCTGCCAGAACAGAGACACAAAAACAAGCCAGGGGAGCAGGGCACCAAAACTCAAGGATTCCAACCCCTCTGACGAGACACAGCTGCTGCTTCCTGGTCCTGGCCCTCTGCAACCCTCAAGGAGCCAAGCGCACAGAGTCATTTTCAGTGCTGAATCAGTCAGCCAGCACAGCTCCATCCCCGGGTGAGCCTGCCTGTGGCACCCACCTACTCCGAGAGGAGTCAGAGAGGGAGAGACTGCACTGAAACACCCGGGGATTTACAGCAACACATACACTCAGGACTGCTAAACTGCCTAGTTTGAACCAGGGATTCCCATCCTCATCTTTTGGCTTTGTTTAGACCAAATCACATTTTCAACAAATATGAAAAAAATTTTAAAAATACAATTCTACAGCTCATTGCTGTCAAGCTAGGAAAAAAAAGTAATTTTCTACAATTCAGCTATTTAGAGAAAACTTGGTCATTCAAGTGTGAAACTTTATAATTGTTTCTACTGACTTTTTTTTCCACACACACACACGCAATGCTGTCAACATCAACCTTGCTAGCAAACAAGAGCAAACATCCAGCCAACCCATCTGCAGCTGGAGAGAGAGGTAATTCCAACAGCACTGATGGATTTCACAAGCCAGACCGAGAAAAATTGACTGCAAAACCCTTCTGCTCACCTGCACAGCACATCCCCCGGGGCTGGGATAGAGCGCAGGATGTGCAGGTAGAGCATCCAGCATGGACCCAATCTGCTTCAACCTGTGAGAGCTGTGAGACACCTCCACAGCCCACTTGGAGCCTGGCTGTACTGCTGGGCACCAGGGAAGTGAGAAAGGGGAGTGGAGGCGCTGGCCAAGGAAATGGGAATTAGGCAGGACAAGTTGTGCAGCTGTTATGGAGGTGAGAGCCGCAAGCACCTGGCAGAGAGCAGGACACAGCCTGCCCATGGTAACCCCTGGGAGCTGGACTCTCCCGAGGGGAAACAGTCCTGGTGAACACATGTAAATGACACCTCTGCATTTGGGGACTGTCTCTTGCCAGTCCCCAGATGCCTGACCTAGAGCAGCTGCGTGTTCCAGCCACAACAAATTAATCTGGAGACAGCTGCCGTGGGCACAACCCCATTCCAGCACCCAGGTCTGCTCAGCACCAAGGACTCCCCGCGCTGCCGAGCCTGCTGGAATGCAGTTGCAGTGATTAACAGCATGGAACACCACCAAATGCCTCCTGGCACCCAACCCTGCCACCACTCGTGTGAGCACTTGGGCAGGCCAGACCTGCAGAGGAGGTTTCCGCTGCTGCGCAGGCGGATGCGGGTGAGCAGCCAAGCTGAGAGTGAGGACGGCCACTTGGAAAGCCAGATCCTCCTGGCCAGCCCCAAGAAACACACTGGCCATCAGTAGTGACTTAATGCAGAATAGTGCCAAGCATCTAAACATTACCAAGTTCATGGGGAGACCAGAAAAAGGGAAAACATGTGGTTTATACAACCTCAAGGATACAGCTTTTTGGAAAAAATTATTTCTAGTCCCACTGAAAATGCCTACTTTTTGTCAAAACAGATCAATATAAACCTGAAATCATTAGGCTCAAGCTGTAACTGTAATTTTCTGTGCAACTACAGCTCAGATGCCATAGCCTTTCACTCTGCTCTCTGGGTAGAGCCTTCTGCCCTGCCTGTCCTTTCCATAATGTGCTTTTCCCTTCCAGCAGGAGAGAAGCATCCTCCAGGCACAGTCCTGGGGGCAGAGAGAAGTGGAGGGATGCAGCACTTAAACCAAACTCCCATGAGACTGAGTGATGCCATTTTGAAGAGAAAAATCTCCAAGGGATAGATCTCTACTTGAAACCTCTGATCATTTTCTGAGTAAATTATTCATCTTCCCAAAGAAAGTACATTTGAGTGAAAATGCAGTTTTCCCTCCAAGATCAGTACTGGTGGAAATTACCAAGTAGTTCTGATATTCTGCAGGAGGTAATTTAGGGTGAAACAATCCCATATGGTATAAAAGCCAGAATGTCAGGAAGGAAAAAAAATTTAAAAAATCACACCCATCCTTGCTGGACCTTCACAAGAGCACTGCAGGAAAAGACTGGGATACATGAGCAGTTTTGATAACAGTTTTTTCTTTTGTATTCATTAAGTATTCATACTTAATACTCAGCTTTGCTGACAAACCCTTTTTTCATCAAATGAAGTTATAAACTGCAATGTAAGACCTCTTGGCTGGTGAAACAGAGTGGTAGCAGAGTCTCTTGGGAATATTGGACCTCTGACCAGGTAAGGTGAGCATTATGAGCCTGACCTCCCTCCTCAGAGATTTTTTCATGAGCTCCTAAGGATGTGACGGGTAAATACATGAGATCATGAGACGTCTGCTTGGTTTCATTCACTTTGTGTCATCAGCTTCATTCACTTTGTGTCATCAGCTTCTTTCATTTCCCTGCTGCAGGACCGGCTGTCGCAGTAATTTCTATGCTTTCAGGAAATTAAAAAAAACATCTGACATGCTTGTTCTTAAAATAGGCTCAAGAGCCCAGCTGATTTGTACTTGCCTTGTGGGACCTAGGAGGTTGTGAGGCTGGAAAGCCACTTGAAAAGGAGAAAATTATGAGACAGGGAAGAAACTGTGAACTTTTAAAATAGAAGTTCTTCCGTTCGCCCTGAGGAAGATTCGCAGGGCAGGGGGGCTCAGGAGTCTCTGGGACAGCGCTGGCAGCTGGCACAGCAGGATGCTGCAGGAACACGATGCTCCAGCCAGATGTGAAGCACCACTGCAACAGCCCTGCCAGCAGCGTCAGCTCACTGGGAACATAACCAGGAAATCTTGTCTGTGTAACAAAACCTGGGATGTCCTTGCTGTATTAGTGTAGTAACAGAGAGCAGCTGAGCTGTTTGATACCCCGGTTTCACCCAGTCCTCCCTATGGCTCAATATCTTCTTGTTCCCATCTCTCCTCTCCAGTTAAAGCAGGGACTGGCTCACAGATTATTGCATTTGATGTGAACGAATTTGTTGTTTTGTTTGCTGTAAAGAGGCATTCTGTATTCCTGATTTTCTACACTGTAATCCCCAACGCTCCTCCCTCCCACCTTGGCCAAACATAGATGTCAGGAGAAGCTTCCCCATCCCTGGGCAGTGACTCAGTTCTGTGTAAGGTCAGTTCCTCTCCTTCAGCACCATTGTGCAAGGCAGTTTGTGTTATCAGCTGATGAACTCTCCAGAATCAAACTTGCAGAGGGATTCAGTCACTGCTGAAGCCATTTTGGTTATGGATTCAGGTGAGGAGGCCAGAGGAGACCTTCAGCTACGCAGACATCTGCAGTGAATAAGATAATCCTTGTTCTAATCACATAATCACCTGTACCTCTCTGGGTGATAAAACATCCCCTTAAAAATGATATTGCTCCTAAAAAATCTTCTACTGCCTGGAGAACCTTGAGTACCGGAGATTAAAAGATTATGGAAAATAAGTATGCATAATTTTCACTTTGCTTTGTGCCAGTGAGAGACAGAGAATGTTTGGACAGAGAGGAAAAATGGGATAGAAACAGTCTGCTCTGCCATTTGTCTGATCTTTCACACTAGCAGAGGAATGGAAATATTTTTATGATTACGAAAGGCTGAGACAAGAACAGTGTCTGTGCCTCTTTTAAGAGATGATATTTCAAGTGGATGGTGCTCATTCACCACCGCTTCTCTTTTCTTTGTTAACATCTCTTTTTAGTGTCTAATATTTTAGCAAGAAGCATTTGTGGGCTAAATTAAGGTGGAGATGAGGTTTCTTCTTCTCACAGCCCTCAGTTACCTGAGCTAAAACATTTCCAATTGGGTTTATTTCCCCGCAAGAATTTATCAGAACTATAACAAGTATGTGTGTCCAGCACAACCCCTGATTTTCCTCATGTCCAGGAGCAGCCATCACTTGTGCCTGATGCTGTGTTTGTTTTGCAGGTTGTTGATGATGTTAGGAATAAATACAAACCCAGATGAAGAGCGGCCTAAGCAATGGAGGGACCAACCCCAGAGCCCGTGTACGTTGACGTGGACAAGGGACTGACGTTAGCATGTTTTGTCTTCCTCTGCCTCTTCCTGATTGTGATGATCATTCGCTGTGCAAAAGTCATCATGGACCCTTACAGCGCCATCCCGACGTCCACGTGGGAGGAGCAGCATCTCGACGACTGACAGGGATTCCCCAGACAGAGCCATAGGATGCTGAGGTCCAGGAGGCCTTCTCCCATGGGGAAGGCTGACATGCAAATAGCCATTTTAAGATATGCAGGGCAAAGGCAATATCTCCAAGAGCACATGGTGTAAATTATTTTTGCTCAACAGGTCAAGATATCAGCAAGCCATTGTGGCAGCAGAGTTTACTACTATGCAGCAACTCTTATTTTACAGTTGTCGTTGTAACTCAAGTAGCACAAGATTCTCCAGACTTTTCCTAATATAACTCTTGGTCTAGCACAGTTTGTCCCACCCTTAATGTCACCCACAAACCCAGGGTAACCATCGATACCATGAAAAAACAACAAGAGTATTCTGTCTTTCCTGGAAACAGATTGCTTCAAATATTGATTGCTTCCTTGGTCATTATAGTTGCACTCTAGGGAAGGCCCAGATTTTATATACCAGAGCAACGTTAAGTAGAAGTGCTGAAGAACCTCTGGTTAAGTAGAATTAAACGAGCAGATTTATTCTCAGCTCACTTGGTTCTGCACATGCACTCCCTACCCCGCTGCAGCCATATTTCCAGTGACCAGGATGCAGAAGCACTCAGATTAAGGGGGTCCTGGACTGCTGCTGACCCCGTAGCACCACCTTGCTCTACCCTACTCATGCGAAAACCAGGCATATCCTCTGCCATGGGCCCTTGGATTAGTCAGGCCACTGACTATGAGCTTGGTAGGCACCAAAATTCACTGGAGCAGAGCCTGGACACTGCTGGTGTCAACCACTTAGAACTGGCTGTGATTTCCAAAGTGTGATTCCACATGCAATTTCACCCATCTTTTCCTTCAGGTGTACTTCAGTGGGTTGAGACAGGACTAGAATGACAAGGACAATAAGCAGAGAGACTTTTCTCCCAGCTTTGTCACTCAGACTCCTCAGCATAACATTTACAGCAACACACAATAATAAGCATTCTACCTCGGAGAAACTGAGCTCCTTCAAAGGAAGAGTTTTGCCCACAGACTTGTGAGGTACATTTCCTTCTCTCAATTCATTAAGACAGCCATTATGCAGGAAGGCATAAGTGAACATGGGAGCTCTGGAAATTTATTATTTACCTATGAAGAGTGGGGACTGCAGGATTCCAAAATTCTCTGTTCCTCAAATTCTAAGGTTTGCTCACAGCTGGCATTTTTTTCATGGCTACGTGTTCAGCTTATGGGACTGGAAGGAAGCAGTTCAGAGCAGGTACTGCAACAACAGCAAGCACCATGAACAGACAAGCCTTGAAAGCACAAAACTTCAAGAAGGGCATTTCTCCATTTCTCCTCCTCACCCTCCTACCTGACCCCAAGGTTCTTGCCATAAGACAACACCCAGTGGGTGAGAAAGGTGGAAGTGAAGGCTGTGACAAGGAATTGGGACATAGAATTTGTAAGGCACTGTTCTAGCTCTGACAGATTTGTCTGATGATCTCACAAGTCAGTTCTTCGTGTGCCTCAGTCTACTCATCAGTGAAAGGGGTGTAACAACACCATCTTGTCACACCTCGTTTTGTCCATCTAATAAAACCGGAAAGCACCTGGAGAGCCTTAGATAGGGACACAGAAATGAAGTTCTTACTTGCAGCTCTTCCTGCTGAAACCACTAGGGAAGGTCTGGATCTCGTTATGCTGCAGGGGAAGTTCTCCCCGGGCAGAGGACTTGTCCAGACCCCCGTTTACTCTCTCATTGCAGTATTTGGAGCCAAGCCAAACGGCACCTGGCTTTTTTACACAGCCCACTGACTCCTGAGGATGTAAGGTGCTCAACACTGCAAATACAGAGATCCCAAAATAACAGGCTATGAGGCATATGGAGACTTT
Source organism: Dryoscopus gambensis (assembly GCA_013389985.1). Taxonomy (NCBI): domain Eukaryota; kingdom Metazoa; phylum Chordata; class Aves; order Passeriformes; family Malaconotidae; genus Dryoscopus; species Dryoscopus gambensis. The sequence continues at coordinate 191,598 of WEIT01009670.1, read as the reverse complement.
TGCATGGATCTTTTGAACCACACAATTTTCGCTGATCTCCGTTGTAGGAGATCCCATTCGTGAGGCAGGAATTTCAAAGATTACCTTTCACCCTGATGTCCTCTAGCAAGAAGCCTCCACTGCTTCCATCACCCACTGCAGGTTGCTCCTCAGGCTGTTATTTAGCCTCAGCTTCTGCTAGCCAGGTAATCACCAGTAACAGAGCACTTTTTCAGGCTTGAGTGTTAAATATTCATCATCCTTGGAGCAAACCCTCTGTTCTCCTATTCGTGGGTGAGTCTGTCTGTACCACAGGAATGGATGTCCCAGCTCAAAGAACAACACTTCTGTTCCCTGGGCTGAAGTTTGGAACCTGTTTTTTGTCGTTAAATCTTGTATCCCACTAGTGGGGCTACTTACAAATTAAGCAAAATAACAAAATAATGTCTGGGCTAGGGACACGTTCAGTTTTCAGGTCTCCTGGCTGCGTTCGCAGTGGATGCAGAGCAAGGACAGAGCTTGTCCTCACACCTCTCAGTGCCAATACTCCACTCGGTGTTTATCTGCATGGAGGACTCTTTGGCATTGTCACATGTCACTGATAAGCCCCAGTTCAGCTAAGGACTTATTCAGGTGCTTAAGTTTAAGCCTCTGAGCAGGCTGCCCGAATACAGAGAGCAGGGCCAGTCCTGTGCCATGTCCCTGGCAGGGCAGGGACAGCAACACACAGTCCTTGCAGGAGCAGAGCCTGTGTGAAAATGAAGGGTTACAAATGCTAAAGAAAGCAAATTGATAAATTTGCTTTGCAAGAATGTTTGCCACTTTTTTCTCTCTTTGTCCAGCTGAACAAACCATTTTATGGATTTTCCTGAAAATCCTAATGTAAAGACCCCTCTGGGTAGCTCTATTTTCTAATAAAAAGGCACTCGTCCTCCTGGCGTAGCCTGTCAAGTCCATCCTTCTATTGACAAAAAGGTCTTCATAAAAATCTGGATATTCACATACATGACTGCGAAAAAGTCAATGAGATTGTTTTTTATAGAGATAACGTAAATCTATTGATCTCTTCACTCTTGTGACCAGCGACAGGACTCGAGCCTGCCTGAGCTCAAGGAGCCTTTGGACAACGCTCTCAGGCACATGGTGGCATTCTTGGGGTGTCCTGTGCTGGGCCAGGAGTGGGACTCGATGACCCTGATGGGTCCCTTCCAGCTCAGCACATTCTGTGGTTCATTCTAACTCCTGCCTTTCCCCGCTGGTTACAATCACACAACCTCACTACTCTTCAACCAAAAGCAATACTGAACGTCATGCCTAAGCCAGACATTCTCTGCCCCTTCCCCTGGGAGCCAGGGCTCTCCCACCCGAGGTGCATCGCTGCAGCTCCGGCCGGTGCCGGCCGTGCTGGCAAACCCTGGCTCACGGCCAGGGAAGGTCTCTTTAGCAGGAGCTGCATCTCCAGGCTTGGTAGTAATTTCAGCTGCATGCAACAAGTGCCTCTGCTAGTTTTGGTTCTTTTCTAATCATTGTGCCATACTACCAGCAACTGCACTCAGAGGATGTAACTCAAACTTGTTGCAAGTGTATTTATCTAACATAATAAACAGCTTCAACGTGGAAAACCTCCTTGCTGTCTCTGTTGTGGTTTTCTTCCAGTTGCCAGGACATCTTTAAAAACACTCACAACGCAACATGATTTACAAGAAGGGTGTACATTCATGACAGCCCTCCTTGTAGAGTGAGAGCAGAGAGCAACTCCCTGTGTAGCTGCATCACTACAGATTCTTGGCAGCTCAGGAGAGAGCTGATGGAGCCCCCAGTGTTCCTGTGGCTCTGCAGAAGGTCAGCCTTTCCAAAGAGGCTATTTCAGGTTACTCCCTTGGTAAGGAAGAGCACTCAGCTGAGCTTCAGCTCAGTGGGGGACTGCAGCATCTGTATTTCAGTAATTCATTATCAGTAACAAATTGCATACCAAAAGAAACAGGGCCACTGAGACCAGAATCCCTCCTGCCAGCAACTGAAAATGAAGAGCATGGAGCATCTGTGGGGGCCTCTTTGAAGAAGCCACAGAGTGTGGGAAATGCAGGGTAAAAAGCACCCAGGGAACTCCTCCTCTTGAAAAAGATGAAGAGACAAATTGCTAATTCTTTCATCTTGAAAAAGGGCTCTGTTGCCTGAAAGCTGGGTGCTTTATAGATCTGCTTGTCCCTGCAGCAAGTCCTCTGGCAGAAGGATCTTTGTGCCTGGAACCCAGTTTGCCACGAAGACTAAACCCCACTGATAAATCATTACCTCTCTCCTAGTCAGAAGCACAGGCTGCAGTCTTTACTCTGTTTCCAGTACAGCTACCCTGGCTAAGGTAAGAGCAGACCTGAACTGAGGCCAGCAGCAGCTGAATTTGAGCAGACACCCTGGAAATGTTTTTTTTTTCTGAAAGAAAGAGGGGCTGATGGCAAGCCGGAGAGCCACAGGAGCGACACTGCTGCAGCCTGCTCTGGCCAAAGGTGTCCCCAGCTTGCTGGGTCATTACAGTCTCAGCAGGCAGCTTCAGCCCAGATTGCTTCAGCTCAGAAGCCATCGCAGGACTGGGATGGGGAGCTGCTGTGCTCAGACCTCAGCCATCTCCTTTGCACTTGTTGTTTTTTTTAAACTATTTTCATTAAAAATGGTCAATACCTTGCTAATCAGGAGGAGCTATGAACAATTTGAACTTCCTGGTTGCGTTTATTCTCAAGTCATCATATATAATTCAGTTCACGACGGTGTTAAGAAGCATTGAATGACAGAGTTCTTAGTCACAAAGCTCCATGCTTCATACTGGAACCTAGCCAGGCAGCCCACACAGGGAAATCAGAAATCAAAAATGTATTAAAACTGCATTAGGTGTGCCGAAGCCATAAGGAACGCAAAGTTTTTCGAAACTTATTTTATATTTAGGATTAATTGGATTTCTCCAGCAGCAGCTGCCTCGCCTCTGCAGATCAAAGGAAGTACCCGGTAGGGGTGAGCAGGCAGCAGAGCCGGGCGTGCTTCAGCCCCTGCAGCAGAGCCCAGAGCCCCCCCAAAGAGGGTCCCAGGACATGACAGCTCCAGGGCACCCCATGCTCTGCAGGGCAGCGGAGGTGCCGAGCCCTGAGCACGCCTGCCCTGCATCCAGTGCGCAGAGAGGAGCGGGACAGGAAACCCTCCCTGTGCTTGCAGCTCCCAGCCAGTCCCTCAGCCAAGGTGTTGATGCTCCAGGCTGACCCAAGGGATGCCCAGCTGCCACCAGGGAGGTTCTGCTGCTGCAGCCTTTCCCTTGGACGTTCATTATCTGTGCTAACACCCGCTCTGTTTCGGCTGCTTATGGAGCTGACAATATGGAGCAAACAGAGTAAAAATCAGAAAGCACGGGCTGGTAGTTAAAACTCCATGGAAAACCAAACACTTGTGCAACACAGAAAGAGCCGAGGTGAAGAAGTTCTTGGGAATGAGGGAAGATGAGAAGGAGCAGCTCACGGCAGATTTGTATGGAGCAGCATGGTGCCAGTACCTCAGCATGTCCCTCACGTACTTCCAAAGCCTTCAATCAATTTTAAAATCCCAGAAATGATCTCCTTCTTTCTCGCTAAGCAGCAACTGTGTGGGCATTCTGAACAGAAGCAGCAATCAAACCTGAGAAATGGTCTCCTGCTTCACTGCTTAATGCCAAAAGCCATGCGAATATCACCTACCAGCTCTGTCCCTCTTCACAAAGTCACTGCCTTGACCCTGAGCAGCTACTGAGAGAGTGTTTTACTTTAAGTTATTACTGCCTGGGTAATGAAAGAATCATGAATATTGCTGACCCAAACACTTACATCAAAACCAATTTTTTTTTTCCAAGATATCGCATCCATTTCTAATTAGAATCTCTGCAGAAAACTACTTCAGGTGAGGAGTGCCTGCATTTCACACCAAAAAAGCCATTGGTTCCTTTAAATTCTGAAATACATTTTAGGGGTTTATTCCAGGCTTTTTTTTTTTTTTTGACACTTAATTATACCAACAGCACTGTTATAAATTACACCCAGCTTTTTCGTTACGCACCAACCAGGCGACGCTTTGATCTGTAAGAAAACGCATCTCGAACTACCAAACAGTGGCTGCCCTCAGTTTTGCTACTGGCAAAATAACAGGATCGGGTGGAATATTCTCAGGCAGGATGATTTATTGCCTCTACGCCCACCCTGTGATAAAGCAGCACGACCCAGAAGCAGCTCCAAGACCTCTCCTCCAACATCTCAGCGCTACTCACCCCCGGGATCGCTGTGCTCCAGCACGGGTTGCTGCTGGGAGCTGCTGACCTCCGCTGAGCGGGAAACACCAGGCAGGAGAAGGATGCTCCAGGCCAGCACAGGAGCTGTGGTTTCCACTTGGACACACATTTCCATTTCCTCTGGTCAGGAACGCTGGCTCCCCACACAACGTTGCATGACCCTCAGTGAGGCCTCTCAGGTGGCTGACGCAGCAGAAAGGTTTTATTTTTTCCTCCCGGCTTCTGAAGGAGGATTTTCTTGTTCTACGCACAGGTTGCAAACCCACAAACCTGGTGCTATGACAGGGTGGTGAAAAAGGAGTTCTGGGTTTGTTTGTGGGTGTTTTCCACTTTTGTTGGAAGCCAGATTATAAGCAAAGACAAACACATCTAAATCAAATGAAAATTAATAACCTCCAGAAGCAAAGACAGCCATGCTCAACCCTAACTGCAACAAAATCTTCCAGAAGTGCATGGGAAGCTCTTTGTAGAGGCAATCAACCTAATTGAAGCTGACACTTCAAAAATAAAGTTTTTCTAGGCACCCAGTCAGCCTGTTGAACTGAGAGCACCCAGGCTGAAGCATCCACTTGTTCCAAAAGCCTGCTCTTTTTATCCCTATTCAACTTCCCCCAAAACCAGAGGAAAGCTCCATGACCTTCAGTTGAAAGGACAAGGGTGCAAAGTGGTCCCAGCTGCCCCAGAGGAGGTGGAGCAAGCGGGCGGTGCCCAAAACACCTGTGTGTTTCCCAAAATTTGGGCCAGAGGCTGCTTCCCCCCCAGGCAGTGGGTGCTGCTGGTCCCGGGCCAAAGCTGTTTTGGGGGCAGCACTGCACACTGCAGCCTAGATGTGCCCTTCACTCTCCCCTTGACACGGGGCACCCCGGTGGGGATGAGAATCAGCAGTGCTGGGCAGCGTGGCCACGGGCCCCCTTCTCCACAGTGCCCACCCAAACAGAACCCAGCTGCCTTCTTCTGGGGGTGAAAAGAAAGTGGCCTTGGGCACACAGAAAAGTTTGTCTCCTTTTTTATCATCTCCTGGCATTTTGGCCCCCATCCATGGAGCAGGCGGCAGATGACTCTGAGCTCTGTCCTGAGAGAGGTTTTGGACTTTGTCCAGCTCACCTCTGAAACCTGCTGTGCCGGAGGTCTTTTCCAGAAATTATCCACCTTCTGGAAATCTGGGACTTCTCCAGATGTCCCCGGGCTAGAGAAGCTCAGCTCAGTCACCTTGGGGCCATAGGGGGCCCTTCCCACCTCCCACCCATCTCCAGCGTGGTGCAGGGGTGCTTGGCCCAGGGATGTACGGAGTGGCCACTGCAAAGCCACCCTCCTCCCTCAGGGCTGGGGCTGGGCAGGGCAGGTTGGCTCTGGGGGCTCTGGGGCAGGAGCCAGCTTGGAAGGATCTGTGGCTGGGTGCCTCCATCCTAGCCAGGTTTGGGGTCTCAGCACCACTGACCTTCTGCCTGACCAGGCGAGGAGCCCAATTCCCACTTGCTGGCAGGAATTGCTGCATCCAGTTGGCTCCTGGGGAGAGGAACTCACTGACTGTGAGCAGGACTCACCTCTACCTTGCTCGAAGTTCAGGAAGAGCACTGTGGATTGACGGTTCGCCTTAGGATTCCTGCACCCAGAAAGCCTTGACTCCACGGTCCTTCTTGGCTGTGAAGTGTCTTGCATCAAGGTCACAGCTGGTGACTGGTGACCTACTGCCCCGACACCAGCTCCTGCCACTCTGTGCACCCCTCTCCTCAGACATTTCATTATCAGAATATCAGATATGCCGAGGTGTGCCGTGGATGTTGCTTCTGCAGAGAAATTTCTCTCCTGGATAAATGCTTTGAGTGTCCTCCTGCTGCTGCCAGCAGAAAAGCCAGGCTGTGCTCAGAGGAACAGGATGGGTTATTTCTAAATCCAAGAGGGAAGGTGTCAACTCACAATTGTCCGTTGAGGTGAAAAGGGAGCAGAAAGCATCTATAAATTGATGACCCAGTCAGAGTACACTAAATAAATATCTGCCTATTAGTTCAGCTCCAAGAGCCTGAAGGCAAAATAGCTTTTCCTTGATAAACCACAATGAGCCAATATTTTCCCGGCCAGGTCATCCTTGATTTGGGGATGAAGATCCAAGTATCATTCTTTAAAGAACTATTATTGTTGCACACTAGAAGAGAGCCCATTTCAGTGCACACGCCCCATTAGCAGTGATTTATCTGCACTGCCACATTTTTTCTTTAATTTTAATTTCGAATTAATTTTCCTCTTCTGCATGGCCATAAGGTTCAGATTCCTGGTCAACCCCAGGTGCTCCTCAGGGTGACATCAAACACCCTCACAGCCCACATCAGCAAAACTACCTGGTAAGCCTTGGGGGCAGTGATGGGACAGCCTGGAAAAGCAGCAGCCTGGGCTCATCCTGCTGTCAGCACATGAAGCCAGCAGCCTCCTCAGGTTCTTCACTTTGAGGACCAAGCAAATATTTAACAAGTTCCCCTTGCACTATACCAGAGTTCATTATCCGGTCTCCCGAGCTCCTTCAGTCAGTAATATCCTCTAATTGATGTGATTTGGCACTTGGCCATGGAGTTAAATTGATTTGTAGGCCAGCAGGAGACAGCAGATGCCCTTTACACTTGAGGAAAGTGGCATGTGGCTTTGTTTACTGGCTGCTGCAAGGGGATGCCGTGGCACAAGATGCCTTTTAGGGGTGGAGGAAGGGGGTTGGCCTCCTTGGTGTCCTGTATCCACGGCCCCTGTTGGGTGGCAGGGTGTGACTGCCACCAGCGAGTGCCTGGGGATCACTTCAGTGATGAAATTCCCCCTCCCCCCTTGACCCCAGGGATGCTGGTGCACAGGGTGAGTGAGAAATAGGGAATTCCCTTCTCTAAACCAGGGCAGGAGGCAGGAGGGATCTCCATGATCTTTTAAGGGATGCCCCAACACAGGCTCCCATCTCTGGGCTGGAATCAATCTCTTTCTGGGGCAGGACAGTTGCCCCTGGTTGTGTAAGGGCAGGAGGAGCAGGGACATCCTGCCTGTCACCTTCAGTGGTGTCGATTATCACACTTCCAAATTGCTTTGCTGCAAATTATTTTCGGGCACAGACATGTAGCTCTTACTCAGGAAGGTCTACAAGTTTTAACATCCATATGCAACTCGCCTTCAGGATTTCACCTCCAGCATATTAACACCGTGGAAAAAGGAAGTCAGCATGGAATCTCAGCTCTTATCATCAGCCTAGTACTCTGAATATTTAAGCTTACTTGAAAGCCTCTCTTTATAATTATGAAAAAAACATTAATACGGTAGAAGAGCTAAGATTCTCACTTTCCATTTCAATCATTTTATTCATACTCTGAGAATTTTAAGCTAGCATTGAAAAACCCTTTTCATATCACACCAGAAAGCCACATTCACCTTTCCGACATTTATTGATAATTAAAAATAGTGAGATTCCAATCACTCCTATAAAAATAATGAACCTGAACAAAGCAGAATGACTGGTAGAGGTGGGAGGAGGGTTCCTCCTTGGATGTTAGATCATCCCAGTCCTCACGGATTCGGCAGGGCTGGAAGGATTTTTCCCGAGCACTGGCCAAATCCCACGCGGAAGCCGTTGCCCTGGCAGTAACCTAGGGACAGAAAACAACACACAGCTTGTTCTGTAAGGCTTTTACCAGGAACAAAAGCAAATAAAGGCATAAAGAGACCAAAACCGAGTGAAAACATTTCAGAAATGCAATGAGGGGTAAAAAAAAGAGAACACCTGGAAGAGTTCAAGTAGCCCAGGAATATGAGGAAAAAAGAAGCACAAGCTGTTAAACACGGCAGTGTGCAAGTTCAGTGAATTGATCAAAGAACAAACAAGATGTGCCAGCAATATTTCTGTTTTCAAACCTAACCTGCAGCACCATCAATCTACCTGGGAAACTGATTCACTGCCTGGCCCAGCCCTGCAATTAATCAAGTATATCTGGATTCTCTTTCTGCAGCACCAGGACTGCTCTTGGGATATGAGGATGCTGACAGCCAGAAAGGCAGTCATTAAACCCCTCAAACAGCAGGAACCTACCCTTGCAGAAGCTGTTTTGCTTGCTAAAGTCAAGTGGCTTAGTTCCATGAGAAATTCGGTGTCTGACTCCAAGTTCTCATTAATCCTCTGTTATATAAGAGGGTGTGGAAGGTCTGCTGGCTGCTGCTGCAGAGCTCACGGGGCTGTGACAGCATCTGTGGCTACGGGACGACTCCATCTCTCCCTGCTCTGTGTGATGGAGATGACACCGGGACAGAGATGCTGCAGCTCCTCTTGCTGCCACGGGCCAGCCGAGCTGCTCCACAAACAGCAGCCACCTGCAAAGCTGCAGGCAAAGCAGGGGAGGGGACACAGACAGGGCCTTGTAGCCCATCCGAGAAGTCTGTTCTGGGAAGAAACAGCTGAGGAGACCTACTGTAGCTTTCTGCTACAGCAGCTTATCAAAGGAAGGACAAGTGGCATGTGCTGCATTTTAAAGACTGATTTCATAGCTAGAGATGGATTTTCCTAATGGAAAATGACCTGCACGCAATAAAAAAACAGCTGCTTTCAAGAAGCCAAGAAGTAGCTCAACAGAACAGACCCTAATTCCCACCCTTAGCACAAATCAGTGGAAACCTCCCCTGAGGAAGAGAAAGGGTGGGCTCAGGCTGCAGGGCAGCCAAAGTTACTGCAGCAGGGAGAGACCCTGCCAGCTCCAACCCACAGTGCAGCTCTCACAGCCAGCCTGAAATGAAGTTTTCCAGGGACAGTGGTGTCTCTAAGTGCTTGTGTAAAGCCACAGACACCATCCTGGTGTCTGCCAGGTAATCCTCATCCCTGAGCAGTGGTGGAGTAAGGCACTGTAAGGCTCAGCTCAGCTTCCATTTGACTCATTAGGCTTCACTGCCAGCTTTCCTTTGAGCAGCAGCTGATTATTTCAGTCCAGTTTGGTTATCCCTGCTGTCAGGCATGATTTAGAGCAGCACCAAGGAGCAGCACACTGAACAAAGCGAGCCCTGTGCTGCCAGCAGCCCTGGCCTGAGCTCTGTGTGTGCCAAGGAGCTACTGAGGGGCTTTTGCAGGCAGCTGCCAACACCACCAGCAGCCCTTCCCCTGCACTGCTCCCTCCCTGAGAGAGGGGAGAAACGTATTTCTCTCATTTTATGCGCTAGGTCTCCGAAATAGGTCCCACATGGGGAGTAAGAATACAAAGCTGAAACAGGAAACTAGAAATGATGTGTTGAGCACTTGGCAAGAGCTTATGGCAGCGCCTCGGGAGAGGATGGAATAGCACCAGCCCTGCCCCAAGGGTGCCTTAAGGCACTGGGGCTGCCATCCATCAGTAAATAGGAGCAGCTCCCAAGCTGTCCCAGCAGACAGCCCCAGCAGCACCTGGCTCCTTGCAGTGCCCTGGCATCCACAGCCACAAACTGTGCTGGTGTGACATAGCCCAGCAGATCGATGGGCGTGGGACTGTCCCACTGCCCTCACCCAGCTCAGCAGCAATGCCACCACGCCATCTTTAAAGATTAAAGACATTCAGGATTCAAAGTATTTAATTAATTGCCAGCCGCCCCCGAACTGCGAGGTGCTCCTTGCAAATCGGGATGTCAGGGTGTAACTCCACGGGAATGTTCATCATACCTCGCTCTACCCTAATTTAGGGTTCCTGGCATAGTTACTGGAGGGAGATTGGCGACTCTGGAGGGCAGTGTGGCACTTTGAATTGCCGGGGGAGTGTCCCTGGGTATATGGGGAGCCTGCAGAGAGCAGGGTCAGATGCCTCCACGTTGCAGCGTGAGCAGTCACTGGGCTGCTGGGAGGCTGAAGGATGTCAGAGGCACTGGGGAATCCTCAGGTTCGTCACCTCTGGCTCTCCCCAGCACACCTCAATCTCCTGTTCTCTCAGCATCTTCCTCTGTCAAAGTGGTAGCACCTCACAGAAACAAGATTTTCAAGGCTGTTGGATGAGCTGCCAGGCAGGAGCCAGTGGGGCTCTGGCTGCAGCACCACCAGAGTCACTATGGAGTCATTGCCAGGGGACTGGAATACATATATTACTTTTTTTTTTTTTTAACCAAAGAAAACTTTTGGCTTTTGTTAAATTTTTTTTCAGAAAAAAAAGAGATTATAATTTTAAGCTGTTTTGTCAAAAATCCTGAGAGTCCTGGGTGGCTTGAGCAGGCCCAGGTACGCAGGCACGTATCAGCATCACAGCTTGAGGCAGCTGCCCGGGTGCTTGTCACCCACATTTCCTCTGCCCTCAGTCACACCTGTAAAGCATTTTCCCATGTCTTGAGCCATTTGTTCCTGTGCAGGTATCTCTGATCACATCAGCAGGATGGAGCTGCTCGCTGCCAGGTGTGGCACTGGCTGGGTCTCAGCTGGTGACACACAACATCCCACAGGACATTCCCTAAAATCTCAGTCGATGACATGGCAAAGACATTGCAGGCTTGAACCAAAAGTTTCTCATGGCTCTTCTTGCCAAGTATTTGCTGCCCCAAAGCCACAAAGATGAGAGGAAAGGGAAAAATAGGTTTGTTTTGCACTAGGCTTTGGGTTAAAAAGAAGTAGGAGTGGGGTTTAGATCACAAAGCACTGCGGTAGATTTTAATTCATAAAACCCCTAGATTATCAAGATGAAAACTAAAACCGTATCTCAGCATGAAACAGCTCTCAAGCAGAGCCCTTTTCAGAGGGGAGCTGGTCAGCTGTTCTAGCAGGCTTCATGCTGCTTCCCACATACTTGATTTGCAACACACTTCATTGAATAAGCCTAGGTTACAAGCGAAATATTATTTGAAAAACAACTTTTTTCAGCATTTGCCAAGCTCTGCTCCACATGCAAACTTGGACCGTGGTGGAAGCAATACATCAACTGTTCTTAGTCCCAGGGTATTTTGGCCCATAAAGGCAAACCTACCTCCATCAACCCCTTGGTGCTCACACAGTGGCGTAGCAAGAGCATTAAGGACTTAGCAAAGCAAATAATCTCATCTAGAAAGCATTTATGGCAGGGAAATTTCCATCCACCTGCTTTAGCCTCCTGACAGGTAGGATGGAAACAACTGTGCTTGCATGGCAGGTGTGTATAGGACAGCCCAGCTCCACACCAGGTGCCTGCCCTGCTGGGATCAACCCACGGAAATGTGTCCCTGCTGCAGTGTAAGAGCAGTTATCCAGCCATTACCTGTCAAAATTACTTCATCTCCATCCTGCAGGAATTTACGAGACTGTCCACTGCCAAGAGGGATTTCTTTTGTTCCATTCCAGGACAGCTCCAGCATGGAGCCGAAGCTCTCTGGCTCCTGCAGCAAGAGTTCATAAACAAATAAACAACTTTTTAGTATCTTTCCTGCTGTTCAGCTTCTTGCTGCTGGGAGCAGACACATAAGTATGTTACCTTTACAGAACAGAGTTTTGCTGTTGATTTAATTCATTGGTGCACTGGGCCCTTTTCCTGACTTTGCATTTTAATTGCTTGCTGGCTATTAGCAGTGATGCCTACAGCTGTCATCTGGTGTATTTAACATAGTGTTCAACCTGTAAAAGCAGTTTGGGTCTGCCACGGCAAGAATGGAAACAAGTGGAGGAGACTTCTACAAATCCAGTGCTTTTATGTTGTCACGTTTAAGATTTTTAATTACATTTTGTTCTTCAGAAGAACAAAAAGCTGGTGAGTGTTTGAGAGTCTTTAATGTCATTCTGCAGTACAATAATTTGAAGGTTCAAAGAGCACCTCAGAAATACTCAAAAGAGAAGTACAGGCATCCCAGCTGGCAAACAGCTTACCTGAGGCTGTCTTCGTGACAGCATGTACAGGATTTGTATTTGGTGTTTCAGAAGGTGAGAGCTGGCCATATTTTGCAGTCCCTGTGGCAGCTCGGGGGGAGTAAAAGCTTGTGAAGTTGGCTCCAACTTCACTGGAGAAACTAAAAGTTATACCCCGGCACCTTGCACATTCTTTCCAGAAATAAAAAGCATTTCATAGAGGGTAAATGGATTGTGAGGATGCTTCCACAGAGAAGTTAATTTGCATCTGTTGTAAAAGAGTTCTTAGGGAAAGAAGTGCAGGGGAGATCAAAACCCCAAAACTCAACAACATAAAAAAACAGCCAAACAAAAACCTTACCCAACCCAAACCACTTCTCAGTGGGATTTTGGGGCTACAGAAGCAGCAGCCCAGAGTGCCTGGGAAAGAACTGCAGATGGTTTTGTGGTGCTCAGATCAGGCAGGGCTTAGACCCAAGCCCCGCTCAGTGGGTTTTGAGCTGCTGACCAGTGACTGTCATTGTTTCAACACTTACGGGTCCACTGATGGTGCCAGAGGCCAGGAGGTCTCCAGGTCTGAGGTTGCAGCCATTGATGGAATGATGAGCCAGCTGCTGCTTCATGGTCCAGTACATGTGCTGGAGGAAGGAGGAAGAGGGGGCTAAAGCAATGAAGCAACAAAGGACAAACCTCTCTGGTGGCCCATTAGGCTATGCAGAATGGAGCCATGCAGCCTGGCCTGTGGCATTCATAAAACCCACACTTTAACGTGCAATTTAGTCCCTTAAAATTTTTCTTTTTTCAGCTGGATGTCATTTTTCCTCTTCCTCCTCTCTAAGGCCAGCACTGCTGACCAAGGCTCCACGATTACACCCAGTATTTTAACAGCCTTACAGAAAAATCTGCTTATTACTGATTTGCTGACTACTGATTTACTGATTAAGGTAATTACCATGCGAAGAGCCAAATGTGAATATGAAATTGATTGAGAATTGCTGCAGCTGGCACATAAATCTCCTGGCTTCAATCAGGGGGTGGAGGCAGAGCCACCATGCTGCCCACAGAGGGGATGGGGCAGACCCAGGCTGGCAGCAGTGAGTGGCATCCAAATTAGAGCTGTGACTGCAGAGCTGTACTGCAAGAGGCAATTCCCTCTTCCTGTAGTCCTCTGTTCTCATGGCTGCCTGCCACATGGGCACAGAGCTGAGGATGCTCTGAGCACCCCAAACCCAGCAGCAGAAAGAGCTGTCCCTTTCATTGAGCATTCAGGTGTTTCCACCTCACAGCGGGGAACTATCACCATCTTCCAACTTTTTCCCTCTGTCTCCTATGCAGACACTCAGATCTGATCTTCAGCTGCACTGGAACAGGCTACCCAGGGAACCGGTGGATTCATCACCCCTGGAAGTGTTTAAAAGGTGTGTGGATGTGAGGGACATGGTTTAGTCATGGGCTCAGCAGTGCTGGGTTAACATTTGGACTCGATGATCTTGGAGGTCTTTTCCAACCTTGGGGATTCTATGGTTCTGTTCTACGAGTCTAATGCAAAAAGCAGTGTTTGAAATTGCCTAGGGCTGGAGCTGATGGCATCAGCAAGATTGCAAATAAACAAAAGATACTGGAGCCTTACCTTGAAATTGGATCTGCATATAGTAGTTGGCGTGCTCATTCCTTCTCCTGCGGAAAATAAAGAATAAGAAAGAGAGAAGCAATTTGTTTGTGCTGGATGAATGATGTTGGAGTCTTTTTATTTTACAGATGGATGGAGACTTCTTTTATCATTGTAATCCCTAGCAAGAAACCAGTAATAACATTTTCTACTGCTGTGAAGACCGGGATTTCATAGAAAACAAGTGTGTGGATTGCACTGCAGGAGCATCAAGCTGCCAATTTCCTACTCTCTGCTCTCTTCTGGGAGAGACACCTGGACCTAGTGGTCAGCAGGGCCATAGGCTGGGGGCTGAGCTGGGTTAACATCTGGATCCCACACAAATCTGCTCATTGCATGCCCTGATGACCCCTGCCTCTGCAAGGAGACTCCTCAGGGACCCTCCTCAAGGGGAGCTGACCCCCTGGGGGACATTCCCTGCTGGGCACATTGCTGCACAGCCAGCGGGGAGCAGGAGGAGCTCTGCCTCTTTCTCTGACAAGAGGCAGTCTGGGCAAAGAGGGAAAAGGAGGAGTGCAGGGCCCAGAGCAAAGGGCCTGAAAGGTGTGGTGGTGCCACAATATTTAATCGGCAATTTCAGCTTTGCAACCTGCTCAGCTTTGCCATACCTTTAAGAGCAACAAAGAGCTTGATGTCAAAAGTGTAGGGCTCTTTATCCTGAAGGTAAGGCAGTGGCTTAGGATCCTAAAAGCATATAAAACACATCACAATCTAAACAAAAAGAAAAGAAAAAATCCACAGGCCATTCCAGTGAGTATTTGTGTACTCAGCCTGTGCTGCCCAACCCATTCACTTCACCATTCTTACTGCCCAGATTATTGATGTGTTTGGTCTCACGCACACACTTTTAAAGTCCTTTCTGAACAGGCATGATATCCCTATAGCACAATTCCTTTTTCTGCACAAGGTCTGCAAAAGCCATGTCCATCATTTCAGCGTGGAAGTTAATCCAACACAAAGAGAGTGCCAGCACACCTTTGCTCTGTGCCTGCACAGAGAAGATGGTGAGGTCCCTGCAAGACTCTGTTCCAGCTTGAACCACCTACATGATATAGACAACTGGAAATGCTTGAACAAAGCATTCTGGCTTGACTCCACCCTCTCTCCACCACTTGCTGGCTGCTAAGCGCTACCACAGACCCAGAAGAAGCTCTGATTATTTTATTCTCCGGGTGTTTTAGAGATGATTTTTCTGGCCTGCTCAAGCAGGATGACAGCACACCATGTGCCAGGGCCAGTGACACCAATGAGCATTGAACTCAGAGGACCCTGGGTGCCTTCATCTGCTCAGAAGCAGAATCACAACTGTAAATTCCATGGAGACAATCCTTGGCACGGATACAGCTCAGTGATTTCTACTGATGGGATCTTCCAGCTCTGCTGAGATTTTTCCAGCAGCACTGCTTTTCCTTTATTTCGACCCTTTCCCTTGCTAACCTGGACAGGGTTTGGCAACACAAATGGCATGAGAGCTTCCATGGTGACAACCCACGGAGAGATGGTTGTGCCGAGGCTCTTGCTCAGGAAAGGACCCAGAGGAACATATTCCCACTTCTGGATGTCACGGGCTGGGAAGAGAAAATTCAAAGCAATGCAGGTAAACATATCCTCGGAACTGCACACCCAACAGACCCGAGAAAGGGTAACATGAATTGAAAATGTTATCCCCACCCTTTTCTAGCTGTTGTGCCCAAATCCTAATTTAAATACATCCATTTCGAAGCTTCAACCCGATTTTCTTAGACCAGCTAGATTAGGAAGATAAATCAGCAATAAGTAAAACAAACCACACCCTATTTAACCAGTATTTTTACCCCCAGTTTAATTAATGCTTTCATACCCAGCTAATGGTCTTTGCCACTCATAGGGCGAATTTCAACAAGTTAAATCTTCACAGAGACTGAGGGATTTGTGATTGCCAAATCCTTTTCCTGACACTGAAATCAATCACCATCCTTGGTATCACCATTCTTAGGACTCCTCCATCCCTACCCAGAAGAAACTAGACTGATATTAGCTCTTTCATAAGTAAATAAATCTTCATGAGGCAGCAATTTCTGGTTCTACTAATTGATCTAAGATGGATTGATACAGGCACTGAAAAATACAGGCAACGCTCCATTTTCATCCCTTTCAGTCGTACCCAGTGATTTCAGGGATCAGCGTTCTATTAAAATATGTAATTTATCCCTCTCTAGGGTTTCCCATGATGCTGTAACCCCCTCTCCAGGCAGATTCCCACAGCACCAGTTACCGCTCCAGTCGTTCATCAGGACCATCCCAAAGATGTGCTCCTGGGCTCTGCTGATGGGAATGGGCTCCCCATACTTGTTTCCAGGACCTACAAAGAATGCCTGAAATCGAAAAGCAACATGTTTGATTATGTTTTTGAAGCTAAAAAATCTTTACTGCACGGAGAGTTACAGACAGCAGCAGCAGAGGCTGCACAGAATGGGTTTTGCACCATTTCCCATACACATTTGGACAAAACCCATGGCCTACTCCCCTTTTCTTCCCCTTAATGAAGCTGGCAGGCTTGAATTACTTAAGAGCTGTGTGTTGCTAAGAGACAGGCATTAAACAAGGGCATGATGTTGTCAAAATGCAGGAGGAAAAATGGTCCCTCCTAATTACAGTCCGGATGCAGAACAGGTTTGCCCACTGAAGGGACTGATTGCTGCAGGCAGTGAACAGGAAAGAGTTTAAAGTCATCCAAGGGGATACTGAACATGGCTGGAGCCTGATGAGACAGTGGGGAAGAACGGGCAGGTGGAGAAATGTGCCCAACTAAGTAAAGCAGGCCATGAACTGGGTGCCTGCACTCGCTCCCTCAGGGATCTACAGCCTGCACATGCAGAGGATTCCACAGGGCATCTCAGTTGTCTCTTTCTGTCAACAATATGGAAGTTTTTTCCTTCTGTTCTTGCAGCAGCCAGCAGTAGAACTCAGGCTGCAGAGCAGAGCTGTGGCAGCACCACGGAAACCCCACTTTATGGGACTGCGTCCCCCCTTACAGGACTGACTGGCAAAGCACATAGCATTAGACTTTCACTTCACTTTTATAACCATTTTCATCAGTAATACACTTCTTCCACTTCTTTTTTTTTTTTTTTAAGGGGAAAGATTGGGAATAAGTCATACAAAAATTATGTAAGCCATTAAAATGATATAAATCTTAATATAATCCTATGAAACTCTCCCTTCTGGACCACACTAAGCCACAGCATGATGTGCCTTCCCAGAATGTTTTTTTTTTACAACACCCACAGCACAGGTTTCAGCTTTCCAGGCAGGAGAATGAGGAGTTTGAATCCCACTCCCAAGAACTCAGGGCTTCCTCTGCTCTAGCTCAAGGTGCAGACAGCCTGTCCTTCCAAACCCCCCGCGCCCACTGAAAGATCCTGGCTGCAGTGCAGAGGTAACTGCTGACCAGGAAACAGGCTGTGGTGGCTGATGGAAAGAATTCTGCTGCCAGACTCTTCCACTGGTGCTCAGCTTTGGCCAGGTGAGCTTTTTCCAGCCTAAGAGCTGTGAGAGCAAACCTCCCAACGAGCAAAGGCATCCTGCTCCTCGTCCGAAGGGAAGGCTTGATCCACAGAAATCTTTATTGCCTGCAGCACTGACAGCTCAGAGAGGAACACAGGAATGGACCTTACAGGACATTCCATTTAGAAGAAGCTTAATCCACCCTTTCTTCCATGTTTCTATTTTAATGTTTTTCAAGTCATAAGGAGGAGAAAAATAAAACCTCTCACCATTTCTAACTCGATATCCAGACGTTTACAAGCACCAAACACTGGAGGTTTATCTGGAGGTCGAAGAAAGAATATTTTACATCAGGGATGCAGGTAGGAAAATAGAAGTAATAGCCAGAAGAAACAGCAGCTGGTGCTGCTTGGCACGGAACAGAAAATGGGCTTAAACCAGGGCTTTCTCTTGCCCTGACCCCAGTCTGGGCTTTAGGCAAGGAATCCCAGACCCTTCCACTTCACTAATTTATGATGTGGAGTAAAATTAAAAATCAAAATAATCAATAATGCACATTAAAATCCTCCCACAGACTCACCATTGTCAGGTTTCGTTTGTCCCACAGGCCTCCGGATGGGCGTCCCAGACACCACAACAGACGACGCCCGGCCGTGATAACCCACAGGTAAGTGCAGCCTTGAGAAAGAGCCCCACAGAGCCTGGGTTAGCTGTGTGCCAGAGCAGCTTTTTGGGGTGGAAGCACCACGGGAGCATGAGGTACAAGCAGAGGGAGCTCTGTATAGACGGGCAAAGACCTCAGCACCTTACTCTGACATAAGGAGGGAAGTGAAATATAATCCAAAGCCATGCTGAAGTCTTAATGCACTTCCGTGCCACTGCTCCAATTAATTACTTGGATCTTAAAGTCTGCTTTCTTGTCACTCGGCAAAACCTAATTTTTTAGTTATATTTGGCTTTGAACTGGGGGGGCTGCACAGTAACTGCTGTGGCCACTGCAATGAAGGGCAGTGCAGACTGAGCTGAGGCTGGGGACACTGTGGGGTTTGGTTCTGGTATTGAACTCCAGACGACACTGATTCTCATCTGCTGTGAGCTGAAACCAGTGTGACCCTAAAAAACTACTCGGACCTTTAAAACATCACATGTATGTACAGATAAACCTGCGAAATAATGCTGCACTAGAGAATAGTCCAAGCCACCCACCAGTTCGGCATCAGAGCATTCTCCTTCCCCCTGAACATGATCCCAACGTTTGTGGCGTGCTGGCGTGAAGAATAGAAGTCAGTGTAATCTCCTGCGGGAGGAAAAAAGCCGTAAAATAGGGATCAGTGGCAGGAAAGTCCCTCATCTGCGGGGGCTAAAGCACATCATACGCTGCTGGCAATGAAAAGAGCAGGAAAGGAGACAGCGAGAGCGCTCGGGGGATGTCATTAATAGCATAAAGGGGTGATTAACAGTTCACCTATAAATTATGCAGGCAAAAATGGCGCTTTTTTTTTTTTTTTTAAAGTCTCCGGTAGAGAAGAGGAGGGAAAACGCAGGACATAAAGCAGCAGCCCCCTTTCCAGAGACAAGGCAACTCCCGCTGCTCTTTCTTTTGCCGGCGGTACCCAGTGCCGGGGCTCGGCCGATACTCAGGACAGCTGCTGCCCTCTGCTGCCATCCCTGCAAACAGCTCCCACCCTCCGCATCCACGGGAAAACGGAGGCAATGAGGGAAAAACACGAACTGGGAGGGTGCATTTGCATCATATTTGTTAGTGGGCTCAGTAAGTCATCCAGCAGCTCCAGCAGGATCCAGCAGTAAGTTATCCCCTGCAGTTCCAGCCTCCCAGAGGAGGATGCAGCCACTCAGGAGGAGCAGGGACCACACACAGGGCAGAGCTGGGCGTGGGTGCTGTGGAATCCCGAGTGCCCTGTGTCTGTGTGGTACAGCTCCGTCCCACCAGGGCAGTGCTCCTCTCCCAGCACTCGTGGGAGCCAGGAGCCGGCAACTTTCTGCCATGTTCAACCATTTCCAAAACTATCTTCAGGAAGGTGTCACACCTGTGGGAACGCCTCATGGTTCCTCCGGAACAGGCTGGGCTTTGTCCCAAACCAGGGCTGTGCCCCGTGGAAGGCAAAAGCCAACTCAGAACAGAGCTTGGATGGAAAATGGGCAAGTTCACATCCCTGCCCCTGTGGAGGTTGTGCCCTCAAGTGACTTTGATCAAGTTGGTTTGGGTCCAAATACAAACTCCTGTTAAAACCAAAAATGCTTATATATCTATATGAATATATTAATCCCAAAGCAGCCCATGGCCTCATGGGATCTGGGATGCAGAGTAATGGTCTGGGAGTGGAAACTCGTGCTTGTTTATGAGGCTGTGCTGGAGCACCTGCCTTGGAAACTTTGCAACCCCTGAATTATTTTCTGATGGCAAAAGGGGAAATTATTGGAAACTGAACAAGCGTTTCTTGCCTGGCTCTAGTCACAAAGGCCTTTGGTGATGCCAATCTGATGACAGGAGTTATGTACCACCAGACACCCCTGATTTAGTGGAAATTGCATCCAGGAGTGTTCTGGCTGCTATTGAGCTTCCCCAGGCTTTTATTCTTGTGCCACAGACAGCACCTACCTTCCATTACGCACAATAATCTACTTCTGGCTGCTGCAAAACCCATTCCCTGTCACAGCTATGATCTGTCTGTCTGAGCAAGCTGGAAATAAAGCAGCTGCTCCGTGTGGGAGCAAAGGGCAGCGCCGAGGAGCCCCTGGCTGCGGGGGACTCACCGATGTGGGCGGGCAGGTGCATCGTCGCAGAAGTTTGAGGTACAAATGCTCTGAAATGAAAAATGATGCCTTCATATCTCAGGAAACTTGCAGCTCCCACCTGTAAGAAGCGTGGAAGAGGCTGACTCGCTCTCCCAGCTCCTTCCTCAATTTAGTTTGCAAAGCCTTGCCGGAAAAAAGACCGTGCAGAAAAGCTGGCGACTGCACAGGCTGCTGTTACTGGGATGGTTACACCCAAGGAGCAGCTGTCACGGTGTGAGTGGGGAGGGGGCATCCCTGGGGCTGGCCGGATTCCCAAGAAGCACAGGGAAACCCCCAGTGCCCATGCCCAGGACACCACTGCCCCTGCTGCATGGGAAGGATGAGTTCATGGCATGTGGCTCTTGGGGTGTCTGATCTGAACTGCTGGCCCTGTTCAGGGAAGATCCATGTGGCAACAGCAGTTCAACCCCTCTCCTGCACATGGGAGCCTCAATCCTCCCAATCTCCCTGGCAGGACAGGCAGGAACAGCTCCTGCTCACTGCCAGGGCAGGCACTCGAAGTGTTTAAAGCATCACTTTGGACAAACCAGAGGTGTGGGATTAATGGACACACGGGTTTTCCATCAGCACAGCACAGAACAGAGCAGAGCCCTCTCCTCCTGCCCCTGCACCACCGCACTGCCCAAAATCTGAAGCCAATTCGTGACCACATACTCAGTTTTAGCAAAGTCGAGCGGTTGCTGAGGACAAACTGGGGGATGGGTCTCCCCATGCCTGCTCCAGGTGTGACAGGCAGGGCGGGAGGCACGGGGGGAGGTGGGTGAGGTGGAGACCCTTGAAGCCATGTCTCCATGGAAGGCCACGGCGAAGGGGCCAGTCTGGGCAGCCCCACTCAGCCTCCACAGAGGCAGCAGGTCCGGACACACCCCGGGGCAGAGCTCGCTGTTTCCAGGTGGAGGGTGACACCCTGGATCTGCGGGCAGCCACAGGATTAATCAGAGATCAATCTTTACGTAATCAAGAGAAGGAAGCACTCAGTGTGCACAAACCCCAGTTAATTCCCACGTAGGAGGCAGGTGGCCACGTCAGACAGTGGGGTTTGGTGCCCTGTCACCCAGGTGATTCAGGGCACAGCTGGCATCTCACTGTGCCTGCAGCCACGCTCTGCTCCCTCACCTTCTCCGCAGCTCCGCGTTGTCCCTCAGGGTGGGCTCTCCAGCTGACAGCAGCCTCTGCAGGAAAGCCCTGGCCTCGGTCCACGCCGGCCAGCCCAGCCCCATGAAGGCATTCAGGGTGGGCTGACAGTGACACGGGGGGTGGGGGGAAAGAAAAGACCACATTTTGCTTATCCTTCACCTGCGGGAAGATGTCCCACGCTCTCATCCTGGTGTTGGACGCCCGTGGGCAGGGTTATGCGGCTGCCTGCACCCCCATCCGCACACCACAAGTCCTCTGCAGCAGGGCCTGCTGCACGTTTGCACCGCCCCATCCTAACACACCACTGCAGGCCCTGGTGGCTTTGATATCTCAATCAGCTGTAGCCAGAGGACATTTTTATTCACCCTTATCCTTAACACGACTCCCCTGTCATTAATATCCCNGTGGGCAGGGTTATGCTGCTGCCTGCACCCCCATCCACACACCACAAGTCCTCTGCAGCAGGGCCTGCTGCACGTTTGCACCGCCCCATCCTAACACACCACTGCAGGCCCTGGTGGCTTTGATATCTCAACCAGCTGTAGCCAGAGGACATTTTTATTCACCCTTATCCTTAACACGACTCCCCTGTCATTAATATCCCATCCATGGAGTGTTGAAGGCACAAGCAGGAGTGAATTAACATTTAGGGCTTCGTGTCAGACCCCTGCATTGCCAAACGCTGATGACGCTTTCCTGGAAAAAGACCTTTGGACCCCCAATGCCCCTGCTCTCCTTGCTATCACACCTGTGGTGGTTTTCGCTCTACCAGAACCCACCTGACAACATATTTCCAGTTCATGTTCATTATCTCCCCACAAGCTGCTGAAGTCCCTTATGGAATATTTTTTAAATGTGTGTAGAAATCAGAAGAGACTCTGATAAATACCTGGTCAAAGACATGCTGGTGTTTGGCTAGAGCTGGTCCGTTGAAAAGATGTTTAATGACGCTGAGATCCAAAATCTGGTCTCCAATTGCTACCCCAAGCCTGTGCTGAGGCTGCAAAGCAGCGAGAGGAGGGGGGAAGAGGAGAGTTTATGCTTGTACCCAAAAATGCCCCAAAGAGGGCATAAGGGAAGACAGTGACCACAGAGAGTTTAACCCATCAAGGACAAAGGTCTGGTACCACAGCAATGGACCACCAAGAGCCAGTCTGAGTCTGGCTGCTGAAAAACGCTCAGACCCATGGGCAGAGCATCACTGCAGACTCCCTGCAGACCTTGAGGGGTGGAAAAGAGCCTCATCCCCATCTTCTGGGGAAAGGACAGCATAACAAGCAGAGGTTTCTTTCCCTGCCCTCTTTCCCCCAGAGGTATTTGCCCACCCCTCATTAATGACAAACATTGCAGAATAAGCTCATACATCTGGAATAAGCCTTGAAGTAGGAAAACGCTCCTGCTCCTTCTGCAAGCGGGGAACAGAAGCAGGGAGGGGCTATGGGCAGGATGGATCCCATCCCTGTGGGCATGCCATTGGAGAAACAGGCATTTCTGCACCCCAGAGGACTGAGGGTGCTCTGGACTCCTCTGGTGGTATCAGGAAGGCAGCACAACACGCTCAGGCACACGATTTCTGCGCCACATCGGACGGGGCTGCCCTACATCACCCGTCCTCACACCACGCCAGGAGCCCAGGAGCCACATGCCGAGGCCAGCCTGGATCCCCGCTGGGTCCTCGCTGCAGGGACAGCATCCCACACACATGGGGGAGCGTGGCTGCACCCCCTGACAGATGCAGGCCAGGACACAAAGCTCTTGTTCATGCCCTGGAGCTGGCGGCGACGGCGGGGCAGCAGCACCGACAGACCCACGGGCAGCTGTGCGGGGCAAGAACACATCACAGCCTCCACTATTTGTGTCTTCGGGCAAATAAGAGACAAACTACTACAGCCACTCTGAAAAGTAGCTCACCAAAATAGCAATTTTCAAAGATCCATGCTGTTAAACCTATTTTTTAACCTTTAATTTCCAAACAAGATTCCAAAAGTGGTAGTATTTATTCAGCAAACATTCCTGCAGAAAAAAACTAAAGGTCATGTCAGGTTAATGTGTAACTGGGATAGTCAGGAATGACACCAATTGTTTTAGCCTGAAATCATTAAAATATTCAGCTACTATCAGAACATTATTCTCCTAAATAATTTCTCTTAAGTCTTGCCTGTCATTTCATAGGATTTGAGTGAAGGTTTTTTTTCAGAGAACAGTTACTAAGGAAGGCAGAAAAATAATCCAAACTTGCTAGATAACAGCACGCACATCTAGGAATAGATTAAACTGAGCACCATCGCAGTTTTATCTTTGGAAAATGCCACATCAGAAAACACAATCTTGTGGTTTAAATCTTTTTTTAAAACCTACATGGATAAGCAGTAGGAACCAGGAGATAATCATGAAGTTTCCATACGCAACGACAAATAAGTTCTCCACTTTTTCCTTCTGCAAAGCACCTCTTGGCTTGTTTCCCTTCCTCCAGGAGGACACATCTCTGGAGCTCCATCCAGTCAGGCACTCGGAGGTGTGAGGTTCAGCCCAGCCAGGCTCAGTTCTCATTAAAATTGGGAATTGGGAGCTACCTCCTTGGCAGAAAGGTTGAGCCACATTTTCTTATGTGATCATAAAACAGAAGGCCTGGAGCTGGCTCAGCCCTTAGGCTTTGGGCCCAGCTTTAAACACAACACATTTGCACACATTTAATGCAGCACTGCATAAACATACGCCCACTAAAACACAACGGGTCAGCTGCAAAAACAGGTAAAACACACATTTGGTGTCCTGGTTTAATGCTTATGCAGCCACCAGGAAACTCCCCAAGAGTTAATGGGGCTTCTTAAGGGGCATGGTGTGATTACAGCAACAAGGAAAACAAAGGACTGAGTTAAAAAAGTTGAGTGTGAAATGTGCTGTGCCTCTGTGTAGGGAGTGAAAGGGTCAAACACAGATTTAATGATGTCACAAAAATGGTCAAAACATGTAAGAACTACTGTACTCATTAGCCAAAGTACTTCTCATCAGTAGCAACACTTCTGATTTCTCTCGTGCAGTTTCAAAGGAGCTGACATCAAAATAACCACCCTAAGCAAACAGTGTGGCAGCCACAATTTTGCCATCAAGTCAGGATGCCTGTGTGTCTCAGGCTGGGAAGTCTTCCTTTATCCCACATTGCTGGGAAATTCTGCTCTCCCATAGCCCCGAACAATTACACCTCCTCAAGAACAAAGTTTGCCATTACTCACCTCCTCCTTCGTGGAGAAAACCCCATAGGGGAGATTTTGGAGAGGAAAATCTGAGTCCTTGTCTACCTGGATGAAAGACATGCTGAACCCCGAGCAGTCTCTGCTGACACACAGCTCCCACCTCCCAGGTGCTACACGCTTTCCAAGGAGGAAGATCCTCTCCAGGCGGTGTAACCCAGAGCAGAGAAGCATCAAATCCCACCCTCCACCCTCAGGCACAAACCAATCGCTGCTCTGTCACCATCCCACCCCTCTGCGTGGTCCCCGGCAGTGGTTAATCAGTGCCAGAGGTTTGCCTGAGTCAGCAGCTGTTAATTGTTCCCAGCCAGGCAGTGACCCTGGTGAAATGGGGTCTTCCTGCTCACAGTTACCTTTCCTAGCGGTATTTAGAAGATGGGTACATGTGGCCCTTAATTTAAGGGTGGACTTGGCAGCACTGGGTTAGCAGTTGGGCTTGATGTTCTTGGAGGTCTTTTCCAACCTTAACACTTCCATGATTTTACAAACCCTCGCACGAAAGGCCCTCCTGTAACAGGGGTACCTCTCTGCAGGTGAAGGATCCAACAGCTCTAAGACAGAGGGAACTGCCCTCATTTACCTTCAGAGGGGTCACTTAGGCGCCAGGGCCCTGGTGAAATGATTATGGTCACACAGATTCTCCCACCACGAGCTCAGCAGCCCTTGGGAAGCTGCACAATTCACACCTGAAACTGCACTTTGCATGGTTTTTAGTTTTGCAGTGCTGCTGCACCTCACCAAGTCCTCCCACTTTCTCCAGACGGTTCCACAGTCTTAAAACCACAGGCACATGTGCAGCCAACCATAAAGAGCAGGGAGGCTCTGGGTTAGCTTCTGCTCCCAGTCCCAGCTTTCTCCTACCTGCAGGAAAAAATTCAATCAATTTTCAGAAGTAGAAACCACTGAGGGAACGTCTTGGTAATGAGAACTAAATAGCAAAGACCACCTCTTTCCAATAAAAACAGGAAGATGCTTGTGGATTGCCAAGCCAAAAATTGGTTTGCTGCTCAACCTTTTTTTTTTTTTTGGCAGAGGAGTAATTAGAAGAAACACAGGAAATTGTAGAGCCAGAGATTCAGAGCAAGATAACATAACAGCATCATCCATGACAGCTGCTCACTCATTGAGACACAAGGTGCTGTTTAAAAAGGAGTCTTACTTAAACAACACAATGCCTAGCACAAACTTGTGGAGGATTTCCTGTAAAATTTCCCCTGACTGCTGGAAATGCTTTAAACACAGTGAAGATGTTTTATGGCCAGATAATAGGATCTGGGTTATGGAACATGCATATTCCAAAACTGAAACAAACCACGTTGAAAGCCTGTTCCCACACAGTGTCCAACACGAGGAGGCAGATTTACTCAAGCGTTTCGTAGTCCTGTGAATGTGCTGGTGTTAATTAAAATGTTAATCTGCTAACCTCAAGCTGATGACACAAAATACAGATTGAAGTGCAGATCAAGCACCAGGATAACACAAAGCCCCTGCCAAAGCAAACAAACATGACACGCAATTCTCAGGTGTCACGGAAAGGTGGATTTCCAGTCTAAATGTAAGCTTAGACAACAGGACCATAAACTCCAATATTAACTCTGAGCCCCCACACAAGCCAGGCCAAAGGAGGTTTATTAGATTGCTTGGAGGACAGGTGTGGAAGCAGAACTCTCCAGTGGGGTTCTGCCTCACAGTGGGCACTGCTGGGCAAGGATCCCACCCTGCAATCAAGAGCCAGAGGAGGAGCTGCTTTGTAACTGGTGGTGGTGAAGGGAGTGTGTGAATACTTTCCTTGTACCTTTTCTTCTTTCAGACACCAGGAAACACAAATCTAACAGGTTTTCCCCACGCCCACTGTGAAACCTATGGTGTCTCCTCTCTGCCTGGCCCAGAAGCATCACTGTCAGGTGAAAGACACATTGGTCAGGAGGGCACACAGGAGAGAGAAAAGGACATGCTTAGGAAAAGAGACCAGAAATAGGGAAGAATCAAAGTGAGAAGGATTAGAGAATATGGAAGGAGCAGCCAAGAGGAAAGCAAACAGAAACACCCACCAACGGTGACGCTGCTGCTCTTCCATGCTCTGAGCTGTGCAAGAGGAAGTTTAGCAAATGCTCTGAGGAAATACAGGATCTCTGACCTGTGATAAGGCAGACCATTACTGAAACTTGCCAGTAAGGGTTATTTATTCCTTCCTTCCTTTACTATAAACTCCGTGTGCTTCGTAGACTGTGGTTAGGCCATTTTTGCAAGCACAGGCTACTTCATTTATTATTGGGTCTTGCAGATTACTTTCTGTAACTACCAGAGAAAGCTCCTTCTGTTGCGCAGTTTATATCCTAAATGTAGTGCTTTATCTACTAATTGCCAGCCATAGCTTTTAAAGAGCATTCCGAATTTTAAAGGATGGAGCCAGCTTTGATTAAAAATTTAATGTTTTAAATAAAGCTGCGCAATCACATTTGTTTCACAAATGCTCCAAAGCAGCAGCAAGTCACCCAGTGAGATTTCAACCGCAGATGAGGACCATCTGGAGAGGAGCTGGTGCTACTTTATTAGTGTGCTGTTAGATCTGGTGACAAGCAGCACTGCCTGAAGTTTCCATGGCACTACATAAACCACCTTTAAGTTATGGAATGACCAGGGTGAAGGCACAGACTTTGATCTCATGACAGGCAGCCTGGAAGAAAGAAATATACTGAGTACCCTCGCAAGACAAGAACAATTCCTCCAACACTGCTGTCTGTCAGAC
>WEIT01009670.1:142400-164423 GCA_013389985.1 Dryoscopus gambensis | reverse complement strand
CAGACACTGGACCCCAAACCCACAGCACCATTTCCCAGAATCACGCTCATGGCTCCACAGGCTGCTCACGGCCACACGTGTTTTACCTTGTCATGGGGTTCCCCTTGGATGTTTCCCTTAAATTTGGCCAAAACCATCACATACCTTTAGGTCTGGCCCAACTGAAGTACACTGTCACAATGTCACAAATGCCCCAGACTCCTGCACACGAGAGAGGAGCTGCACAGGAAGCATGGAGAGCTCCCTATGCAGAATGGACAGACAAGATCTGGAAACTAAAGTGTCTCTGGTAGTTACAGGTGAAAAGATTAAAAAAAAAGGCATCAGAATTTAGCTGGCATTGTGATACACATGGTCGCTGTGAATAAATACACTTTAAGTAAAGGAACCACCAAAGGAAGGTTCCCATTAAAATAAAGCAAGAGAAATCCAACTTACATATGCCAGTGACAGCCACAGGGGCTCGGATTTTTTTAAATTTTATTTAATCAAAGTTAAGACGTGAATAAACATAAATACAGCACAGGTACTTCAGATCATTCTTCATATTTGTGTACAGACAAACTGATGGATGTAATCCCAATGAAAACTGCAGTCAATGAAGTGCATACAGCCTTCCCCCCACACACACAAAAACAAACCCCAATTAAAAAAAAAAAAGAAAACAACAAAAAAACGCACACAATCTCAGCACACACTCTCATTACAAATGATTCATACATAAATAGGTAGAGGGTGCAAACAAGCTAATATGCGAACATGTATAACCTCTCGTTAATGGGAAAAAAAAAAAACCAGAAGCAGCCATAATGTTAAAAATACATTCAGTTACTGATAACTAGTTGTGCCGTNCGGAAAACTAGTTTGGCCGTAAAAGGCATTACCAAAAAAAAAAAAAAGGAAATTGTGCTGCAGAGAAAAGCTATATACAACAAGAAAATAAACTGCAAAGTTAACGCATGCATCTTTTATCCTGGAAAAGCACAGCCCTCCAATATTTTCTCCACATTTGTTATAAAAGCCCTCTGCACTCAACTAAAATTAAAATGATCTTAAAGGATAATACTTGTAAAGTTTACTTAAGTCTTCAGCCACAGAAAACTGCAATGAAAATAATGTTCAGAGTCATTTTCAAAACAAAAAAAAACCAAAAACAAAAACAAAAAAATCTATTCATCTGATGACATGCATGATTAAAAGGTCTAGGCAAGATACACTGCTCTACGTTCCTGATGACTAAGGAAAAAAGCTCAAGTCAATTTAATCTGCAGATGGTCAGAAGATTTTTGTATTCCAGCAGAAGCAGCAGTTCAGATCTTCTGGATCTTTTCCCCAACAACTACAGGATTCTCTTTTCTGATTTTCTCAGCAGCATCAGCTTTGTAATTGTAAGAGCAACTGTGTACATCTGAGTAACGGTGCATTCCACAGTAAACGTTCCCACACCGACATTCGAACCCTGTGGACAGAAACAGCAGCTCAGACATTTCAACATTCTTAATTACACTGGGTTGCTTTAAATCCTGAATGTGTTCACTCACTAGCAATAAATCTCAGTCACCACTGTCAATGAATCAGCCAAAGAGCCTCTGCTGCAGAAAGCATAAGAATCACAAATAATACATTTTTAAGTGATTACAGCAAGATTTGACTTGACCATTCCTTCTTTTTGCATGACACTCTAGCACAGAACATTCCTAGAGAACTCCTGTGCCTTTGCTTATGTTTATGAATCTTCATCCTGCGGAACTCGGGCCCTTTCACTGGACCACTGCAAAGCTGGCTAGTGAATGGTAGCAAACTAGCAACCAATTCCTCAGCTAAGCAGACTTCCAAAAGGAAGTATTTGGAATTACAAACTTCACTTTAAGACAGGAGGCTGAAAAACAAAATGATACATGAATGACTAATCTAGTAAGAGTCAGCTGAAAGCACCTTTGACTGTTATTTCAAATCAACATCAAATGACCATGCCCCATTTTCCCTTTAAGATAACATTTCAAAGGTCCAAAGCCTAAACAAGCATAGAGAAACTGAAATCAGTATTTCTTACCAGTAAGTCCAACCTTCTTCCTGCACATGAAACAACGATTCTTTTTCTGTTTTGGTTTGTCAAGCGACTTGTCCTGTTCTTCAGGTGTAGGCTCTGCATTCTCTGACACTGAAGCTGACGTTAAAAAAATTAGTAAGAACAGCAGAGAGAAAAAAAGTCTGTCTCTTCCCTTTTCTTTTAAATCCTACAATAATCTAAAGCCCATGTTGTACATTTGGCCATTTTGGTACAGCTTCCATGTCTGAAGTGTTTTGTTCCCTCTGCAGTGACTGCAACTCCCTCCTTCTAGACCTTCAATATAATTTAAGGAAAGAACTCACCAAATACTTGAAAATACCATTAAAAAAACAGAGTAATAAACATTAGGTTTAACAGTAAGATTTAGCACTATCAGATCCGGGAATAAAATCCAACAGCCAAGTGTTTCCCCACAGTTTTACTCGCCCAGTTCCCACAATCTGCTTGTAAGAAGCACTCTATGTAACAGCATCAGTTGAGCCAAACACCCTCTTTCAGATCCTGAATCAACATTATTTTTGCTGAAGGCTGCAACACGGAGGCCACACAAAACACAGCATTTCAGAACAATCTCTGCCAACGTGGTGCTGTTGCTCTTGCACACCTGGAAAAAGTCTACACAGGACACACTCACTACCTGGGGTGAGAAACACCAGCTCAAGAGACCCAGACTTACAGGCTGACACTACACTGCCCTGGAGCCCAGAAGGAAGCAGGTAAAAACCCGATTTTAAAGACATTTCTCCTAAGGCAACTTTCAACCTACTTTAGTGTCCTCTCACATCTAAAAGAAATGGGTTACAGGTTGTGTGGGAGAGTACAAACAAGTAATGGTAGTATTTGCCTGACTCAGGTAAAGATAGAAGTTGGCTGGTTTTCCTCAAGTATTTGCACATTCCTTACATTATAAAACAGAAATAGAAACAAAAACCCCCCAACTTCATTTCAAGAAGGGCTAGGAGCCAACCTCTGCCTACCAGACATAGCTAGACCACAGCAGGACAAGTCTCCAGCGAGTAAGATACAAAGAAGTTGGGAGTATTTGCAGCAACGAACAAAAGCAAGCTCCAGCTGGGAGGAGTGTGGATGGAAGCAGAGCTAGAACCAGGGCTGTAAGGAAGGGAATACAACAGCAAGCTCAGACCCTTGTCACAGAAAAAGCTGCAGGCATCTCTGCACAGCTGGACTTTTGTTTGTCAGAGACTGCCAGATGCAGTTCTGTGCTAGTTCTATGCCAGCTGACAGCTCTTCTGCACGACAAATCCAGTGGGGTTTTTCATGTGCTGCTATTCTGATCACTTTTTTTTTCAGAAGGGAAGGGCACTCATCACTTTTGCTATGTATCAAAACATTGTACTAAGCAACATCAATGGAGAGCAAAGAGTTTGCCTGAGGGGACAATATATTCCACAGGTTAATCTAGCAAAGATACTATTATACATGGTCTATTAAATCCTTCTAAGTCACCACCTATGTTACAAGCAGAGCTTCTCTTTGTCCTGAAATTTATAAAAACTCATAGTTTGCCAAAAAACAAAAAGAACAAAAAAAAAAAAAACACAAACCCCACAAGTTCAGTGGCTTTAAATGGCTGTTAAAGGGCACATTTCTGAGTGGGCATAGTATCAAAAGGATTGCAAGGTAAGAACCAAAATCAGCAAGGACTAAAAGAGGTGAGGTAAGTACCAGAAGGGGTAAGACTTACTTAAATGAACTTCTGCAGTTTTATACAAAACAGACACTGCAGTGTTTATTAATTCATTAAGATATTTTCATGCCATGAGCTAACATTCTCCAGCTTGCATTTCCTGTTGTAGCAAAATCCAGTTATCTCAATGTAAGTTTCACTAAGAGCCTCTGTAACTATTAGCTAAATTTAGGAAAAACTGGCACTCTTCCCCGCATAACAAGGCTCTCATACACCCTTACGTACATTTTCTTTGTGCGTATGGCTCTCACATTAAAAAGGTTTAAAAATATTTAAGAGCTGACACTCAGTGTAGAACCGAGTGGGAAGATTCTTCTACTGCACCACAAGTCACTCTGTATCTACTGTAGTAACCAGAAATTTTAGGTCTCAATTTGCTTTTGAACAGAAGCCAGAGATTTGAATCAAAATCCTCTATGATAACCACAAATATCCCAACCACTTCAGATGACCGAGTGCCAGTGTTCAGTCTATAAGCTACCTATGATGACTACAGCAGAACAAAGCCAGGTAAAATGCAATACTGCCCAGCTTGGAGACTGCAGGAACTGTGCTGCAGCCGCTCCCAGCAGCTGGACTTCATCTGGATTCCAGGATGCTGCTGCCTGCTTTCCTTGAACCCCCATCCTCCCTTCCCACAGCCCCAGCCCTGCCTGCAGCCGAACAGCAGAAGCACTGGCAGCACCAGGACAAGCTGCCAGCTACCCAAAAAGGAGTAAGGCATGAACACAGTCCTGCTTCTGGAGCTGACAAGTTGGGCTGGCCACTAGAAGTTCCCTGATTTCCAGAACATGCTCCTAGCTGACCAAAACAAGCAGAGCCTGGATTTCCTCCTAAAGGCACGAGCTCCTCCTATTGCTTTGCTTGTGCCGACCCTTGCCTGCCCTTCAGTGCGCTCTGACTGACCACAAAAACAGCACCCACAAGATAAAGTGGCCTCTGGCCGCTGCACCTGCAGGCACAACACAGCTCAGTGTGCAGCAAGACACCCAACACCTCATCTGTTCTCTCTCTGGATGTTTTACATTCATCACGCCTGCATCCCTGGGCAGAGACTTGAAAAGGAAAACGTTCCTCATTCCGACAGGAAGAGCATGAACAGCTACATTTACTTCTTAAGGGCATCTCACTAGGCCTAGGAAGAAGAATCCCCACTCCTCCAGAGGAGTGAACATGAAGTTAATCCAAAGGAGAATATCACTACTTCTGAACATTTTAAACTGGCGTAATCAGCCTAAAATACACTGTTCCAATGTTAGGAGGTGGCAAATTAAGTAAGAGCACACTCACCCACAGAATTTGGTTTTAAATCTTTCTGTTGAGTGTCTCCTCTCTCCCTGGAGCATTCACCCAGTGCATCAGGGTATCCTGTATTATTTTCTACACTTGTATCATAATCACACTACCTCTGAGTCCCTGGTACTATCACAAAAGTGAGAAGTATCCATCAATTCCTTTCCAGTACTGTCTACTGAGCCAACCCTGGTAAGGCCCACTGAAGTTGAAGCCATTAGTTCAACTGCATTCACTTTAGGTCCAAATAAAATTCTGTAGTAACTTAATTATTTTAATAACTAAGTTTAAAAAAACTTGATATTACCAACTGAACAGTACTTTTACCTCACTAAAATCCAGATATGCACAAAATCAGGTGACTTCATTCAGAACAGCCACATATCTTTTAGACAGTTAATCAAATCTTACTTTGTACTTTGATTTTTCAAATAACCACACCACATGACAAGAGTGATAGTAGTTTGCAATGAGTTTCATTTTAGGTCATCTTTAATGGTATGTTCATGGTATTTAAGAACATTAAAGTTAAAAGAAGTTCTATTAGTCCCTATCTTAGAGCATCTGGGCTTTTTGCAGTGTTCCACAAGCATCATCATACAAACACTAGCTCTAAAGTCTAGACTTATTAACATATTCTAGAGTTCTCCTCTATTTCTTCTGCAATGCATAAATCCAACAAAGACCAATCTGAACTGCTCTTTGGGAACTTTATCCCTTTGTGGTTTTAGCTTGACTGCAAACAGCAAGGACTGTGTTACACACAGCTCAAGTCCCATTTATCTGTCTGCTTTAGAAAAGTAATAACAGTAATCTAAGAAAGCTTAATTATTCACCCAGTCTTTCATACAATGTTGTTGCAGCCTGGTAATTTTTGTTAAATGGCAAGTTAAGGGGACCTCAGCTGAACACAATACATTAACTTACACCAGCAGCATAGAAAAAATTCTCCCCAGAATGGACATTCCCACAAGGCAAGATTTTATCAAAATAAATACTGACATTACTTCTCCTTTTTTTCCCCTCCATCAACAGAAATTCTATTAGACACACTTCACTCTGGGACCAATTAGCACATTGCTGCGACTTTATCTTTTTCTAAATGTTAGAAACTTAGGCAATACTAAAAAAAACCACTTGGATTCACATGTTTGTATGACATTCTTGTCAGCAACCGAAAATTCAAATTCCCAAAAAGAGAAAAAGAAACTTTAGGATGCACAACTGTGAGAGCAATTCAATGAAATCCTCTCAGCATCCCTTCCAAGCTGCTTTCTTTCCAAACTTACGTTTTCAAATCAAAATGCTTTAAAACTGGAAACACTACGTTTCCTATGATTTTCAGCGAAGGGACAACACAGAAGGAACTCTTAAGGAAATAAGGCTGACCCCGCCAGAGAGTTATAAATAGGGATGGTAATTAGAACTGCAACTACATGCTGGTGATGTTCTTAGTTTAGAGACGAGAAAAGGACAGAGAAAAAGGACAAAGAAAAGGACAGAGGACACAGCTGAGTAATCTAAATATCTGATATAGGTTGATCATTGAAAAACATATTGTAAAATGCAGATACACCCCTAAATTCAAAGCTTCTGCTTGAGAAACCTCTTTTCTTCTCATAAGGAGAACGAGCTTGAGAGGTAGAGAATTATAAGGAGCACAGATTTATCCAAATGGTTAAGGAGAAAGATATGCCTCTGAAAACTTGCTGGGAAAAGTCTTTTCACAGGCCCAAGTCACCTCACAGTGTAAGGGTCAATAAGGTAAAGTACTCCCTCTGCCTCCCAGTGAAAAGCCAGGAGATGCACTGTCAAAACTGAGACAAGAGCTCTCAGCTCCAGAACACAAACTTCCTAACAGGCATTCGAGTGTATCTCTAGAATGCATATTTTCAAGAGTAAACATGTTTCTAATAATTGACACCTCAAAGGTTAGTAAAAATGGTAAAAAAATAGAATTAAATTTTTTTCTCACAAGTTTATGTAACCAAGGAGATAGCCTTAGTCAGCACAGCAGCTGAATAATGACTTTTATATTCCACCCTACAAAAAGGGACAGTTTCAGATTTACAAAAGTATCTGAGAAGCAAAACTTTGATACCAGAGGTACAGTGAAAGAACTAGTATTTAGAATGTTTAAGTGGAATTACAAGTTGTATCTGTGAAAAACTCAAACTTCTCTGTTTAGACTAGTCCACAGAAAAATAACCCTCCCCACTAAAGCCTAAACTGCTGTCAGCAGAAGGCAGAAAATTTACTGACTTACCTTTAAATACCTTTTATAATGTCTACAGCTTACCAGTCTGAGCACATTTTGCTTACTATCTGGTATTTTAGCATTTCCTAAGAAATATTATTATTTTTTTTTAGTCTTAAGCTCTTAAAGTCTGCATATAGAAAGAAAAAGGGAAAAAGAAACTTTATATTGTAGCAGTAAGAAGGATTTTAGGCCAATATAGTTGAAATAACCCACTCAGCCATTTTCCTTCAAGCAAACATAACCTGTGGTTTGGTAATTTTACACTTGATAAAGTGAATTTCAGTAGTTCAAAATATTACACCACTATTCATAGGTGAAAGGTTCTTTTATAGGTGTTTCCTGTTTATAAAAAATACTGACCCTGTCTTGCAATGGCTATGTCAAACAGCCCGTATCACAAACATGCTCATCAACTTCTGATATGTGCTGTAAATGGTTACTCTGAGAAGTTACAGATACTCAAAACTCCACCTACATGTAATAGCCACAGCACAGAGACAGAAACAGGATGTTGATTTACGATGTGCATTTCCAGCACCAATTAACACACTTGTTTATGGCAGACACTGACATCACCAATTAAACAGAAACATGAGGTTTCAGTTTGACTTGCCATTCAAGAAAAGAAACTTTATCCTTATTTTACCTTCTGATTTCACAGAAGATATGGGTTTGAGAATCAGCCATCTTAAATAGGAGTGTATTAAGAACAGCCAAAGTTTAAAAAACATTATTCATCAATTCTGTCTCTGAACACTAGGCACCAACCTTGCAACTCTTCTGTCTCAGGTACTGTTTTGTCCACAGCCGTGCTATCCGGTTGGGATGATGCTACGGATTCTGTTAAAAGTGACTGACTTGACGCAGGGCTGGGGGACAAAAGAAGAAAGTTACAATTTTTTGTGATGAACGTCCACATTCTTTTCCTGTAAGAGATACATGAGGGCACCTCTTGATGAAAAAGCATCCCAGAACTTTTCACTCTGAAGTTGTTTCTGTAACCACTTAAAATTGCCACAATCTGAACTGACACAAAAGGTAAACATTTTTTTGAATTCATATTGAATGCAATGAAACAGTTCCACTATAAAAAAGGAAAAATATTTTGGGTGGTTTGGCATACCATCATTCCACACAGAAGCAACAATGCAGTATTAAATATGCAAGGATCTTTATAACATAAGTCAGCAAGATAATTGTAGAGGAGCTACTTTCAGTGTTCTGGTGAGATGAACGAGAAAATTGCAGCATGTCAATGTTTCCAGTAATAAAGCTGCAGCAGCTGCACACAGAACCCCTTGGATTTTCACAGTGTAAAGTGGTGCAGGCCAAACTTTGCAACCCTTTAGCCATACTGCTAAATCATAGCATGGCTGAACACTCACCAAAGAACACCCTGAGCAGTTGAGAGAGCAATTCAACACTAACAGTCACTCCCAGCCAAGCTGCTCATCCAGCAGCTCTCCTATGGAACAAGAGCTCAAGTCCCAAGCAAGAGGTAGCACTATCTCATTTGCATTATTTCTTTTTCTTCCTTTCCACTGAGGGATTCACTCTGAAGGCAAAAACCAGATTATCCAGCAGCCCATGAACCAGCACTCCGTGGCACAACCGAACACTGGAGTCGCAATTTTACTTGTCAAGAACCGCACGTAGGTCTTGAGCTGCGTGCCGGGCCACCTGCAAAAAGGCACTGTCAATTTAATTTATCTGTCCTCAGAGCATCATAATTCTGAGGTATTTCCAGAGACTGAAGTTGAACTCCTGCTTTTTTATCTTGGAAAAAACCCCCAAGCAAGTGACACTGATTTTTTTTGAAGTGCAACTCCAGGAGCAAGCATCCACTCATTTCTCCTGCAGCCAGTAATCAAGCCAGTGATCAGTGAGGCACTTCTATTCTTTCATGGTTCTACTGAAGTTGTGAGAAAACAAAGGCAAGGCACTGTAATTGGCTCACATCTGTGCATTGACCTGGATGAACTTTTTTCTTTTTACACATACCAGAAGAGTTGTTTCAGGGTAAGATATGTATTTTCTAGCCCAACTAGAAACTTTAGAATGGAAAGACTAAATATAGCATCAAGCATGGCACCTAGCTCTCAGTTCATATGCAGGATCCAAGCATGAGATAACACCTCCTATAAAAAGATAGGGAGCAGAAAACAGTCTGAGCAGAATCAGCCAGCAGTAACTGATGAAATCACCCTCAGCCTGTGTTTTACTACATTCATTTTTTTAAAGAAAAGTTGAAAATGAGTATTACTCCAAGTTGGCTTCCATGGTATGTAACACACTAACACTTTTCACTCAAAAAATTCCCAAAGCACTTAAGTTGCTGTTGGTTGTGTCATTCTAAACTGAAATGGAGCCACTAAATATAAACAAGTATTTAGCTTTTACAAATGGAGAACACTTAGTAAGACTGAGTGATTTATAAGAGGACATTATGTATCCTTGAATAATCCAGATGGAAATGACTTGTTTAATAAGAGATCAGTTCAGGAGCACAACTTGTACCAAGACTCCTATCTTTCCCCTGTTCTAGTACTCTCCACTCTCTGCGAAGCAATTGGCTTGTTAACACATTATCATACATTTATTTATGAGAGCTCTAGTAAACAGCTCTCTGCCATTTAAAAAAAAATCCTCAAATTTCTAAGACAAGAAGAGTTCTCCTTTGGTAAATGTACAACTACAAGTTGTGGAACCAGAAGAGCAGCCAGACAAATCTCTGTAGAACAGAAGCTGGCAACTTCTATTTGAGGCTAAATTCTAAAGACAAATTTCCATCTGAATGCCAGATGAAGTCCTGAGACCCCATGCTTTGAAGTTCGCACTGAGATCTTACACCTCTTCCTAACCCTCGTTCCAGCATTTAATTATGCAGGATCAGTACACTTCATTTAAGCATTTTGACACGGATTCTTCTGTAAAGACTCAGAGCAGACCGAACCACCTTACCTTGGCTGCATAGATGGAGTCGATGTAGAATCTAAAGTGGACTGAGTTTCCTGGGCGCTGCCCTCTGTGCACTGGACCGGTAAGGACTCGGTGATACTACTGACAGAGGCTGCTGCAAGACACACACCCATGGAAAAGGTTATGCTACTTCCTGGGATTACAACAGTTAAGACACCGCAATTACTCTTCGACCCCTACGACACCAGTCAGGAAAGTAATTGTGTTTCTGCCTACACCACAGTGAAATGTAATTTTACAAAAACGTATTATGTTTGGCCGTATTTTGACCTCATTCCAGCCCCAGGCCCCCAGAACTTACACTGCAGAAAATTTTGAAGCTGGAGTTTTAAAATAGTTACTATTTTTTGCTAATTAATGCATCTACAAGCAGCTTTCTCAGCATAAACTGCAGTATTCTGACATGAGAAGCTGGTGTTTTGTTTAAAAAACCAAGATGGATCTGTGAGAACACCATACAACATCCTAATGCCAACTCCAGATGCATTTTGAAGGTGTAGAACCCAGATCCCCAGATGTCAACAGAAGCTATTGCTTCAATTAAAAAGGTCAGGTTGTAGGAAAGGCAACAGTATATGGGGTACTGGGCCAAAAAGAACAGAAAGTATCTGAAGTTAAGGAGAAACTATCAAGTGTTTACAGGTTAATCCTTCTGCATGAGGCTGTAGCGTTGAAATACCTGTACTTTAAACACTTTTCACAAACATTCCCCATGATCAATCCTATCTCTGCAGTGAGTAATTTCAGGAAAAATATGTTGGCATGGTGTTTCTTCTGCGTTTTTCTATCCTCAAAACACTCTATTACAAAAGGTATTAGTGAGAGGCTACTTCCGAGCAGATTAGTGGCAGCACAACTACATTATGAGCATTCCATCCAAGCTCATTCCATAAGGTAAGATGCTGGAATGAAACGGTTTGCACTAATGCTCCAACAATCAGTATTTGGACACGACCAGGAGGCTGCTGCCCGCTGTGTCAGGTTGAGCTGCTCACACGCACGTATGATGGTGTTACTTACCAGGAGGGCTAATTCTACCATTACTGTTCTGCCTTTGAAGGTGTTCTTTGTAGCACACTGAGCACATGCCATTTGTGCGAGGATTCCCGTAAAATCCGCAGCCAGTGGAACAAAGCATAGGCACTTGGCTACGGTTAGTTTCTTGAGCCATTTTCCCTTCTTCTATAAACCTGAAATTGATACACACAACCCAGCAGTTAGAGGCCTGAGAAAACCCTTCTTTTACAGCTGACATTTCAAAATCTGGAATTTCCTACAGCTCAGCAAAAAGACCTTCCAGAAAAAATGCCTTGTGGGTAACTCAGTGCCCTTTCCCAAAAGTCTATAAAGTCTGCCCAATAACACAAATACAGTCGTATGTAGGCTTTGCATGACCCACCCTCAGCTCCACCAAGTTAATTTTGATATATACCCCGCAAAGCAAAGTAATTTCAGCAAATATTGGAACTATTACTGCTTCTGGCAGTCAGGTAAGGGGGAGTAGGGGAGGGGGACACTTATGCTGAAACCTGAACACCTGACACTGTGCATGAGAACTGTAAAACAAAAGACAAGCATGGCAACACAGACTTACTTGCTGCATAGTAATTATAATTAACAACAGTCACATGAATTCACATGCCACTGTTTAGTCACTGCGTCATTAGTGAAAGACGACACAACTGCTTACCACAAACCTTGTGTTATGATTTTTCACACACAGAGAAAATTACCCTTTCAGTCAAAAATATTAGACCAGGTACACATAACCTCCTACTTATAAATTCTGTGTGAAAATGTAATAAAAATGAGAAGTAAGAGATATGAGTCGCTTTGTTATTTAACATCCTTAAATTTGGTTTTCATAAAAATTGCGTAATTTATTTTTTCCCCTGGCTTGTTTTAAGCAAGTTTACAGATATTTGCAAGATATTACAAGAAAATTACAACAAATTACCATTTCTATCAGTGTTCTGAGGCTCCTAACTATTATCAAGTGGTCTAACTTGCAAATCATTTTTGACATGTCACTTCATGAGATGAAATAATTTTCCATTTTTCCCACCTCCATAAATATACAATTGCCTTTTACCAATTTTGAAAGAAAAAGCAGCTTCTCATTAAGAAACTAGGTATATCAAGGTATCAATTATTTAATTCAAGATCAACTTGGGTCTACCATTTCCTGATTAAAAAGTAAGCTGAAGCATAGGTAATTTTAATTCTTGCAAGTCAAGCCAAAGATAAGCAATATTACTGAAAAAAATAATCTTGCAAGTAACATCAGTATACATTTGAAACAGAAAAAAAAGCAGAGGGAAAGGAGTTTCAAGATAGTTGAATACTTCACCAATTGCCATGTTATAAAACTAGATTAAACCACTGTAAGAAGTACCACAATAAAAAAGACTTCCTTTTACGTAAGATGTATTTGAAGCCAAACACAAACAACTTTCCCATTATTTTGTTTCCAGAGAAATCTCCCCATCTCCTCTCACACCCACATCCACTCCATTTTGTTTTTATTTCCCCAAAACATATGAAATTGATACTGAGAGCGAACCTCTGGGTTGCAAAGCCAACAGCAACACAGAAACAAGTCAAGTCTGCTCACAGCAATAAGGTACTCCATGGACGAGGAAGTAGTCAAGATATAAGACAAGGAAGATGTACAGGCAGGAAGACAACCAAAGTCTGATAGTATCTTTTTCAGCTTCAACCTGCAATTAAGCTTATTTCAGCTGTTGACTGCACTCCCCCACCCCAACAGAGAAGCACTTGCTTTCCACATACAAAGCCCCCATTGACCTCACACGACAGCTAAATTTGATTTTTGCTGAAGTACTGTACTTGTAGCTGAAAGAGCACTTTCATTCCTGCCTTTCTCCAGACAGTCTTTCAGAACGAAACTGCAAGTAGTGCATGTGGAATTTAATTCTTATGCTGGGCCCAACATTCAGGGAAGCCATTTCAGGGGAGAGCAAATGAACACAAGTTTTCTGTGCTTTGGTAACCAGAACCAATATAAAGCTGAAACCTTACGCAAGTCACTCTTGGCATAGAATGTTTAAGATTGAAAGACTAATTAAAATCACTTTTGACTGAGTATTTCAAGAGCTAACAGAGATTTAGTGTCACAATACAAGTATTAATCCTTTTAATTTTATGCAGCAGCATATTAAAGAACCCTACATCAACTTTCAGAAAGTACCATGATTGCCTTTCTGTTCAATATTAGCTTCAAGCAGCACACAGGAACTCAGTAACAGCACCAGCCACTGCTAATATTCCCCAACACAACGTTGCTGAAGGGACCAGGTGCTAATGTAAACAGAGAATAACAATCTCTAACATGGATGTAAAAAAAGATGTTCGGCTTCAATTCAATAAACAAACTGTGTAAGGTGCCCAAAGATGCCCAGATGAAAAACAAGAAAAGCTGGCCTGAGATCCAGCCAAGCCAGTTCCCAAGTTCATTAACCAGTGGATCCTGTCACCAGTCAAAGCATAAGCCACTGGCATGAGGCTTCAGAACGCTTCAATCTCCAAGGGGAAGTGCCAGGGATTCTTCTGAAGAGTTTTAGTAAGGGCCACAGGAAGTGGAAGATCTTTCATTGGTTGCTAATATTCAAGAAATACAATGAATAAGAGATAGGATCAAACTGATGCAATGTTATGAAGTCAAATGAGAACACGCACCAAGACAACAGCTTGTTAGGTTCCAAGGGGACAGTGGGGTACAATCCCTCTCACCCACACAGTTAGTGCTGTGAGCTACCAAAAAAAACCACCAGGAAAGAAAAGGACCATCACCAACACAAAGTTTTCTGACAGTTCAGTGGGCTCAAAC
Organism: Dryoscopus gambensis; assembly: GCA_013389985.1. Taxonomy (NCBI): domain Eukaryota; kingdom Metazoa; phylum Chordata; class Aves; order Passeriformes; family Malaconotidae; genus Dryoscopus; species Dryoscopus gambensis. The sequence continues at coordinate 150,262 of WEIT01009670.1, read as the reverse complement.
AGTTCACATGCAAAAACACAACAAGTAGAATGTCCAACACACAGAGAGCCCCTGGAATTGATTTGAGGGAGGACGTGTGACCAGGAGGGACAACACGTCTTAGCTACCTGTGAGCTGCTGGAATGCTTGAACTCATCTATTTGAGCCGTAAAGCCACAGAATGCCAAGCCAGTATAATAAGCTGTCCCATGCTTAGCCCTCCCTTTCAGTGCTCACATGCACCAGAATGAAACAAGGAAGTGATCAAACTTAAAAAAAAAAAAATAAAAAAATCAACCACTCTACCTTCTGCCAACCAGTTTCAACACAGGTTGGTTTCTGAGCTCATTTGTCACGGGTGTGCTGTTTGGGCAGGAGAGGGTCTAGCTGCAGACACGTGTGGAAATGCCTGTTTCAGCAGCAGAGCAGGCTTAAAGAATTAAGAGAACCACTAGCCGAAAACAGGCATTGCAAACAGAACGCAGGAGACACCCAGGTACCAGCAGTTCCCGCCAGCGCCACTGCCCTTGAGCCCCGGCTGCCCTGTGCTCACGCACTCCCGCGGAGGGCCGGGCCGGGCCGGGTGACAGCACCGCCGCCGGGCCCGCTCCTCCTCCCGCCCGGGCAGCGGGCAAACAGCCGCCAGCAGAGCAGCCGGACTCCGGCCCCACCGCAGCAAACATGAACACAGAGATCACGGAACAGATGTTTTTGGGGGAGGGAAGGACCTCCCATCAGCCCAGTTCTTGGCTCAGCTTCAGATCATTTTTGTTTCAAAACTGTCCATAACTCCTCACGCAGGAAGACCCACAGTATCACCGACCCCAAACATCCTACAAAGCAGCAGAGGTGGGCAGTGACTGCTGAAACAGCGCTGTCAGAGGGGCGAGCCTGCTCCCACAGCTCCAGCCACTGCTGCCCCCCTGCTCCCGCCTCCAGCCACATCAGCTCAGCCATCTGATGGAAACAACACAAATATTTGTTCTGGTGCACTGGAGAGCTTGCTGATCTGATAGAAGATCAGCTCCAGAGAAATGACACACACTGCACAGGAAGTGACATGGCTAAAAATAGGACAATGCTTTTTAGGGGCAGCAAGCCCTTACTGAGCATCAAGCCTACTGTAAAATAAATCCCAAGTGCATACACTATGCATCATTTCAAAAATGGTCTCCTAACTTGGCTTCACTATGACACTTGAAGCAGCTTCATAGATGAAGTGACTACATGTATGTCCCACTCGGTTTGAGGTGTCACAAAACAAACCTGGAGCTTGTCAAGCTCCTAGAAATGCCTCTGGGCTCTGCCTGTTCCCCCAGAGCTGTGCCTGCACAGCATTCACAGGGTAATGCTATGAATTCTGAAGGTCATTCTGAATGCAGATTTGATTCACCTTAAAGAAAAAAACCTAAAACAACAGAGCTCTTTACAGTATTTTAAGCACATTCCCTGCTTAGCTTTACAGTATAGTTGTATAACCAGTTGTACGAGCACTAATGAGAAGGAACAGATCAGGGGGAAGTGCAAGAGCCTTAACAACTTCTCTCAGTGCAACCCCAAACATCCACTTCGTTGAAGATTATGGAATGAACAGCTTCCTTTTTTATTAGCTAAAAATACCTAAACTTCACCTGAAATTACTGCTACCTGTTTTCTAAATGATATTTATTGCCACCAGAAGCATGACAGCACACAGCTCTGCAGGCTAAGTCCTCCTTTTCCTACAAGTAAGGCGCTTAAAGTCTACCTGTTCCTGTTACTCCTGTAATACACAACTACATGCACTTAAATAATGCCCTCTTACTGCTGCTGCTGCTACAGGTACCTTTCCTTCCTCACTGTACCACATCCTCAGAGTAAATTCCTCTCTGTACCAAGGAAAAAATATGCAAAGGACATTTCTATAAAATGTATAGAGGTGAAGCTGTCTAGAAACACTAAAGCAGGGCAAATCTTTTGGACATCAAGTTCTCTGGAGAAAGAGACCCATCTTCCAATACTCCAATACAAGCAAGTAACAAAATACTTGTGGATGTCCCTTCCCCACAGAGCGGGCACTGTGACACTGGTCTTCTTCCCCACCCCCTTTCTTCATTTCCTTTTAATTAAAATGTTTATATGCCACTAGTTTCAAATAACTGATACCCTAGCTTTATAAGCTTCAAACGTTAATCAGTAAGATCAGAGAAAGCAGCATTTAGCAGGATTAAACACACAAGGTTTAGCAATAATCTCTTTCACCCCCCCCCATTCTCGACAAGAAAAAAAAAATCCAGCACAGAAGCCAGCTTTCTCTTCGTCTTCCCCAAAGAAAAAGGTCTCTTGAATACCAGTTATCGTCATACATCAAGTTGTGCTAAGGAAAACGAGCAGATCCTTACATCCTGCAGTACAGTCTTGTGTTCTGCAAATACTCCTAAAATCTGTGACTGGTATGGGAAGGATCCCTCCCGAAAGCTAACGGTGAGACCACCCAAACAGCATTGTTCCTCAGCACCACAGCAGATGCAGTTTGAGCTGTTCTGATTCCGGCTTTGAAACTGCTGCTCAAAGAGAAAGCAGAGCACTGAGTGTGAGCTACTCCCCACTGTCAAAATCGGCACACTGACAGTTTTACTTGATACTCACCTCAAATGATAAATCCAACTGCAACAAGTGATTAAAATATTCCCTCCTCTATCATAATCACCTTTATAATGAAGCAGTTCAGCACTGACTGAAGTAGCACCAGCACCAATGGTCATTTTCTCTTTGTGCTAATGAAGAGAGGAAGAAACTGCAGAAGTGGTAATGTGTGCTGCTTAAACATACAAAGCTCCACTGCAGGCACAAATAAAGCAAGACAAAGTTGGGCACACAAAAATTCACTTCACTTTAGAGCACGTACTGGCACAGATACTCAATACCACCTGTACCACCATATGAAAAGGCATGCTGGTACAAAAAGCAATAAATAGGAAATGCATTTCTCTACAGGCTTATCAAAACAAAGGGCAAATAAATACTGGCCCAAGTGCAGAGTTCTGTTGAATCTTGCTGCAGCAGCTCCCAAAGCACTGGCTGTGATCGAGGATACTGCTTCACCGTGGAATTTGCTGCTCAGGTGCCCTGCTGGAAGCAGGGCACTACTCAGGGTATCCAGCACTAGACTCACAAATTAACAGCAAGTTACAGAACAGTCCTGCTCTCTTTTACTCCATTGCTGTTTCCCAAAAGGCTCCAATTTACATTCACTGAGCAGTCACTTGGAGCTGCTTTAAGGCATTATCATGTCCCAGTGACTTGCTATGGAGCCAAGAAGAACTGGCAGATTTGAATAGGGGCCTCAATCATTACAGCTCAGCCCAGCTTGCTGGTTGCAGTCAGACATGTCATTTCATCTTACAGCTCACCCTGGCTAAGGCACTGCAGCTGGTTCACATTTGCCAGCACAGCTACATGTGTACTTACACTCTGACCCAGTTTCATCAGAATGCTTTGAGTTAAAAAGAGTGAATATGGTTAAGGACCAGCTATGCAAGCAGATCTGTAAGGGCAGCGACCTCTTTGTTCCTGCAGCAGCAGAACACACAGCTGCTGCCTTTTTCAAAACATGGGAGTTCCAACTTCCTCAGCACCAGGAGAATCCATACACTTAAAAGCTTTCCACTCGTTCCACTGAGCCTCCAGTTTTCTTCCTGCTCACAACAAAGTTTTAAATTGTAATTTGAAGTAGAATTTATAGAATGACTTCATAACAAAAACAAAATACTCACACCAGTGACCAAAGACTTACATAAGATGTTCTCTTAACTCACTTGACAAGTCATTAAATATCTGCTACATTCCTGTCTATTCCTGTTGAACAGCTTTTTATTTTTGTTTCATGCACAGACTTATTTTAGGCTAAAATCAAGTACTTATACTAGACACTCCTAGCAGAAACTTTACAAAAACTTTACAGAAGTCTTCACTTCCAATTTTTAGTAGTTAGCAAGTTTAAATCCTTCCGTACAAAAATCGAAATACAAATAAAATTTGGACTCTTAAGAAAGCTGTACCTCAGATTTAAATTGTCAAGACTGTGAAAGAATCACACTAGTGGAAGAGACACACACACAAGAGAAAGTGCAAACTCAGAAGCGGCAGATGGACAGAAGAGAGACACTTCAGGTCTTAGGAAGGGAAGGAACATTAGCAACTTTCATTACTCATCTGAGCCAGAATATCAGAAACCCAGAAACACCTGGTATAGACAAAGCCTCCAGTGTTAAAGGGTCTGTGCTGCTACGAACAGCTGACTGCTCTTGTACTCAAGGTTACGTGAGGAACCAGAGAACATTTCACTACAACCTCTTCACTCTTACTAAGCAAGAACAAAGATGCACAGATTCTATACCAGTATCAAGGAGATCACTGATAATAAGGACTCAGCTTTCCGTGCTTGTCTACATACACTATTAATAGATGTTACTTTGAAACTGTAATTACTACTTGTGACCACGCTTAACCTTTGCAAAGCACAGATTATTAGAGCCAAAGATTAACTTCTGTAAAAGAGGTGGTACCTCAGACTCTCATTCACCTCATGCAAATGCATCTAATTGCTTGCAGTGACCACTTAAAGTCTACAAACAAAACCAAGAAGTATAAGCAAATTTTTCATATTTAATTTCCAAACTTGCTAGTATAGTTAACACACCAAACAAAGGGCCAATTCCACGAAGTTCACAATTCTACTGAAAATTAATTTTAAAAAACTCCAATAATTAACAAGCAATGTAAGAGGTACATTTTATTATCTAACAGGAGGAGTCATTTTATTTATTCTGGATTTTGAAGAGGCAGAGTACAGATTAAAGGGTTTTCATGGAAGTGTTGGAATTCCAGAAAGCTGCCACATAGAGTTACTGGTGTGATGCTGGGTTTTTTTGCAAGAATGACCTCTACCTTATGCTGGAGCATCTGCTAACTGCTGAGCCACTTAAAAGACTGGGTGCAGCCTATGTAAAAAGCCTGTATAAAGCCTTCAACGTTCCTATTTATCATACATTTCCATTTGAGACTAAAGCAGCAAAATACAAGTGAAGATGCCCAGAATTATAGCTGTTAGTACATTTAAGCCTGTAAATTGGGACTTCCTAGTTGTTCTACACTTAACACTGCAGCACCACTAGAATTAGACCCTTACATATGACAGTATCCAAACTTCCTGAGATTCAAATAAACATTTTTTCCTCTGACTTAGGAAACTTAAAAGCCTCTTATTCCCCAGTGGCACAATACATTGTAGGCAACCCAATTCATTCAGCAAACTGCAGTCCAGAGCAGCACAGAAATGCTTTCAGAAAGAGCACCACCAGTATGTTCTAAGTTTCTGTCTCTTCAGTGATGACTATCAGAAAATCTAAGCTGACAAAGCAGCCTTTTCGGAGAGGTCAACCTGAATGCAAGTGAAAACAACAAAACAAAACACACACACACACACACCACAAAAGTCACTTCTTGCCTTGAAGAATAAAAAACAGCAAATAACCCTTGGAGCTGGACACGCTTGTTTACAGCAAGTCATGACAGGGACCTTCAATAAAGATAACTTAGGTAAACATTAAAAGCACTGAGAACAACAGAGTAACTATAGCTGTTCTGTACAAAGTAAAGACAGTTTCCAGTGAGTTACAGACAAAGACAAGTGAACACAGGAGAAGAGTGTATCATGTGTTTCAGGAAGCTGGTTTTGATCTGGTATCCCTGCGAGAGGCATGGTGAGAGAAGTTCAAGAGACTGAGGAATCTCTCGTATCTTGTATCTCCTGTGTCTGAGGAACACAGAGGACGCTGGCCAGGCACACCACTGGTCATGCTGTCCTATCCAAAGCACTCTATGTCCATACACAAGCCACAGAAGTGTTCTCCCCCACAAATATGAAGTTGTACTTACTCAGTTTAGCCTCCCCCAGATCACCCAAGATTTAAGGCTGAGCAGGCCATTTTTGGAAGATGGCTGTCTCTGAGAAACAACTGCCACAGAAACCTTACATGAAGGTACACTTGTGACAGAACGCGCAGCTACCTTTAAAAGAGCACTCTTTTAGGGAGTGCTTGCTCTGGCATCTCTGCTCAAGAGGAATAAAAATTCAGGATTTACACCCATTAGAAATATCAAACTATGTCAGTAATTGCTCATCAGCAGCTGGCTATGTCAGCTTGCACAAGTTTCCATTGTGTGGCTGAACTAAGTGTCAAGGCGCAGAAGTCACAGATATTGCTTGAGGAGCCCTTTTCTTTCCTCTGGAGTTTGTGCCATCTCATACCTGTATTTTGGCATTCAGGTGCTGCAGGAATCTTTGAGTTGCCTTCCATATTTCTACACATATGAAATACACCCCATAAATGTAAAGTTTACTTGAAATCTTCAGATTACAGAAATGCCTTCTTTTAAAATGCTCTACAAAAGGCCAGAAAGCTACTCTGAAGCAGACCAGATAGGGCTGCATTCTGCTTTCTTTAGTACCAGATGTGTAAGCTGGCCATTTCAGAAACCAGAGGTTGTATAAAATTAGAATCAGGAGATTCTAGAATTCTCTAAATTCCTTTAAAATACCAGGCCAAAAGGGACGCAGGAGAGCAACTCCATAAACTATCTTTGGTGCTGTATTTTAAAAACAGGTCTGACTTTACACACTGATGAGAAATAATCTGCAAGAAGGATTCAAACCCTTACAAGATTACCCTCATAATTACTGGAAGAATAGATATAGATTCAGTAATCGCTTCTTTTGAGCTTCAGTGAATAAGTAATCTTCTCTCAATACAGCATAAGTTTCACTTATTTTAAGCATATCAAACCCAGAAGAGATAAAAGCCGCTTTAACACGAGTTCCCAAAATAGACAGCTTCTTGTTAACAAAACACCTGTTGCTGAGAACTGACAGTAAGCACAAAACACGTTATAATTTGTTTTTATAAACAGCACTATGTAGAATTTTAATTTGCTTATAATGCCACAGTTCTACATGGGCCTAATGCTAAGGGAGCTCCTGCTCTAATATCGGGGTTCCTATGCGTTAATAAGTAAAACGATCATCATTTCTGGCTAGTGCATCTTGAATTCAGCTTAACTTCCAAAAACACTGTGATTATCGTGCATGATGTGTAGCTCTATTTAGAATTATGCACTATGTCTAATTTAAGTGTGCAAAATTATACAATACCCGTACTGTGGTTTGATGGGGAACTCAACCTAAAGCTAGAGCCTGACCAAAGCAAGAGGGTATGTAAGGACAAGTTTTCAGCAGAAGAGGTGTAAGTACAACGTTCCCTGTGGCAAAGCTGCATTCCTCATCTCTTGCAATACATTTAAATTTAGTCAAGGGACTCAAAGGTATTACTTTGTTTTAACCCCAATGCTATTCTAGGGGGTTTTTTTGCTGCTTTTTTTATCCCTTAATCATTATTTCAATCACTGGGGAAGCCAGCTTACACGATCCCAAACAAATTACATGCAGTATGTAGACGTCTACATACTAAAACTTACCACCTGCACAAAGCATAGGAAAATATTACACAGGTGATGAGCAGCCATGTTGGGACAACTGGTATTTATCCATCACTCTAATATACTGTCAAGTTTCACTGAAGATATGAACAGACCAACTGGTCACACTCTGAAGTTTTGCATCTTTCCTTAGTTTCTTCTCAGGTCACTCTACACTGCCTGAAACAATGGAACGTGTAAACATCCAACTGCAACCTGCTTTCAGTATTTATTTATACGCAACTAATGCGATGGTTTCATGACACAGGTACTTCGGGGCTTTAGATACCTCAGTCACAGCATTGCTGGGACAGGAACTGATCTACCCTGAAGACTTCATTCTTCAAAAGCTGCTTTTGAAGAATGAA
>WEIT01009670.1:96534-127963 GCA_013389985.1 Dryoscopus gambensis | reverse complement strand
CAGCGGCCCGCCCCGTGTCGCCCCCGCCCGCAGGGGTGACCTGAGGCGAACGCGGCGGCGGGAGGGCGAGCGGGCGGGCAGTGGCTGCTGGGGACGATGGCGTCCGCCCTCCTGCCCCACAAATAAATTCATTTTGCTGTAAATACCCGTGGATGTGCCTGCTGCCGCTCCCTCTGCCCTCATGTCCGTGAAGGGGAAGGTCTCTCCGAGCGGCGTCGCCTGGGGGGCTCAGGGCGCTGTGTGGGGTCAGTCCCTCACAGCCCCCTCGCCTTCTGTGCCCTGTGGGAAGGCAGCGGTGGGCTTGGAGTCTCTTGTTATCTGTAATGCCACCTGCTTGTTTCTGTTTCCTTCTTGTGGGGCTCTGAGGCAATCCACTACACCTTTACATGCACACCATTTCCACCTCACACCCGATATATGTGTATATATACACATTTTATTTTTTTAATACACTCTCCCCACTTGTCACAGCTGGCTGTAGCTCGTAGTATGCAGGGCAGTTTTAAAGGTGAGCTTTAGGGATGATGAGTGACTTGATGGCTTGAAGCAGATAGGAAGGGAATACAGGATTCCAGGGAGATGAAACAAGCCAAATAAAAGCAGAATTTTATCTGTGGATAGAGGAGAGGAGCTGCCAGGAGATGAGTGAAGTTTGCAGAGTTTTGGAGGAGGGAGGGGAAAGGGCAGTTGTGAAGCCAGAGAAGTTGAGGCTGGGTAAAACACGTTTCCATGTCATACAATCACAGAATATACTGAACTGGAATGGACCCATCAGGATCATTGATTTCCTCGGGGTACTGTGAAGAGATTTAAAATTTGGAGTCTTTTTTTGAGCAGAGGAAAGCATTGCAAGGGGACACATAAAGATTTCAGCAAAGATAAAGTCCAAGCAGAGACTTCCCATTGCCAGGAGCTTGCTATCAGCCACACTGAGAGCTGAGTAGGTAGATCCATAAACCTGGAAAAAGCACTTAATGGGAAGAAAACACCTTGTTTGTTTGTTTGTTTTGAATATCTGTGCTTGGATCAACACTAGAAGATGCTGGTGCAACCAGCATGGAAGTGCTAGCATAGCTTTACAGCTATTTTGGTAGAGATTATTCAATCTTGGCTGTCTTTGCTGATGCAATAGGTTTTCCAAATGCCAGGTTGCATGAGCAGAAGATGACCTGCATTGCATGTGGGTATCACAGCATTCACCACAACATTATTTGGAGCGCTTTCATGGTCTTGGCAGTAATCATAAGGAGCTGTGGGGAGTGATGATCACATTCCTCCCAGCCTCTCCATGATCATCTTTTTTTAATTTGATTTTTTTAAACCTTAAATTCCCTCTGGTTATTCTCAGACTGCTTTCTTTGCGTCAAGTTTCATCTCACCACTGGAAGCTTAAATGCAGAATAGTAGGGCACAACATCCTCAGTGTTTAGGAAAAGGCCAGCTGATTGTTCTGCAGTTGTGAGTGACCAGCACAACAGCTGGCAGAACAGCAGCGTAAATACAAAGGAAATGCAAACAGAGAACAAGACGGACACCTCCTGCCAGGAGTTACTGACCAGCAACACATGGTGCAACAAATGTTAAGTCGTGGCATCAGATGTCAAGGGGGAGCAGCAGAATGTTCCAATGTGATCTTACTCAAGTTGCGGGTGACGCTCATCAGTTCTCATGTGCCGAAATGAGAAAACTCAGTTGCAATAGTGCTGGAGTAAGTGGGTTTCTTGCAGCATTCAGCGTCACTATGTTGTACAGTCAGAAGGTGCCACAGTTCAGAAGAGGCAAACAACCTCTAGGAAAATAGGGAACACAAAGTTTTATGCCACTTGCGTTAAAGAAGAGCCAGTAGTCAAACTGTCTCTGAGAAAGAAAATTCCCAAACAAGATGGCCAGGCTTATTCTTGGGGTAGAATAAAGGATGCATTTAAAAATTAAATATAGGTATTTTTCCACTGTGAATGGAAAGCATAATATTGCAGAAATAGTATTCAGTTTTCTGATTTAAGGATCTAGGGGCAGATAGGCTTGAAGAAGTCAAAAGTGATTCTGAGCCAGCAGCTGAAAACAGAAGCCTGGTTTCTGTGGAGCACTGCAGAGAAGTTGGAGGCTATTGGTCCACCTCAAGTTGATCAGAATAGTTTTTATTTTTAAGAGTCCACACATGTTCAGCAGGGCACAGGACTGCCTGAAGCATGGGGAGCCTGATATTCTGTGGGATGTTCTTCATGGGACAACTTCATTCTACCAGGCATGATTTTGCTTTGACAGAGAAATTCAAAAGAACCTCCAAACAATTAGGCGGGGGATCCCAGTCCAAGCTGAAACACCTAGGAGACAGGTGGAAGGTTTCCCAGCTGTGCCAGTGATTTGATGATGTATGGCAAAACGGTGAGCAGTAATCAGTGAACATTACTTCCTCTTCTATAACGTCACAACTGGAACGGTGTTTATTCTCCTTGACCTGCATTACTCACATCTGCTTTCATATATTAATGCTCCCATCACCTTCATTTCCCAGCACAACTTATTTTCATGGTTTTAAGGGACTATCTATTCATATACCTCTGTGGAAAATATGGGCACAATTTTTCTGAAAGGAGTTTCTTCTGATTTTTACTCCCTTCTCTCAAATCCATTTAATCTATCTGCTAACACAGAGGACCTTTTCCTTTGGTTCCTTTTATATTTGCTTCTGCCATAGTGGCTTGTTATTTCTTTTGCTAAAGCTTTAGAAATCACTAGAGGAATCTTAGTAATGTATTCATTTTGAAGTAGATTTATCTTCAGAGCTGGTAAATGGGAAGTCTCTTCTTCACCTCAGTGGGCTTTGGATCTGATGTTTAGTGCCAACATCATTTCAGTTCTAATCTTGTTGTTTAGGGCCCAGTGTGCAGCTCCTGACACTGCTGAGATTTTTACCACAGACTTTATAGAGAGCAGAATCAGTCCCTGCTTCCTGAGAGACAGCCTATAAAAATATGAAAGAAGCACAAGTGAACAAGTGAATCTTAAATTTTATTTTATTTGATTCTGAGTCTCACTGGATTTTTCTTATCCACAGGTACTTTGACTTCTGCTCAACGCCTTATCCTAACAGGATGAGCTGGAGTTTCAGCCACCCAGGCCTACTGGAAAATGGGCCCAGCAGTTATTTGGCAGTGGCCTTCATGAGCAGCAATGCCAGCTTTCCATTGCAGTGCCCACATTCAGAGATTTGCAGAATTAGAGCCCAAATTCTGCTTGTATTTGCAAGCCCAGAATGCCACTGACTTCAAGGGGGTTGTAGGATTTTAGCCAAGAGCAGAAATTGGCCCAGGATTTTTCAGACTCCCTCATGCTTCTGTTTATATGATATTACCATCAAGCTCTATTAGCATACTCTGCGATGCATTTTACTTTTAAATTACATAAAGGATATTTACTGTGCTGATGCTACATAGTTTGCTAGAAAGATGCACATATGGAAATGAAAAAACATCAATTACCATCAGGATTTCCAGCTTTCAGCATTCATTTTCCAAAACAACCCAGGGACTATTTCTCATCAAAAAAAAAAGAGCAGAAATGAAAATCCGATTTCTTGGCATTTATGTATGGCATTCTGGAGCCTTGCTCATCAACTCGGTTGTGAAAATTGTTGGAATAAAAAAGCCTCGTATTGTACAAAACTTTAATACTCTGCTTTTATTTTCTGCATACTGGTTTCCCAATCAGAGACATGAGTCCATCCCTAAAAATAACAAAATGTTTTTCTGCCTCTCAGAGGATAGGAGAAGAGATCATCTGGGGAAAACTGAGTGATCACCAAGAATGACAGGTAAAAACACAGGCAGAGTTTGAGAATTAATGGATAAAACCTGTGAAAACAGGCAAGCAAGACGCCAGGCAGGGCACGTCGGACAATGCCCACTGCTGCCGAAAAGCGTCCGAGCGGGCAGTGGAGCCAGGTCAGTGCTGCCCTGCCCAGAGGGAGGGCACCGCTTCAGGGCCAGCAGCTCAGGGGTGCCCTTGGAGCTGCACAAGCTGAGACCAAACCGCCTGCTCGGTGTCTTCCCTGAGCAGGGGGAAGCACAGGGAGGAGGGATTCCCCAGGGCAGCGCTGCTCTGGTTCCAGTCGGAGGCACCAGGCAGCTCAGCATCTTTCAAAATGAGGCAGATTGTGTTGCCACGTGGTTACAGATCTGGGAGCTTCCTTCTAGATAGCCTTGTTTAGAAATCTGGGCTGGGGCCTTTTAAAGCCCGAACGACTCTCTACATAAGCTTTTAATATCCATGCTAAATAGTTCATTGAGCACGGCCTGGTATTCAGGAGAACAGTTTGCCATTGTCTGCTGATGAGTAACTTTAGGCAAAGAAGTTATTTTGTACCTCTGTGCTTTTTCTTCTCCCGCATCTGCTTTGTCTGTGGAGATAGTAAAGTCTTTCAGGGCAGGAGTGGCTCACGCTGTGCGTGTCTAGTCATCAACAGAGCAACTCCAGTCTCACTGGGAGCCTCTCCGCGCTCCCCAGTCCCACCCATAGCACAGCCCTCTGAACACGTCGGCCTCTGTCTATGCTTTGCATATGCTACAGGGTTTTAGTATCAATTACTATTAATTACTATTTAAAACTAAAACCTGTACTCCTAGATTATGTAACATTAAGGTAGCCGTATACTATATGCATAAACCCTTCCACAAATGGGTCAGTGTACAGAAAGCCCAGAGGCTACCAACCGCTCTGGTGACCAGGTGCTAAATTGTGAGGACACAGGGGCCAGAGATGCTCCAACAGGATGGCTTCAGCCACTTGAAAGTCTCCCTGTACTCAAGAAAGCTGGCCCTACCTGTTTCTGCTTTAGTCCTTGAAATTTATGGGCAGCAAAGATCCCATTGTCAGGGCAGCAGTGCTTGGTGATCCTTTCATAGCAGCACTCCTTCAGAGACCTTTAAATCCAGCAGAATTTAGTGCATCCCTGAAGGTACTCTGAGCCAATTTTTGCTTTTGCAACTTTTTGTTGTCTCCACTGCGTGTAGGAGAGCTCTTAGCTCATATTGTGTCACTGGATTCTAGGATTTAGAGGGTTGTTCTGTGTGAATGAACTCAGTGCCCGGACACATCCTGGTGTCTAGAAAGCAAACAATATGCCCGAAGTGCCTGTCAAGGATGTGTCAAATGTTCCAAATGACAAAAATGTCTGTTCATCCATCTCCCCACCTGCTTAGGAATGCCAGGAGCACCAGACAACTACGGGTTTGGCACTCTTGTTTGTTCTGTTCCTGTCCATCTGACCTTGCTAGCTCAGATAGGCTATTTGTCAATGCCAGGCAAATCTGCTGCAACAACAGAGAGGGTATCTGGTGTCAGTATTGGCCAGCTCCTCGAGAGAGCTACCTCATTAGGGAAGCTAAGACATCGCTTTGATTACTTAGAAGCAAACCATTTGTTTTGCAAAACTCTCCAAGCAGTTACTCACTTCTTGTAAAATTATAATGCCTGAAGTCTTTTTCTAAAGCAGTCATGGATACTTGAACGGCTGGAAATTTGCAGCTGATAAAAAGTTTTACAGCAAAGGAGATCTGATCAGTGTTTCTTTAAATGAGACAATTATCCTTCTCCGTCAAAATGCCATTAGATTTTGATGGATTTAAAAGAAATAAAATGTTCTACTGGAGAAAATTATAAAACAGGACATTTCTATAGCTTCACAGATCCTCAAAATGCATTTGAGATTTTGTATGCTTTCTTTAGGAAATTTGAAGATGAGACTTTTAATATACCTACAGCACATATTTTTGTCCTACAATATCCAAGTATTGTGTCATGATCAGCTTTGAGCTCTCTTATAAACTTTGGCAGGGGCCATCAAGCTGAGATGGAATGACTGCTATCCTGGTATTCTCCCTCAGAAAAGAAGCCTTTTTGGGTAGTACCTTTCATTCAAGGATCAAAGCAATCACAGAAATCCCCAAGTCTTCCTAGCCAGAAATTGGGCACAGCCTTCCTGCTTTTCTGCGTTGTACTTTGCTCATTGTATCACATCAGGAGGGACAGAGTCTATCCATCTCTCACCTCTGTGCTGGCAGTTTCCCAGGGAATTGCTTGTGAACACAGATTACAGACCATGCTCCCTGCACTCTACACAGGGAGAAGGAAGGTCCAAAGAGGGACAGGTATCGTGTTCCTGTTCTCCTGTAAAGGATGGAACTCCCTTGGGTAGTGTCACATTTGAGCAGCTCCTGCACAGCTGCAGCCTATGTGAGGACCACAGTGACAGAGAATCACAGCAGAGGCCTGCCCATCCTCATTCCTACCCTATCCCAGATACATTTTATAAAAGCAGATCTGGTCCAGCTGACATTCTGTTTAATTTAATTTAATATGAAGAAACACTGATGCCTGATTCCCTATACTGTCTTTTAATGTCTTGTGCCCTGCCCAGGACATACTAAAGAGCCACACTAGCAACTTACCTGAGTTACACACAGAAAATGCCCAGCAGACTTCCCGAGCAAAAGTACACACAGAGCAAGATTGAGGATTTGGATCACTGACAGGCCTACGGTTGAAGAGCAATAAATCACACCTCTCTCCCAGCTTGCTTCTCCCTGCTTCTCCTTACTTTTCTACTTCTCCTCTTCTAAATGAAAGGGAACCTCTTACAGGCTTGCAAAATCTTCCCTCCTATGGGAAATTGCTGATTATCAGAGTTGCCACAATAAAGAACAAGTTCTGCAGAAAGAGAGCAGCATACCACAGTAGAGCACTGCAGTTTTTTGGTTTTTTCCTTTTTGCTTAGCAAAACTCTGCTATTTCTGAAAGTCACACCTCGTAGAATATAGTGTTCTGCACATGTGGATATGGTGGGTTTCTGTGCACTTTAGCCATGAAAACACTGGGGTGTATAAGTAATGTAAGGTCTTCATAAATAGTGCCTTGTAATATCTGCTTTATACCGTGCTTTGTTCTTTTATGTAGCACTCTCTAGAATTTGCTTGGGAATATTTATTTTCCCTAATTTCTTTTCCTTAACTGAGGCAAAATATTTACACACCCAACACCAAGCTCAGTAGCTCTCACAAAGAATAGTGCTTGGTAATAGTGCCGCTGTTAATTTGCTGGCATACCTAATTATACAGTTGAAAATGTCAACATTAAGTTATGTCTGCATGGCAGGCACTGATGTGGCTGTTATGTAACACAGGTGTGCTCAACCCACCCTAAAGCGAAGCTCAGGCACTGCTACCAGCAGCCATCGCTGAGCCACGAGGGCTGCAAAACCAGTCAGAATAATATTTATTGAGTCGCTAGCCCGTGCCAAACTCTGGCTTTAACAACTTGAATGCTGCTGGTAATCAAGCCAGCTCATGAAGACCTCGTCCAGTGTGTACCTAGACAGCAGTGATCACACCCCCAGGTCACAGCTCTCCAGATGAGCACTGGTGGGCCTGGCCACGGAAGGATCTGGTTCATCACCCCACTTCCTCTGCATCTTTCCTCTCCATGAGATGTTTCCACCTATCTGGTAGGGATTGGAGAAGGTGGCCTAGTTTGTAATTCAGCCGGCACAGCTCACAGCTTAACGCAGTGGTGGAGATGCATTGGTCCTAAAATGCTGGCTTATGAACTGTGGCACAGACGCACAACCTTTTGTGCTATTTTATGCTACAATATTTTCTGTGTCTGCAGAAAATACCATGAGAAGCACTGATCATATACAAAACTACTGCTAACTGTGCTGTAGCTGGGCTGCCAGAGCCCATACTACTGGAAGGGAAGAACTGGAAGAAACATAAGCCATAAACCAGAAAGCTTTCTACTAACAAAATATCCCAGGGTAGTTCAAAATCAATATTAAGTCTTGAGTTAATCAGAGAAAGCAGAGCAATAAGTAAACCAGGGAAAATAATAGACATTAAAGAACTATGCATTAGTCCATACCTAACAAAAAGTTACTTCTCTGGGAAGGTTTCCTGACTGCCACAACAGATCTTCTGTATGATCTTGGGCAAAATGCATAATTTCTCTCTGCCCTGATGTTAGATAATACTTCCCTACCTTATAATCCCTCATGTTGTGAGTCGCTAAGTGTCAAAGAGTGCTCATTATGTAGGACTATACCAGGTCCTGAGGAAGGGAGAGGACCTGCAAAAGGCACATAAAAATGGGATGAGTTCAGTTGTCCTTGAAGTCATCAGGAGCTGAGGACATGGCAGATGTTCAGGCGTTCTCAGGCTCAGTCTCTTGCTAAGGAAGCATTTCTCTAACAGCATCCAGGGAGCAGGTCTAGCATAGGGGCCAGTATTTGCACTCACAATGCTCAGTGGACAACTTGATTAATTGCCAAAAAATGTGGTTTGATTTCTCATTGACACCACTTGTAGAAAATATTTCAGTAGAGTCAGGACTGAATCTTCTCTTGAAGAATGAGCTCCTGGTAAGTCTTGAAAAATGTCTGAGTAAATGTCTGGAGGAAGACAATGGTGAGTGTTAGCAGGTGACTGGGCATGTTACCCCTCACAATGTTACATATATTAAATTGAGTAAGACACAATAGGAAACACTGTAGAGTGCCAGCATTTGGGAAGACAGCAGTACTTGGAATTCATCTGATGGATAAATCAGGTGATATTTTTTATGACTGGGTTTTATACCCTTTGAAATGATTTCCACCTGTTAGCAGTGTAATAACTATGGGCAGATCAGAACAAGCAGCATTGACCATTTCTGTGCACAGACCAGAATCTTCTACCTGCAGCCCAGTTCCCTTCCCTGTCTGTTACCTTTATTGCCTTATGTATAGCAGAGAATTACACTTCAGCTTTGCAGCATTCTTTGTCATGCCCAGGTAATTAAAAGAATGCCGCAGCACCTGGTAGAACTATAAAAATGTCCTTCTAAAAATCTCAGCAGCATTTAATATTTAATTCATTGCTATGTTGTTGTGCTTTGCCTGCAGTAAAATAACCTCATGGAAGTGAGACACTACCACTAAAGGCTAACAAACATTCTCCCTTCATGTTATGTTAGCTCTGTGCCTTTTTTGTCCTTCCGTTTTGAATCCTTGTTTTTAAGAAAGTTTCTGTTTTCAAGCAAGAAAAAAAACCCAACCCAACATTTCTATTGCTGGAAGCAGGGAACCAGAACAGGCAGGGTTGAAGCATTCATTCCTTTTCCATTTGGTGAAAAGACTGTCTGAAATCTTTATTTCCCAGGGAAATATAGTCCACATTTTCATCCTGTAATGCCTGAATAATTGCCCTGGATATAACGCTATCTGTCTTGTTAGTGACTGAGGAACTAGAAGAAAAAATAGAACAAGTTTAACATATACAAAAAAACATTGATAGCTTTATTAGAGAAGGTGTAGGAAGCCAAACCACGCAAGCACAGACACAGTTATTAAAGGAAAATTAGTAAGTTGTCGACACAAGCTGTTCAGAAATAATTTCAGGTCCCCCAAAGCCATGTGATTGGCTTGCAGACTTTCAGTCTTCAAAATACACATTCAGTGTGTTCTTACTTGTCTTCACTTTTTGATATGCTGGGGAATCACATGAAACCAGCTTTATTTTATGAATGTGGAGGCTGAAAACTTTTTAATAGCGGTTCTTCAGTGCTACCATGACTCCAGAATCTGGAGATTTCAGAAAATCATCAGCAGGGCTGCAAGGCCAGCAGTAATGTGCAACATTAGTCTGTTTTTCTAGCAAAAACCTTCATGTTCCACACATGCAGCTCCCTGTGGGGATGCTACATTTTTCCATTCAGCAACTCCATCTCAGAGAAAAAGGGCTCTGTCTAAGATTTGCAGACATCTTGTTGCACAAAGGGAAGCAAAAGCAAGTTGGGACATCATGAAATTCCCATTATGTTCTGTGTATGTTCTCGGAGCGCCGGTAAGTGCATATGCCATGTGTGTGACTCACCCCCAGATCCTGGATGTGAGTACAGGAGCCGCGGGTGGAGAGTGTGCCAACCGTGCAATAAGCGACGTGACTAACATCTATCATATGCATTTTGTTTTCTCATCCTTTTTTTTTTTTTCAAGGGAAGGCCCGCATGTCTTGGCAGGTACCATTAGTGCTCTCTTTGCATCCAAGAACACAAGCTCTAGGAACTGCATCTCGCACGGGAAGCAGAAGGTGGTGATGTTTGCGATGGCCATGAGCCCCCGAGGGAGCTCACTGTTTACTTTGGGATGTGGCCTGTCCCCTGCCCAGACAAGATGCACTGTCATTTGCAGAATCCTATTTACCCGAGGTCTGCGGCTGCCAGCGAGGTGTTTAGTCTGAAGGTCTGGATGGTGGCATGTGCCAAGTCCAGCCATTCGAGTATCTTGCTGTAATGTCCAAAATTTGCAATCAGAAAAAGAAAATTAGTCTTCTCTCCTTTTTGTTTTTTCCTCTTTTTCTCATTGTAAATTCAGAACGGTATTCAGTCCAAGGGTATGGAGCTGTGTGAAGGTGAAGAGGTGAAATCAATATGCCAAACCCAAACCAAATCAGTGGCTCAGTCAACCATAGGCTTAAAGTGCAGAATCAGGGGACAGTCCACCCCGCTGTCACTTTCATCCAATGCCAACCCATTGATACAATTTTTAAAAAGCCTCAGCAAAAGCAATCTATGCTTTCTCCTGTAGT
Source organism: Dryoscopus gambensis (assembly GCA_013389985.1). Lineage (NCBI taxonomy): Eukaryota > Metazoa > Chordata > Aves > Passeriformes > Malaconotidae > Dryoscopus > Dryoscopus gambensis. The sequence continues at coordinate 117,344 of WEIT01009670.1, read as the reverse complement.
TTGATATATCTGAACACTGAGACATTGTGCTTAAGTGAAAAGCAAAACCCTCATTCTAGATGGAGAGGAAAAAATCACACATTTAGTTTCAGTACGTACATTCAGTGTCAGCACCAATGCTGCCAATTCTGGCCATTAGGTTTTATAATTTCCTGTTTTTCTGAAAACAAGAATTATGTGTAGCTCATGACAAATGAATACCCTGAATTTCTACCCTTAATGGTTGCAAAGCAGGGCTTGAGGACCAGAATGGGGTGTGCCTCACAACCTTAGAAAACCCAAAGGCAAATTGAAAATATGCATTTTATTGGTTTTGATCAACCTTGTGATTTTAAGTCATGCATGACTCTTCTTGGAGGCCTGACTCACAGCTTTTAAATGTTCATGTGGGGCTGTAGTACCCCCCAAAGAATGAAATGCAGTTACAAGAGCTGTACCCAGGTGACAGGTATGGGGCAACCAAGCAAACATGAAGCATTTGTACTTCTTAGCAATTTTTGTTTCAGGTTGGCAAAAGTGAGGAGCCTGACAGTCTGGTGCTTTATGGGAAGAGAGAAAGCTGAGGAAGAGCAAGGCAAGGAGAAGAAGGATTCCTGCCCAACTCAAAAAATAGGTGAAAGTTCATCTTGAGAAAAAAAAATAAACTAAATCTAACTGCTACCTCTGTTTTAATGAAGGGTTGGGAAGGCAGAGAGGGAAGGCATGTGTTTATATCGCAGAGCTGGTAATGAAGGATTCTTCTTCTCGCCCTGGTTCTGCCACTGACTCATCCAGCAGGGTTAGGCCTATGTCAGTTCTCACTTCAGAGCAGATTAGACTTAACTATAGACCCAGCTGCTGTCACATTTACTTGTGTTGAGTAACACTTTCTTCCCTGGTGACAACAGTTGTGATGGGAGAAACCCCATAGTTCACAGGAGGTGAATGATGGAGCCCCATTGTAGTTACAGAAAAGAAGCATCTGCAGCACAGAGCTGCTCTAAGGCTTGATTAGCTCTATACCTAAAGCATCTCTTAATTAGTTGAGCCATATGTAGGTATCAGGATCTGATCCTCTCCAGGCTTTTCTTTAGGAGCGAACAATCAGGAGCTAAGGAAGATCTGCGAGCTGAGGTTTGCTCTGTTGGCAAGCCCACCCACTCAGCCAAGTAGCTGGCAAGGTGATGAAGGATCACCTCGCCCCTCTGCCATGCTTCACTGAATCAGCAACAGAAAGGCTGAAGATCACAATATATTTATGGAGATGCTTCTAAAAATCATTGTACTTAAGCCTAAGATGCTCTGCTCCAGGACTGAGCTGAGTTTGGAGCCCGGTACAAGTCTCCTTTGTAGAGCTTCTGCCAGCCTTGAGTGCACATAGCACACCAACACCCAGACTTGTTACCAATCACTGACAGCACAAGAGCACAACTCAGGAAACCCTTCCAGGGAGGTTTTCTTCATGTTAAACAAATGTTTGGTTGAAAAATAAAGTTTTAACAAGCAGACAGTTGCCCAGATCCCCAGGCATCATTTGTTCAGGGATTATTTGTTTAACAGTGATGAGTATTATCAACATATATATAAAATTCAGAGGTGCCAAACAATATGATGTATCTGCTTTTGTCAGTGCTGGCACCCTGCCATGCCTCATTCCCCCTTTGTAGAGTGCCTGCAGATTTGTTAATAAGCACTAGATTAGAAACTAAATCTCGTAGAAACTACATCGGTTGTAATTGTATTATTATGGCTATACTGCTTAAATATCAAAGTGAACTTTTCTCTGGATTGCTCCTCAGATTTCAAATAAACCATGTGTGTAGTGAATTTAGGCCAGTGCCTCATTTGTGCTCTTATGGAGGCCTGTACATTTTTACTTTTGATTTGAAGTGTTTCACATCTCTGCTGTTTTCTCAAAGAAAACATTGCCTTGCTACAGTTTCCAGCTCTTACATTATCTGCTTCACCTTTATTGTTATTAGTCCAGTATCCAAAAATCAGGCTGAACAGCTAAAAATTGTGCAGCATTAAATGCACACTTCAGGACTTACAGCTGCTGTAAACCCCTCACCTTTACGCTTACTGGCTCAAGAACTTCATGTTCCCCTTTTATTACACACCTATAACTTACAGCAATATAAAAGCACATCATTGTTTTTCCTGATAAGCTTGCCACCCTGCTATTTTACGAGCCAGTCAGTTGGTCTGCGAGTACATGCACCAGGTACTGTATCTTGATGAAGGAATTGGATTATTGCCAAATAAAACAGTCAGACTGTTATTATGGCTAATACTCTAGAAGTGTTTGCAATGGGTTTTTAAATAATCCTCTACATTTATATTGCACTATTCATCCTGAAGAGATCCAAGGTGCTGTGTAAGGCTGATAATGGGTCTTTTTGCTCATTGCTAAAACGTGACTGCTGCTAAGCTGGAGAAATAGTGACCATCCTGCACAAACAGCATTAGCGAGCGCAGCAGGTAATGAAGCAAACAATAATATTGCCATTTGGAATTGCAAGGTAATTGCTTGATTTGGAATTTGATGAGGACATAAGAGCTGATATGCTGCTGCTTGTAAAAATATGCTCCAAAGGATTTTGTGGTCGTTTCATCACTTGTGAGTGATAATGGCACTTCCACCAGCATTAGGTTCCCTGTGACCGTGCTCGGCACAGTATTTCCAGCTGAGCTCAGGGACAAGGCTGTGACTTGGAAGGTTCATTTCTAGCAGTGCATGAGTTTCTCTAAAATATTTCCTGAGCAGCCCAGTGACTGGTGAAGCCCAGCTCCCTTTGGCTCAGGACGTGAGCACACAGAGCTTTACTCACTACAGCCCAAACACGTGATACGTGTGGGAAGGTGGATGACAGGCAGCCTTCAGCCAGGGATGTGTAGGTGCTTTGCTGATGTCTGACTTGTAACGCAGATAATACCACTTTATTTAACAGACAGCAAACCTTTCCCAAGTGTAGTAGGAGGATATGTAGCATTTTACTGGACTTAGAGAGATGAGGCATCATCAGTGCATTCCCACAGTCTGCTCTAACTTCTGTTTTTTGGCTGGCTCTGCCACGTATACTTGAAGGATAAGAAGATCAGAGCTGAAAATAGGGAAGGTGAGAACTTCTTCTATTATGTCACTTTTAAAGATTCACTGTGTTGCTATATGTAGTTATGAGAGGACTTAGTTATTACCTGAAATAGCAGATAGTTCCTAACAGACCGCCCATATCATGCTGCCTGTATAACCTATCGTTACATGAATGGAACTGTACCACCACAAGGGAGGACAACTGATCAGATCTTCCCTTGAAAAACTATTGCCAAAGGCAGATGGGAAACACCAAACCAGCATACACTAAACGTGGAATCTCACATACAGGGAAAATATAGGAAAAATTCACTGTAAAAGTCATGGTGTATGTCCAAACTGGATCCAACGCCAAATTCTTTGGAAATGAAAGATTTCCTGGAGCTTACAGTTGAGTGCCAGTTTTAAAGCCAGGAGCCTAAATCAGAAAAGTGTTGCCCAACTGGACTCTTGAGACCAAGGGTAAGAAAGGTCCATCTCTCACAGCAGGATAAAAGCTGAATCCAAAGCCTGTGCCATGAGTCCATTGCAGTGCGCACTGATGTCCCAGAACAGGTTTATCCTAAAGCCCATCTTCTCCCCTCAGTACTGGGAACTGAGATACTCACACTGCAGTGCTGTTTTCTCTCTGGCTCCCATGCATCAGGCACCGCAAGTCAAACAGTTTCAGATGGTGCTTGTTTTTTGTGCTTAACTGAAATCATTAGGTAAATTATTTACTAGGGTGCCCAGGGATTTAGCAGTAGGATTCCTATTAATATGGTCAGACATACATGGCTAAACTCTTGGCACTAAAATTTCCCTGCACGGTATTGCCTTAATAATCTTTTTAACTTCAGTAGATTGTTTTGTGTATAGACAAACTGAAGTCAAACTTGCCCAGATTTTAGTAACACAAATGTCAATATTCCCTTTCTTAAGGCTCCTCAAGCAAGAAGAAACCCTGTGATGAAAAAAGGACAATGTGCCGAATTAAAAGCACTGTAATTATTGAAACCAGTTGCTATCATTTAGCTCTCTGGAGGCTGATAGCTCAACTGCCCTCTAGAAATAAATTTCTACAAATTCCTCAGGAGCCAACACTGATGCAATCACTTATTCATACTAAAAAGGCTGTGCTGAGTCAGAATTCTTCTTAATCCAGCTATGTGAGAAGGTGTCAAAATACCAAACTTTAATAAAGGGGGAGATGGAGACTGGAGACATCAGTAGTGTTAATGTTCACATCGTGTTAACAATGACAGAATGTTTTGTCACCATACCCTAACTCAAGTAAGTACAGGGATATGTAACAACATGGTCACAAAGACACCACCGGTGAGGTTATTTAGCTTTGATGGTGAAATTCTTATCCACCGTTTTGGTTGTTTAACCACTGAACCCTCTGCAAAACTTACTGGTGGTACAGAACAAACTTTGGCTGAATACCAAGCAGGTACCTCAGGGTAGAAGGAAGGTTTACAGCCTTGCTGCACCAACACTCAGGTAGCTCCAGGGCGAATGCAGGAGCTGAGGGGGGATGCTCTGGGAGAAGGAACCACAGCAGTTGTTGCAAGGCATGTGTGAACTGGAGCATTCTGGAGTGTTACATGTCTGCAAAACCATTAAAAGGAATAAAATGATAAAACTGTGAGGGTTCATCTGGCTAGCAGAGCCTGTCTTAACTCATTTATGAGCTACACACAGAAGGTGATAACTGAAATTCTGCTGAATTCTGCTGAATAACTGAAATATCAACTGCTTTGTGTTATCAAAGAGGGCACACTGGATGCTCCAATTCCAGCAGGCGTACATTTATCAGAAGGAAGGAACTCTTTCTGACCTTTTTCACATCCAGTTGCAACCTCCCTGTTGTAAATACGAAGCAGAGCCAAAGCATTACCAAGTCATGACTACAACACCTACCTGGGGAAATGACTACCTGGGCTACAGGGCAACCAACCTAGGGCATAGCCATTTTACATGGCTGACAGCTAGGAAATAAATATTGTGCTTTTGGTTGTTAACTGCTTACATTTCATCAGGACTCAGCGAGAGCAGCTTCCTGCAGCTTGGAAGTAACATTTTTACCAAGTCACTTTTCACATCAGAACACAATTTTCAGTGTATTATTGGGGCTGTAAATGTCTGTCTCGGCATTCTTGTCTTGCTAATATCACCAGGAATCGGGGAATATGTCCGCTCAAACTGAACCCTATTTGGGAGTGTGAGCTTCCCGGCCACACTTTGTTACCCAGCCCTGCTTCCTCAGCAGTGTTCAGAACCCTTTAGACTCGAGATAGAAGCTGTCCAGGTTGGATCCTGCAGCTGCATTCTGCCTCCCTCCGTGCAGGAGGATGCCCCATCAGCAAACCTGACACGTGTGCGCGTGAGGCGGCAGCACAGGGCTGTAAATCTGCAGAGGGGAAGAAAGAGGACAGGAGAGCATGGATGTTTTAGGATGAAAACAGTGTCTCAAAGAGAAACAATAGCTAGAGGTCCCCAATGCACCTAAAACACCTCCTGATTTCACACGAGGCCACGGCTAATGGAGAGAGCACTGTTTGGCAAGGAATTGCTGCAATAAACCCCCAGATATTTTCTTTGTTGGGTATCCAGCTGGACACCATGAACAGAAAACCTGACTACATCATGCAACTGTGTTGTGTTTTTACCTTCCAGGGGAGATTAGTTTCCATTTGATTACAAGTTAATTAACAATAAATGTAGTTTATTGTTATTACAATTGTTTCCAATTTGCCAAACATTGCACACTAGCAAAACCATTTCTTTATTTTAAAATGAGTTTTTTACCCTTTTATGAAATCTGTAATTCGAAACTATTTTGGAGAGCTAGACAACAAATTAATTTAGTACACTAAACACTAAAGAATCTGACCATGACTGAATAGAAATCCACTCACAAAGTGACTATCCAGAAAAAGTGATTAGCAAATAACAAAGGACAGAATACAAAAGAAATGCTGTTCTACACCAATTTCCAATTTATACTAAATTAACTTCTATCTAAGTGGTTAAAAAGGAAGACTGTTTTCAGGAGCTAGTACCTTGGATCAAAGATCAATGCACAAGAAAACAAACTGCCTCAGTGTGGCAAGTTTAATGGAATAATTTTACAGCTAGCAAGCCTTATTGTGAAAGAAAAGTGATTTGAAAAGATGAACTTGATAAAACTGCCTTTCAGGTTGCCTCACCAGCACTCAATCTTAGGCGACTTAACCAAAACACACATCCAAAGAATTATGAGTTCTACATCTTTGGCATCTCTCAGGCAGATCTAGCTGCGTCATGTGGGAGAAAAATGGGATTCTAGACATACAAATGCCAAACCAGCCTCTCACTCCGTAACATGCTACATTAGGCTATGTATTAAACCAGCACCTAGGCCTGGCTGAGATCAAGATCTCAGCGTGTCAACTGCTGCACAAACAAACAGCTCCAGTGACTTCCAGCTAAGGATGGAAAACAAATATTAGGGCTCTGACTCACACACAGATGGCAAATGACTGGAGTGATGCACGCGTGAGTCAGCTCTTACCTGCCTCAGCTCCTCTGAGCTTGTGGCTGCAGAGTTATCATCATCAGTAGCCTGAGCTCGGTCCAGCCCAGCTGAGGCACCACACACAGAACGCCCCTGCCCCAACACCCCTCCTTGGGAAGGCTGCTAAATACAGGCAACAGGCACAGACCTGAACCTAACTCTCAAATTTCCTCTGTTTTAGAAGTGGGGGACTTCCATGGAGAGACCCATGGTTTTCTCGAGCACATGCAGGTGTAACTAGAAAGTTAAATTGTGTTGCCAGACTCAGCAAATCTTTTGGAGAAGCCCATCCAATAGACGGGGAAACCAAAACTCAGCAGGGTGAAGGGGTCTGCCACACCATAGGAACACCAAGTTTTACACAGGATATAATGATTCCAGATTTTGTGTCTTTGCCACCTTCTGTAGCAAACACGGGCCCCTATTGATACATCCAGCAAATGACTGAGTTGTGCTCAAGTGAGACGACAACTCTCAATCCCCTGTAGGCAGCCAGAAAAATTAACTCCCTCTGGAACTGCCGTGGCCATTTATTAGCTCAGGAATATAAAGGAGAGACAAGCAAAGTAAACTAATTACGTTTCATGGGGGCTTTTTGGATCTGGGTTCTGAGTTACGACATAGATTGGGAATGGTTTTTTATTGTCAAACCTCCAAAAGGAGATTGAGGGCAAAGGAGAAACAAGGATGTTGCTATTATTTACGTTGCTTGAGCACTGGCCATTGGAAATGCGTTTCTCATTGAGTGATTAACAGTTATCCAGCACAAAGAGCAAATAAAAACCTTGTCTAATTCAGTCAATCCCGTTCTCTCCACCCTTACTGCATTAAATCACATGCGGCTGGCTGATTTATTTACTGTTGCTTTTTAATATCATTACTGTGCTGTGATGCCATGTTTCAAAATCAGGAATAATTAAGCAAACATAAGAGATTTTTAACTAAAGTTCTTTGCTCTTGAAAATCGATAACTTTAGGCTTCATTTAGCTCCCTGTAGATAGATTCACATCCCTGCACAGATGAAGTTACCAAAATCGATAGAGCTTTGCAGAGGCACAGGGGGTCAGTCTGTGCCGAGCTCCTCTGACTTCATGAGCAAAGCACTCACTGCTGGGTCCAAGCTTCCATCTGCATTTGGGTTTAAAAAGGTTTCTCAGCTCCAGAATACACTGTGAAAGCCCTTGATTAAGTCATTATGATGCATAATTCCCTGGCATGCCAAGAATCTAGTCCCAAATTGATACAAAGGCAAGTCTGCTGAGGATGAGTGGGTATTCTGGAGTTTTATTGTGAAAACTCAGAATTACACGCACTGAGCTGCTGGTATGGAGTTTGCTTGCTCTTGCTACTGACAGCCATTAAAATGCCTCCCAGATTAAACCCAATCACCCTCGCTGTTGCCTAATGAAAGATCATCACAGTCCCACTCCTGCTGTTATGTGAGGCCAGTGGGGTTTGTGTTGTCTCAGTGTTCTCCCCACGCTCAGTGAGCTGGGGCAGGACACTCCTCCTGGCTCAGACGGGTGAACTCCCAGCACGGAACAACCCCCACTCCCGGCTGGGGCATTTCTGTGCTGCTTTATTGCCCATAACAGCTGGCAAAAGTTGAGGTTATTTGGGAGGGTCTAAAAGAACTCAGCTTCCTTAAAGACAGAGCGTTTTAGGGCCTGAGCAGGCCGTGGGATCAGTATCACTGCTAAGATGCTTACAGGCTTAATTCCCTTGATGACCCCAGGCTCTGTACACAGCCACGGCAACGAAGAGTGTTAAATGTAATTCCAAGCACGGAGCACTGTAAAGATCCATCATTAAAAAATGAGCTCAAAAGCAAATCTCTTTTCATTCTGCTTTGGTTAAAGAATGGCAGCAGGTTTGGATAACTAGTCACGGTAGCATCAGCTTCCTTCACACTTATTTAACAGGACATCAATTCACTTAAAAAGATTGAGGGGACAGTGTTACATGCTCAGACAGCACAGCGATGACTGTGGTATAAATACCTGGGGAGACAGATTAGTTTGCTATTTTTGCTCGCAGCCTTCTCCTAGGAGCACAGAAATGCCATCTCAGCATGCTTTTTGGAGGATTAGAAAATCATAATAAACACAAGGATAAAAATATGCCATGGGAGTTACAGCTAATTTCTTGCTATAATTTGCAGCAATTTACACATAATCATTTGAAAATACTGCACAGTGCCAACAGCCAAGTGTCTGCTGCAATGGTGCAAATCAGGAAAATGAGAAATGCAGTTAGGGCTGAAGAACCCTCCAGAAGGGTCATTTGGGATATTAAGTTCACAAATTCTTCCTTGCTGTTGACTAATGCAGGAGATTTTATTATACCACATGGAGCCCAGTTTCTTAGGCTATAGGTGGATGGAATGACCTTCATACCAACTGATTTTAGAGTTCAGAAAAGTCCTACCAAACAGCAATGTTATCTGTGTCTTTCTTTTACATGAAGGGGTTTTTTAATTTTTATTTTAAAAAGGAGTCTGCAAGCAGTAGGCACTAGCACCACAACATTTTCATGCAAATACGTATTTGAGAAGGTAATAAACTTGTAGTAAACTTACTGAATTAGGGTTCAGACACGTGTTTTAATATCAATATTTATTTTGAGCATATGAAAATTACTGAAATCCCATTACACATTCATTTTCTAATCATAATTTCCATTCAAAGATCTGGATTGATTATAAAAGAGCAAAATATCTATTCACTGTACATTTGAATTTTTGTCTATTTTACAACTTGAAATATTTCAAAACAATTTGAAAGGGGAATAAAAACAAATGTGCCCTCAGACTGGAACTCTGCATGTAGAACAAACTAAAGGTGAGTTATGAACCTCCATGAAGAGGAATTTATAGCAGAAATACCAGTGTTGCTGCAACCCTCTTTTATAGGGTCATCAACAGAGGGAATATGGAAAAAAGGGGGGGTGAAATGATTTATTAAGAGAATACATTATCTTCTAAAGGAGATATTTAATCTATGGATCACTAACACTTGACCCAGGGCAAAGGTTACCAGTAGTACCAGGAGCAGATGCAGCCTCGATTTAAATAATGGAGAAGTGCAGGAGCAGATGCAGGGCTGATTTAAAAGATGGAGAAGCACAGAAGCAAGCACACCCCTGGGAGGGCTGATGTAGAGGACTGTAAAGCTCCAAGGCACCCAGGTAACTTGTAACTGGTAGAGTGAGCTTGAATTTTGGAGTGATTTAATTTAAAACAACAAGATACATTAAGCTTCTCTTGGAAAACCAAACAGCAAAGAATTTAAAAGCATGCCTAGCTTTAAACTGTTAGTAGCTTTAATGAATAGCTGGGTTTTTTTCCCCAAGGACACCTAGAGGAACTGGGCACATGTATCTATCCTATCCAAGCTCAGCGGAAACTCTTTACCTAAATCTTGTTCATATTTTGGAATTGTGATCCACTGGGACTCTCTGTATGCTAAGCAAGGCTCAGATAATGTACTGAAATGCTGTCTCACCACATTCTGAGTATCACCAGTGTCTAAAACAGGTTTAGGTGTTGAATGCCTGTCTCTCCTGGCAGCATTATGTTGCTGAAAGACACAGATCTGAACTAAAGCTGCTGATCAATCACAAATGACTGTGCACGGTTCACCTGCCACAGGAGAATGAACCAACACTCAGACCACCCTTGACTCGTGGGTGCAAGGGACATGCAAAGTTTTGGTTACCATTTTGAGGCATGAGCTCTTGACTTCTTATTTCATGAATACTCACAAGCAGATTTTCTTTTTTCCCCTTCTGGGAGCAAGTACTTTCAGCCATGAAGCTGACTTCTTGGTTTCTGCTGGCATCTGCAAGAACTCACTAAGCTTCTTCCAAGACTTGTTCATGCTCCATTGTCTGGGAAGCTTAGGGACCCTTACATTTCTGTGGCTCACTGCTGACAACTACGACTATGTGTTCAAATTCTCCTAATCCGAGAGAAACATTTGGAAAGGCTTAGGAGAATGCAGAGCATGTGTCTGCACACATGCACGTGATGGCACATGACTCATGCACAGTGGAGAAGTATGTTTGGCTGCTCCTTGACTCATGGTGATGACAGAACCTGGGGTTCAGAAGAAAACAGGCTCTGCCTTGAGATGAGCTACCAGGGGAAGTGACGAGGCAGCAGCTGAATCCTGAGTAACACAACCAAAACTGGCCATTCCTACAGTTCCCTTGGGTCTCTGGAGTGCTACAGAGGAGTCATAAGGGGAGCTGAACGACCACCTTCTCATGTTTGAGCAATGGAGCATCTCCATTTGATCCATCCTCCCAGCCTTTGCTGCGTGGTGTTTTGGGAGCAGGACAGAGCTTATGCCATATTGCTCAGCCCTCAGTCATTCTAGATGGCACCACAGCTCAGCCGTAAGCTGGAGTAGTCACCTGCTTTAGTTTATGCTGGGGGCCACTTTGGCCTTCCAATTAGCCCAGCATGCCTCAGTTGGCCCAGAGGATGCAAAACCAGCTGCATCCTCCCATCCTTCCTGGAGCTTGTCTTCAGTGCATGTGTGATAAACAGAATGCAAGCTGGGTCAAAGTCTCTCTTTCAATTGCCACAGAAACTGAGATCCAGGATCCTGCTATTTTGTCTCCATCCAAGAAACATTAGGAGATGGACTTAAGTGTTTTAAAGTTAACTGCTTGCAAAATTTATGGAGATGACCTTTCCATGCTCTGGACAGGAGGCTTTGATGCTTCCTGGCTGGCAGAATTCATGGAATCAGAGAATCTGAATGGTCTGAGTTGGAAAGGACCTTAAAGATCACCTAGTCTCAACCCCCCTGCTGTTGGCAGGGGCACCTTCCACCAGACCAGGCTGCTCAGAGCCCATCCAACCTGGTCTTGAACACTTCCAGAGATGGGGCAGTCACAGCTTCCCTGGGCAACCTGTACCAGTGTCTCACCACCCTCACAGTAAAGATTTTTTTCCTAATATCTAATCTATGCCTACCCTCTTTCAGCTCGAAGCCATTCCCCCTTGTCCTGTCACTCCGTGCCCCTGTAAATAGTGTCTCTCCATCTTTCCTGCAGGCACCCCTCAGGCTCTGGAAGGCTGGAATGAGGTCACCCCGAAGCCTTCTCTTCCAGGCTGAACAATCCCAATTTCCTCATAGGAGAGATAGTCCATCCATTTAATCAACTTAGTGGCCTCCTCCGGGCCTGATCCAACAGGTCCATGTCCTTCCTGTGCCGGGGCACTCCAGAGATGGACCCAGCACTGCAGTGGAGTGCAGAGCCGAGAGGGAGAATCCCTCCCTCGACCTGCCGCCCGCGCCGCTGCGGCTGCAGCCCCGCAGCTTTCTTTGGCAAACACAATATAACTTATTCACTTAGCTCATCAGTGGGGGCTGCGTCCCGATCCCATGGGACTTCAGGTCTCTGCTGCACAGAGAACCCAAAATCGCGGATGAGCGGCGCAGCTCCCCCGGCGCTGCAGCGCGGCCGGCTGCGACTAGATGTCAGCACTCCACTGGGCAAGCGGCCCCAGCGCAGCCCGACCGGCAGCAGCGCCCACGGCAAATAAAAGCCACCAAAGCCTCCCTAAGTCTCGTATCAGGGCTGTGCAGGACAGCTGCAAAGCTACAAGTGAACTGCTCTTTCGCGATGAAATCCAATACCACGCAAAAAAATAAAAATAAGAAAATCACCCCGGTGTGGACATCAAAAAGGGAAGAAAAGGAGGAAAAAAATCTTTGATCATTTTGTTAAGGCCTCGGACTGTTCTTCCAGACAAATAATCACAGTTCCCACTATCACCTGGAACTGGAACAGCTCTGGCAAGGCAGATGCAGCACATACAGCTCAGCAAAGCTTTTGTTATTTGGCTTGGCTTTGTCTTGAACGCAATGAGAGAACATCGTCTCTCACAAGTCAGTTTTATGAGGATCTGTCAATTCAGTCCCCATCTGTTCTGGGAAAATAAGCCTCTTCAGGTTCGAGTAGGATGTGGATTGAAATCCACAGGGCACAGATTTAAATCAAAGTACCTGAAGCCCCTTCCAACTGCCAAGTAATGAGGGATGGGTTTGCATCTGAGCTTCCCTGTCAAGCTGCTTTCTGCTTCAAGCCTTTCACTAACAATTAACACCTAAAGTATAATCAGCAAAGAGGAAAATAAGGAAGAAGCAGTGCAGTGTATGAGAATGTAGTCTGTGCAGCACTGGGGAGACAGAGCAGGTAGGAAACAAAGTAGAGTTTCATTATGTTAGAGGTATTCACTTACAACTACAAAATGAGAATAAAGTCTGCTAGAAGAAAGCAAGACACTGCCTAATGTAGAAAATGAGACTCTAAGCATTGGAGGGGCATGATGCAAGAGATGCCAAAGCTGATTTCTTAGAGTGTTCAGAGCTGGCCATTATCACTTGCGTGTACAGATACATAAACTGTCACTGCGACTGAACATCCAGCACTTGGAACTGCACCCTGCACTGCACGCTATTGAAAACACTGAGGGAGAGAGACCTGGGGCATTTTCAACAGCTCCATCTGAGCTCTGGTCAGCAGTGTCACAGCTGGCTGTTAGGGATGTCTGCTCAGAGCTGCCACCCCATTCTGGGAGCTGAGCCCTCAGCTTCACCTCACAGCCCTTTAAGAAATCAAGGGACTGTAAGTGGCAGCATTTGCACTGAAATTGCCAAGGTATTAACACTGATTTCTTTCAATAATGGTGACATATTCATTGTCTAATTTCATCACCCTCCTCAGAATCCTAAATGAAGAAACATCTGCGTCTGCCTGTGCTCTGCTACTGTCAGTGATGAAGAAAACAAAACTGGTCTCCTTAGGTATTGCTCACTGTTCTCATATTCAACTATTACTTATATTCTCAAAGAATACAAAAACCTTTTCATTAATCAATTGCTAAGAAATTCAGGAATTGTCTATAATTTCACAGACTGTGCTATATAGGAAGAGGATTCTTGTGATGTCTGCTCTAGTACCTCTCTCAGCCCTGTTTACAGCAAGCTTCTGACAGGAGGGGAGCTGGCTGGGTGAGCAATGACTTCCCTCTGCACCAGAAATTCCTGTCCAGTTGGAAAGAGTTAGGGACCGTTACATCCTTTTTTTCTTTTTTCCATTTGCATTCCTCATAAAATGTTAGCATTTTGTTGAAATCACTGAACATAACAAAGGCAAAGTCAGCCTGACAGCTCTGCCAAAGCAACAGCTGCAGGTATTGGATAGGGAACACCTCTGAACTTTCAAAATGAGCTTTGGTAAGAACATGAGTGTGCGAAAGAGGGGAGATCCAGCTTTCTGTCCCCAGCCCATTCCCAGTCCTGGCGTCACATCCTTCCCTGGGGATAACATCTAACATTGGAGTTTTCCAGCTCGCACTGCTCTCTGAAACACATTCTCTCCCAAATGTGAACACAGCACCAAGCCCCCTCTCTCTTTGCTCCCAAGAGGAAGTGAGGGAAATAATCCGGAAGTCCTGGATGCTGTGCTGTGCTGGTTCTGGCTCGAGGTTTAATGCCCCGCGATGATGAAAGATCACTGTGTCACTCTCGGCCAGACTCACCACATACAGAAAAAACCTAAGCAGGAAATGGAAACTACCCTGGTCTACTCAGTGGGTTTCTGCAGAAACTATCCTGTCAGAGCAGCAGCCCCTGCGTTTTGGGTGCTGGCTGAGGTTAGCGGTGTGCTGACACCAGAGCTGTATCACAGCCCCAGCAGGCTTTCCCCAGTGTGATTAGGTGCCAGTGCTGCCCTGACATCTGAGGCTGCAGCCCTGTGCTGGCCACCAGGCACGCAGCTCTGCTCCTCTTCCATAGGTCTGAGCATCAGGGAGCACCCAGGACTGGGAACAGGCTCACAGCCACTCCTGGGACAAAGAAAAGCTGTTGGTGGGGGGTGCTGGGAGTGCCTTTTATTTTCAGAGAAGAAGGAGCAAGAGGGTAAGAAGTAGGGGGATAAAGAAAGGGTGATGGAGAAAGAGGGGTCTCCAGACATCAAACTGCTTGCGTTCTTTGAAGCCTTTGCAATGGGGTGAAGTTCTCTACAGACACATCCTGGCCCTTTAGCAAGATCAGATTGCCTCGGGAGATGTTTGTAAGCAAAAAGCTGGCCAGATACCCCTGCCTCTTCTCCCAAAAATAACAGCTTGACAGAAAAATTGAATCTAAGAGCAGTTGTAGGTATCATGATACTTATTTGTTACCTGTCCTAAAAGATTCAGGTGGTATCACACATCACTGGCCCCGTATTTTCCATCCCATGTTCTGACATGCTGCCTGCATTAGCATTGTCTTTTATACTTATAATGTCTTTTGCAGCAGAACTCCCCATGGGGGAAAGAAATCTTTGAAGCTTTCCATTCAAATCTTCAAAGGACCTCGAAGAGCACTCAGTGTGGGAAAGTCTGGAGCAGGGATAATGCTATAAAGCTGACTTTCCCCTTTGTCCATCCATAATTGTTGCGCTCCCACTATTTGCACTTCGGTAAAACTCCCTGAGTGCTGAAGAAAGTTTATCCATTCTTCCATCCTGTTGGGAATGTCTACCAGTTTCTTCACAAAGTTGTGACCAGAAATAACCCATAAACCTGCAATACAGATTGCAACCTTAACCCCAGCAGCAAGGAGATTGGACTGGGGGTGCATGTGGGGGGCTGCATCTCCAACAGCATGCACTTCTTGGGCATGTTTTTTCAAGCCAAATGCCTAACCTTTCCTAGCACACACCGTTCTTGGAATTTTGCAAGCCAAATGCCAAACGTCTGCTAGTGGTGCATAGCAAAAGTCCCTAGGAAATGCCAATTTCTGCTGCTAAAGAATGTGGTAAAATCTGGTCTATTTTAGTTGCGGAATTACACTACTTGGAGGAATAAATCACTCAAGACATAAAAGGAGACACTTTTTCTTTCATTTCCTCTGTGACATATTCCCCAACGCATACCATTAAGTCACTACCTTTTACAGGAAATTCTGTGGTAGAAACAGAAAGATTCCATCAAAACCAGACGAACAAAACCGTGTGCATGTCCTGTGGCTGCTCACTGCCGACCCCGATTAAGAGCGGTGAACTGCTCTCTGCATTTCGTGTTGAATGGAAACTGCTGAGTTCTATTACGTTTATTACTTAGCTCAGGATTATCTGCAATATGTGCTCCAGGAATCACACCTCGGACCAGCCCAGACCAGGGTTGCTCACGTCTTGAGAAGCATTGCATCTTCCCTGCAAGACCAAACCGAGGAGGCTCTCAGGCCACTCCTGGACAGGATTGACATCACCTCTGTAGCTGTTGCCAAGAGAATTTTCAATGGAGTCATGGACGAAAAGTTTGCTGATGGAAATACTAACTGGGGACGAATTATGACCATATTTACGTTTGGAGGTCTTCTCACCAAGAAGCTGCAAGAGCATGGGGTTCAGCTGACTGCAGAGGAGAAGGAGGAGATCTCTTATTTCATCACAGAGTACATCATAAACAACAAAGCCGAGTGGATTGGTGCAAACGGTGGCTGGGTGAGTTTCTCATTTTCCACCAAAGCCTAGATTAGGAGACTTCATTAATTATTGCTAAAGACACTGTCAAAACCATTTTATTCAGGGTTTCATTTGCTGGTTTAATATTTGGTGTCTGGAATGTCTCATTGAGACCTACAGTAAGCTTTTCTTCTGCTTTAAACAGAACAGTGATAAAAGACAACTTCCTTTTTAAAAGGCACTTCCCAATTTTGTATCCCAAGATCATATCATAATTCAGGTTGAAAAGGACCTTAGAAAATAATTTGGTCCAGCCTCCTGCTCAAAGCAGGTTAAACTAGGCGTACCCTGAAATTTCCATCATTAAATCTAAAATTAAGTGGCATCCTAAGGTCAGTGCAGCAATTTTGCTTTCATAGAGGAGTTGGTCCAAAAATACTTAAGTTCAAGGTAAGGAAAGAATACACAGGTGTGATCCTCACAAATCAAGTCAGCACTTTTGCTGTGGATTTCAACAAAGCCATTATTTAATCCCCCAAATCAGTTTTACTTACAACAAATGTACAGGTAAGTACAACTGGCATTAAATCTTTTCTGTTTGGACTGAGATAATCCTAGCACTTCCATCTATGAATGGTCAGTGCTGAGAAAAATACTTATCAATAAGTGGACTATTCTGCCAAGCTGCTGAAATTCCTATTCTGCCAGGAAGGGAAAGTCCCTTTTGCTTTGCAAAGTTTCATCATGCTAATATTTTTCTTTTCCTGCAGTTAGGGGAATCTGAGAATCAATGACACCAGTGTCAGTTATTTCCTTGGTACTTTTTTCCTTTACTTATATGTAAATGTTACCTTCTCTTTCCACCCCCTCTCATCCCACTTGTCTTGTATTTCCTATTACTTTTTTCCCCCCTGATTTATTTTCTTACTGTCTTGCTTTTCCTTTTTTTTTTTTTCCTTTTTGCTGGTTTTAATCCTTCTCAGTCTGTAGCAGCAAAAAAAAAAGGTGATAGTGACTCATGGCCCCTTGATACATCAGATTTATTGCAAAGGCTTCTCTTTCCGTCTCTTTCAAATAGAGTCAATTTTATTTAAGAGAAGTATCAACACCTGGTAACATTCTGTCATAACAGGTGGCTCATCATAGTAGAATAGGGAAGGTTAAAGGAAGATATTTCTAAGTGTATTACTACATCAGAAACATAGTACTTGTATCTTCCTGGAAGATACGGGCTCAGATGATAGAGTTCATGTTTGTTTTCTATTTACACAGGGAGGGCATAGTCTTGGAGACAAAAGAAACATTCAGCAAGGTGCAGCTATTTTCAGCTACTGTTTTTAAAGCCCTATTCATCTTTTGGAGGTAGCGCTCTGAAAAGCTGTCCCTCGATGCAGAATGCTGCAGCACTGTGTTAATCTGACACTAGCAGAGAGTGGTGTGCTTTCCCTACATGGTGTTTTTAAGCTGTCCCTAACTGTGGGTGTTCTTTTCCACAGGAAAATGGCTTCCTAACAAAGTTTGAAAGAAGATCACTACTGTCGTTCTCCAAAATCACAGCCCTGTTCATAGCTGTTGTTTCCTTGTTCAGAGAGTACTACTGAAGTAAAAGGACCTGCCCTTCATGTGTAATCTAGATATTGCCACAAGCTTCACTTCTCAGCCTTCCTCCAAGCAATATCAACAGGAGAATAATTTCTGTCCATAATCTGTTTTTAATTTATTTGTATTTATTTTGACTAAATACAATGTTTAGCATGCTATCCTAATTACCAAATCTGAAGATGAGATCTTTCCAAAGGGGAATGTGCACAACATCATGCAGAATTCAAGTCCACCTTTCCAGGCAGGATTGCTTTGAGATCATTTCCCACATCCAGACAGCTCTTGGAATCTCTCTCGCATCTCCATGAAAGGACATTGTTTTAGTGAAATACAATCCAATGGGTTAAGAAAAGAGTTTTTATGTCATTTGTTTTGTAAATGAAATACTACTGTAATGCATTTTATTGCAACTTCTGTATAAGAGAGGGGGGAGGGGGCATTTTTGTGAAGAAAAAAGAAACGGGAACTCCAGTATAGAAGTGAGTAGAAGTTACTGACACAGACTAAGCAAATTCTACGGGAAGAACTGTTTGTGGGAGCTAGCAACTTCAAAATTCGCACTCACTTACTGTTAATGCAGTGGTATGTGTTTCTGTGCTGTATTTTTTTAATTGCTCACATCTACAAGGAATGTTCTTTCATATTTGTGCGATGTAGTCATCTGGCAACATAAATAGGCATGTACAGAATATTTTTAAAATGAGAAATTTGTGTAAATACACTAATATTTCAAGAAAAGACATTAAAATATGTATTTTAAAGCCTTAAGATTGGTCTCATATTTTCCAGAAAAAAAGTTGGAGCATGGGAAAAGATCTGCCTGAGTAAGATAATCTTAGAAAAGTTATCACAATGCTACTGGAAAATCCAAGTAGTTTATGGGTTTGACCTGATGTCCATGGATGTCAAGACATTCATTTTCTGTAGTACTTTTTAGGTACTATCTGGTAGCTTGTGTAAGAAACAGATATCTTGTGGCAAAATAAATGAACTGAATCAGCTCTGATGACAGTAATTAGTGTTTTGGGATACATCATGAAACTCAGCAAATTCAGAGAGCGACGTTAGAGACTTCCAGGATTTTACAGTCTGGGGCAATTAATGCTTTTACTAAATTCCATTTGCTTTCAAAGGCTAAACAGTAGTTCTGCAAGAATTCATTCTGCAAGGGTTTTCTTCAGCTGTAGTAGCTTTCCATTAGGGAACTAAGGCTGGGTCTAAACACTCTTCTTTTTTTCAGACATGCCGGGAGGTGAACCAAACTGAGCCAGCAGCTGCCTGTGGCACATAACAGCATTGTTCTCTGAGACAAGTCCTCTAGAAAATCCACGCTTTATGACACCGGGAGCACGAATCAGCCTCTTCTGGTAATGGGCTCTCCATCTTTCATCTCAACGTAAGACTTTTTCTTGCAGTAAGAGCAGTTATTTACTGGAACAACCTGCCCAGGGATGTGGCAGTGTTCCCCTCCCTGGCAGTTTTCAGGACACAGCTGAGAGGATAATAGATAGTTTCACCTAGGCTCCCTTTTCCAGGAAAGGTTGGACCACAGGAGCTTTGAAGGTCCCTTCCAGCCTGGGCTGTTCTGTGATTCCATGGTCTAACTTGGTGGGTTTAACCACAGAACATAAACAGATGTTAACGTTTGTTAGAACATGTATTTCTCCCTCTCCCTCCCCAGTGAAAACAAGAAATATGATTTAGCATGCAGGCAGGATTTGTGAGGTAATCTTTGCTGCTGTTGAAGAAAAGATGGCAGCATTCAGTCAGAAAGGAGCAGCTAAAGGAAAATCCCCACCTCCAGAACACCTGTGGAAGCACCTCTCAGAAATGACATTTTAAAACACGTCATGACACATATTTATTAGCAGTCTAAGTCTTCATGGTAAGAACAGTAATTCCTACTCAGTTCCTTTTTGAGCACTACTGCAAGTACGTATTATAGTGGCTAACACCAATCTATTAATACCACATCCACTTCCTTTTACACTGATCTAGTAACCTACTTTACGCTCAGAAGTACAATTTTTTAGTTAAATATAAAGGGTAGCTGTGTCTTTTCAAAATGTAGGTGATGCAATAATTTTAGAACTTGCCTTCATGGTAAGGGCAGGGTTTAAACAAAAGAAGGCTGGATCATTAATGGTCCAGTGGGCTCCAGGTTAATTTCACTGGGACAAAACCTCCTTTTGCTCTGCACTGAAAAGCGAGAAAAGCAGTGATGAGATGTACCACCCCAATTCTAAGCACAGTATAAAGGTCCCTTCCAGCAAAGCTATTAGCTAAGCTTTATAAAATAACACAAATCTAACTGTCATGTAGTTATCCACACATGACACTGAGTAGTGCCCAGGGCCTGGGGCACTGCTGTTTAAGGGATCCTTGCATCTGCCAGGCAGTTCATGGGAGAACAAAGTGCTGCTTCTAGAGCAAAAGCTGAGGTCAAAGAGCTGCACAATGGGACAGCTGATGACTTTGTCGATGCACCTAGTAGCTAAATTGAGATGTCACCAAATGCCACATAGAAGAGATTTATGAAAACACCCGTTCTCCTATAGAAACGTCTCTTTGTGTGCTTAAAATCACAGACTCAGGTTGGAAAAAACCTCTGAGGTCATCGAGTCCAACCTCTGGCTGACTGGTCAGCACCTTGTCAACTGGACCGTGGCACTAAGTGCCACACCCAGTCATTTCTTGAACATTCCCAAGGGTGGTGACTCCACCAGCTCCCTGGGCAGTTAAAAGGTGTGTGGGACCCGGAGGCCTCCCTTGGGACACAGCGGCGTGTCCGGCACACCTCCCCTGTGGGCACAGCACCTGTGGGCTGGGCACCGATGACCACCTGAGCCACAAGCACAGGGCCGTCCTTCACACCCTTCCCCAGAGCCCATGGCCACCCCCGGCTGCCACGGGGATATGAAACTGCTTGGTAGACGGTGCTAAAACGTCCCGCCGAAATGTACTTTCCCTTCCTGCAACAAAATTAGAGAAGGGAAAATTCCTCGCGATCTGCGCCAGGGAGAAAAAAAAAAACCCAAAAACAAAACCAAAACCCAACAACAACAAGAAAACACACAACCCCCCGCTGGTGTTGGCAGGGGCTCTCCAGCACGGTGGGGCCGGTG
>WEIT01009670.1:48567-96506 GCA_013389985.1 Dryoscopus gambensis | reverse complement strand
GTGCGGACACCCGGGCACGGCCCGGAGCCGGGCCCGGCTCGCCGGGAAGCACGGCCGGGACTTTCCAGGCCCCCGCCGGTGACCGAAACCGTGACTCAGGGGCCCTTCCGCCGAGCGGGGGGTGAGCTCCGCCTCGGAGCCTTCCCTCGTCCCTCCTCGGCAGTGCCGGGGACCGGGGTGGTGGCGCCGCTGTGACAGGAACTGCCGGCGGCACCGGCTAAAGCCGAGGGGTGCTGGGGACACTTCTGTGGGAGCGGTGGGCACACATCGGCCCTGGGGTGCTGGGGACACTTCTGTGGGAGCGGTGGGCACACATCGCCCCTGGGGTGCTGGGGACTCTTCTCTCTGGAGCGGTGGGCACACATCGCCCCTGGGGTGCTGGGGACTCTCCCCTCGGGAGCGGTGGGCACACATCGCCCCTGGGGTGCTGGGGACACGCTTCAGCCGTGCGTGGTCACACTTCACCCGTGGATTTTGGGGACAACGGGGGCAGACTGCCGCACACCCCAAGTAGGGCTCCTCAGGGGTGGCGGCTGGTGTTTATCGCAGACATTTCACACCAGCCTGGCTCTGGCCATACATACAAAAACCCAGCCACTGCCTGATTTGGCCTCTTGTTTTACGCGCTGTCATCTCCCTTCTGTATCTTCCAGCCGTGTTTCTTCCACACAATTTTATTTCTAATATAATTTTGACAGTCCAAAAGATGTCAAGCAGGGTTTGCCTAACTGGTATCCTAGCACAGAGTGATATGGGTATGTACTTTTGAAATGTCCTGTTTGTGTTTGGATTACACAGTTTTTATATAGATGTATTTTATCATTTTAATAAACTTAATAAAATTTTATTTTGCAGTCACTGCATATAATAGAGCACAGTCCTCATTTTTTTTTTTGCAGCACCAGCGGGTACTTCTAGATGATCTACATTTATATGGTTATTTTCCTGCCAGAGGATCTCAAATCATTTTATAGACTTCATTTACTACTAATGCGTAGCCACTTCATGAGTGCGATGTGGCAGCACAGAAACTTTAGGTTGTAGGAAGTTTAACTGGAACTTACATAACCTTTTATTCCATTGGGAATTCTTTCTAAAATCATATATCAATATGTAGTGTTCTACTGTCGATAATGCATTTTGGTAATCATACATTCTAGACTTAAATTTCTCAATTTTTAGTAAGTACATGCATGTATCCTCTTCAAAAATTCGGAATCCTCAGCCAACTTTGAAGCACCTAGCCCATGTGGTACTGAATTTTTAGGAGCCCTCAGCCTAAAAATAATAAGGATAAGGATAAACTCAGCAACAGAGCACTCATTTCTTCTAGTGAGCGCAGAAGAGATAGATAGATAGATAGATATAAAAGATATAGCCTTTGTTTTGCTTAAAAGAAGGCATCAGGAAATATGACATAAATTGATGTTATCTTGGTATTTTAATAATCTGACACGAAAATCCTGAGCTTGCTTGAGACAGAGTGGCTCTGTGCAAGTGGCACAAAGTAGTCGGCTTCCTCATGGGGGGTGGGTAATAGAGCAGGCACAGAGAAATTTTTGGAAAGGCTCAGAAAATATTTGGAATTATATAAGGCCAAAAATGTAGCTTTGTAACGTACATCAGTGCTTGCAGCTAATAAAAGTGAGCAGGTTATTTTATAACACCTGAGTAATATTTTTAGTAGTAAAATCTCATTTCAAAATAATCTTTAAATTCAAAATGAAATAGCTTCACAGGCCAACCTAGCCACCAGTATTTAATTAGCTTCTGGATGATTATTCTTTTTTAGTGCTTATATTTATGATTAAAGTCATGCTATTTGCATGCTCTGATTCTGCAAAAATTGCCATCAGCTGCTGAACAAAGGGCAGATAATATTTGTTAAGTGTGGAAATTTTTTCAGTCTTCTCAGAAACTGCTCCGAGTCATAGCAGGAGCATCTACACAATTCTGAGAACATCTGAAATTGTGTCTTCCTGCTCACACGTGGGTTTACATCGTCAACCTCCTTTTTTTTCCCCCCCTCTACAGCCTAATTAATGTGTTACTGGATACATCAGAGCAGAGGGGACGTGTGTGGCACACAGCCCCTCTCTGGAAGAGTTCAGTGTCTCAGTTTCTCTCTTCACCAAACCCATGGGAAGTTTTGGCTCTGGAGGCCCTCAACAACGTGAGCCACAGCCATTTTCTGGAGGCTGCAGCTTGACTCAATAGTCTGCTTTTTGCAGCAAAAGCTACCATGGAAATTCTGTTCTTTTAAGAGCTTAATCCCTTGGAAAAATCCATGTGTAGGGTTAGGCAGATAAAAAAAGAAATAAAATACGGTTTTGAATTGTTAAGATGATTCTGTGGCCAAGCAACACATCCACCATCATTTATTCTGGAGTGTTTCTTTTTTTTTTTCTTCCCTTACAAAAATTCTATCCATCTTCTGAATATTTCACCTGGGTTTTTAA
The DNA here is from genome assembly GCA_013389985.1 of Dryoscopus gambensis. NCBI lineage: Eukaryota > Metazoa > Chordata > Aves > Passeriformes > Malaconotidae > Dryoscopus > Dryoscopus gambensis. The sequence continues at coordinate 94,047 of WEIT01009670.1, read as the reverse complement.
CTGTTGTGATGGAAAGAAAATAAGAAATGTAGTGGGAACCATGTCTTGACTCAGATATGGGCATTTGTATCTCAAAACAAGGCCAGGACAAAGGCTTAAGCTCAGAAGAACAAGTTACCCTGCAGTTATACAAACACTGAGCAGGGGATCTGCTGATCTCTGTTCTGTAGATAGTAGAGGGTTTCTCAATTATCTGATATTTTTGACAGATTTTTACAAGTGTGTAGAATAGGAGTAAATCCCATTTAAATGAGTAGGGACACATTCAGATTTGTGTTGTCCAGATGTAACAGAATATATAAGGTGCTACAGTATGAGAAGACAAGCTTTTAAAAGCCTCCTTTCAAATTTTAAAGTGGAACTCAGTCTGGAATGGGCAGAGACAGGTGAGGTATGAGTCTGCTAACCCTTTTTTACCATATAAGCATTTTTTATTTTCCCTCCTATATTCAGCCTTTTATACGCCCAGCACAGAGTCTCATGAAAAGCGAAAAATGGCAAGGCCATCTTTCCTTCAAGCTCTGAAAAATGTGTGGTAATAAGATCACCTGTTAGAAGCAGGTGATGTTTGAAGTCACATATCTCAGCTTGCTGGAGAGAAAATATTCAGGTTAACGAAAGAAAGAAGGACTGGTCTTGGAAGACTTTGTGCTCTGCAGTCATCTGCTCTGGTGCTAATTTTCCTTTGAGTTATTATCACGGAGGCGCTTCTCATTCTGCCGCGGCCTGGATGAGAAATGCAGCCTGTAAAAAGGATGGGAGGAGAGGAATGCTAAACCCTCATGGCTTGCATGAGCTGGCAGTTCTGGCCTGTTGTATCTTTGTGCAGTGATGCTGGGCATTTGAGGATGCCTGCACTGTATGGCACACATATTTAGGGGATTGGAAGATTGTCTGCAAAGTTGCTTTTTGCTGGCCCAAACCTGTTTAGTGTTTTGTTCACTAGAAGCAAAAATTTGCCTATTTTGATGTTGCTGATAGTAGAAATGTTGGGAGTAGGAAACAAAGTCAGTTTATTCTGTTTATGATGCATCAAAGTTTTTTATCTCTACCCTTTTCAATGAATATTTCGTTCCCGTTTAGTGTTAAATTAAATTAAGTTGATCTTTCTGAAAACTTTTCATAAAGTGATTGTGTCAATTTCCCGTGTAGGTGATTGACCATCCCAAGTACCAAGAATCCAAAAGAATTGCAATCTTTCTGAGCATGCCAGATGAAGTCCAGACAGAAGACATCATAAAGGACATTTTTAAGCAAGGCAAAGAGTGTTTCATCCCCCGTTACAAGCCTCAGAGCAATCACATGGACATGCTGAAGTTATCATCAGCTGAGGACATTTCTTCACTTGCTTTGACATCCTGGAATATTCTTCAGCCTAGTGATGATGACAATGCAAGAGAGGAAGCTCTTGCTGGTGGTGAGTATTTTCTTTGTGCATCATGGGATTGTTGAGCAGGAGCAGCCTGGAGGCCAGTTGGAAATACTCTGATAGCAAGAACGAAATGAAATGTTACACTTCGGTTTTATATGTTGTAGGGAGATGCTCCTTTCTCTTGCCTGTTTTTCCCTACCCTGTGCCATCCCCGTGACATGCCAGCGGGGCAGGAACAAGACTGCACTGATCTAGCTGAAAGAAAACTCAACCCTCCAGATAAATCATCCTGGTCTGATTCATGAGCAGCCTCAGCGCAGTCTCAACCAGCGTAACGTAGAGGCTTGTAAAGGAAAGAGGGGCTTGCTAACACTTGTAGCTTAGGCTGCCACTGAAAGTCATGGGGATTCTCAGGTTTAGGGTGTACTCTGAGAAGTTTCATTTTCACTGCCTGAAAGGTTGGGAGCTTCTCAGGTGATGCCTGTAGACTGAGAATTTTTTGAAATCTTCGATTCTGCGAATTGTGTTGGATGGATGAATCACAGTGCTGATATGGAACCTGCCCTTGTAGAACAGCTCTCTGGGCTGAGACCTTAGACTTTCTTGTAGGCCTGCATGGATATTACAGTGTTTTCCAGCATTATTCTCTCTCATTTTTATTATGGTCTTATAATGCTGTCTCAGACACTGCATTCTTCATAGGGTTGAAAAGGTACAAGTCCATTAAGATCAAACTTGTGTATGTCTGTTTTGATCCCCAAATAACCTCTCTCTTAACCTAAAATTCCCTGACTCCTACTTACAAACAAGCTTACTTTTTGTGTCTTTGCATTCATTATTTGCATTCTTTTTGTAAACACTTTAATATCTTCCTGAAACATCTGCAGAAATGTTTAATCTTATTAATGGAAAACTCATGTTGAACTTGTGCTTGAAGCCTCAGTCTGGGAAGATTTTCTCCAGGTTGAAATTCACCGTGCAAGACAATTTCCACACCTCACGTACTTGCCAGCTTTTTAGTGCTTGATAAAGGAACATAACATTTCTGTGACTCTGTTTGATTGAACTTGGGCCTGTATTTGCTTTGGGATGTCAGTGTACTTTCCCAGAACGCTTCACTGTGTGTGTTTCTCTTTTATTTTCAATCATTACCTCTTTCCTAATTTCAGAATCCTTTCTGCGTCTACATTTTAGCTAGCAAGGGATTTCACTGCTTCATACAATCATCTTCTTTACATTTAAAATTTAGCACTGTTTGTTGTTTTTCTAATGTTTGTCAAAAAATTGTGTGTATTGGTGGGATTTAGGGACTTTTGAAGGTAACCTAAATAAACATCCAGGGTTTGTTGACTGAGCTTAGTTCAGGCAGTCTGGACAAGCTACTACTGATGAGCTGCTGTTAATTGAATTTAACAGGTCTGTTGCAGAGATCACAGAGTAAACACACAATTTTAGGTATGATGGGAGCAAGGACTTCCAGGTGCAGAGTGCACTGAGACGTACCTGGGTGCCAGGCAGTGAAGATGGGGAAGGCAGGAACACGCTTTGGTACCTGGCTAGTTCTGGAGCTGCTGCTCCTTTCTCTGCAGCAGGCTATGGGCAGAAAGCAGTGCCAGAAGAGCTCCTGTGTTCTACAGAGAGCTGCCAAGAGACCAGTTGTAAGAACTGATGTGTGCCCGTGTCAGACTTGTTCTGCCTGAAACTCACTATTAATCTGTTTGTACTGTTTGTACAGTAATTTTGGAACACTGCCTTCTGGATTGGATGTCAGACCTTGGTCCTTTATCCTAGAACAGTTTTTGTAAATTAGAGAATAAGTTCTGGTTTTTTCCACTGTTGCAGCATCAGACACACATTCCCAATCTGTCCCCACAGAAACACACACTTCATCTCAATGTCTTTATATTCCTTTTGCTATATTTTTTGTCACCTGTACATTTGCTATATTTTTTGAACTTGGGTACATTTGCAAGAATGCAAATTGCTTTGCTGCTACATCCATCCTCCACTGTTGGAATTACGCATGGATGGCACATTTATCTCAGAGATGTTATCAAATACTTTGATCTGAGGCATTTACATTGTTATAAGGAGATAACATGGTGTTACATTAGTAATGTTCCCATGGCTGGCATAAATTACTATGTAATTTCCAAGAAATAGCCTGCAGGTACATAAATAAGCCATGTCATTTCTGAGTGTATTCATTTTGCATGACAAAAAGCTTAAATTCACACTGTCCTTAAAACTTCAGCCATGGTTACTGTCAAGAATAGCTCAAATATAAGACTGGATATAGTCTTTACATAGAGTTTCCCAGTTTTTGGTAGCACTCATGAGCAATGTTGAATAGACACGAGCTCCTCCTTTTGGAGGTGATCCTTTTTTCTGTTGGACCAGCGTTTACCTCTTTTCATCCTGGCAGTGCTCACATCACACCATGTTGGCATAAACAAAGATCACTGCTTTTGTGGTAGGAGAAAATCTTCTCTACCATGTGTGGGTGACTCACTGGCCTATGAAAAGCTGCTTTCTTTAGGCTAAGTGGACACAATGAGTGAAAGAACAAAGGTGGAAGAAGTTCAGATATTTTGGAGTAGGGGTGTGTGTAGGTGCATGACTTGGTTCCTTTCCAGCTATACCTGTTGGAAAGACTTAGGCAACTTCTGGGGCAAGCCAGTGGTACATTTACTGAATGCTACCAATTCCCATTTGTATCCTTGCCCATCAGAAGTATAAATGTGCCCTGGTATTGGGTTTTGCCTAAGCTAACAGCTGCTGATGAAAGTCCAGGCAGATTGCAGTATTTGTTTACAGAAGTGTAGATACCTTGCGCAACTTTGGAAGGAGTAAATCAGATAAAACTGTACTCCCTGTTTGCTTTTTATCACTACTCCTACAGAAGTTTAAAGAACACTTCGCCAGCAGCTTCATTTTCAGTGTGGTTTAGAGAGGCGTTGTGATTCAGCGAGCTGGACATGGGTTTCCTCATTTGTAATGTTATTTATTATTACTTAGACCTGCTCTGAGAACTATGAGGGGAAAAAAGTTATTCCTCTGAAAAAGAGATTATTCTTAATGGGACACAGAAAAAAAGAAAAAGAAAAAAAGACTGGGTTGAGTATTTCCATATGGTGAAATTCTTGGAGGCTTCTTTGATGGGAAGCAGGTGGCCAGGGATCTCAGCTGGAAGGCTTGGACTTGAGCAAATAATGCTTAACTCTTCATAACTGAACTACTGACTGGTAGTTGAAAGTGTGCAATAAATTATAAACAGCTTTTCTAACGTTCACCTGCGTGATGGAGAGAGGGAGTTTGGCCTAAATATTTTTCTTGGCCAAAAAATGAAGTTTTGTTAGAAATTACAGCTCTGAATCTGCCTACTCTAATGGATTGGGACGTGCTTTTCTTAGAAATGCAAGAAATGGGATTATGTGTACAGACTTAACACAGCCTCTTAATCTCTATCAATTCTGCCCTGGTGTCCAAGTATGTTATCACACAGTCCTTGTCCCTCGGATGTGGACTCCCTCAAAGATGAACCCAGATGAAGTGGTCTGGGCTCTTTGAAAGAGGCAGAAGATGAACACTGCTCACTGTTAACGATTGCCTTCCCACTAACGAGTATCTGCTCAGTCATTTGCTTTCTCCCTGCTCAGGTTAGAGCTGCAGGCTTCTTTACTGTGCATTATGCAAACCTCGGGATGGAGATGGAGATCTGCATTTCCATATGGGCTCTTCATCACTACACCATTTGGCGATTTAAAGATACTAAGTGGTATTTGGTGATGGAGAAGCAGCAGAGGCTCAGGATCCTGTTGCAGCCTGAGTTGTGCAGAGGAGCTGCCCCCAGTGAATGCAGACTCTTTTGCTCGTTTTTCCAACATTAAGTTTTCTTCTCTGTTCTCTCCAAAACAATGATTTCCCAGATTTGTCTCAGCTTTGGGCTAGACCTCCTTTTCCAAGCTTTAATTTCTCTACCACCATAATGTCCCTTTCCACCTTTATGCTCTTCGCCCAGCCTCTCTGAAACTCCCTCCTCAAGTGTCCTTCTCTGGCCTTTCTCACCAAATTCCCCACTTCCTCCTGCTCTCAGTCCCAGCCTGTCATTTCAGGCGCAGCTGAGCCAGCATAAATAGCTTGTCCCTGCCAAAAGGGAGGAGATCATGTGCTTTGTCTTCTTTCACTTGTCTGCTTCCAGACACACAAGATTCCCCATCCCCGTTCACTCATTTCCTTCCCCACTGTGCTGGCTTCTTTCTCTTTTTCCTTGGCTTAGAAAAACTTCACTGTTTAGTAGTAGTTTTTGTGCTACACAGTGCAAAAGACATAGTTTTGTGATTGCTTCTTTTGGGCAGTGCCTGATTAAATAAGCTGCTGCCCTTTCTCCTCCTCATGGTCCCCACCCCTCCTCTCCTGTGCCAGCACAGATGGCCCTGCAGCCACGTTGGGAGCTATACTGGGAAACCAGTCTTGGTTAGGAGCAACCCGGTACCAGTAGAAGTCTCTTCTCAGACAGGGCCACCACACAGAATTGGACTGATGCAACAGAAGGGCTGGTAGGTAGCTGATGATGAGGGGTTGTGAAAATGGCTATCGTGCCAAAAATGTCTCAGTGAAACTTCAGTCATCATTTCCTTCCATGTTTCAGTTCTCAGTCTTGCCCCAGTCAGCAGGAATAGGAGCAGCCCGTGAAATGAAAGTCCTTTGGAGTCCTCGCAGCTGAGACGGGTCTGGCAAGAGGAGCTGAGCCTGCAGCTCCATGTACTCTGTCTGTGCACCAATAAGGAGTTTTCCCTCCTCATGTTTTCAGCCTATTCCAGCTTCTCTCTGGTGAGCTGGATCACCTTGCTGCTCTGGGTGAAGAGCATTTTCCTCCTTTCCCCTCCCCTGTTTTTGCTGGGATGTTTTGAACCCAGGTGAGCAGATCCAGTTTACCATGGGCCTGGATCAGTGCCGTGTGTGTGGGGAGGAGGGAATGAGGAGCCAGGATGGAGGGAACATCCTCTGGGGCACAGGCTCCTCGAGAGAGTCGTGGGGCCACCCATGCAGATGTGGCTCCAGTGGTGGTACAGGGAAGGGGCATCTTCAGAGAGCCCCAGAACTCACCCTGACACGTCTCTCCTGCTGCCAGTGGCAGTTTTTCACATATCTACAGCTTTGCATAAGCCCAGCTCAGATGGATTTGAACAGGGCTAAAGCCACATCACCAGTGAGGGTACTACAAGCAACATTTCAAGTTCTTGCTGCGAGGCATGAAGCAACAAACCTTCTCCCTTTTTTTAAATTTTTTTTGCTAGCTTTGTTCTTGGAAACCAGTGAAACATTTTGCAGGAATAAAACAAACATAACCCCCCCGCCCCCACCTCAGCTTGGCATAAGTACCCAAGCTGAAAAAATGTTAGCATTTGACAATACAGCATCTTATATGTAATGGGGAATGCTGAATAATCTGCTACTACTCGACTACAGCATAATGCATTTTTTGCTTCAAGAAATGAATGTATTAAGAACTTGAGCTGTATTTTATAATTTAGTTTGGAGACTTCTGGCATTTTCAGCACTGAAAATTTCAGTGGCCTACTGATCACAGCATTTGTGTTGTAACTTCAAGATAATTAGTGAACTATTAACTAGATAATCCATACTTTCAATAACGGTAAAAAATTTATTATGAAGAAAAAGGAAGGATCTGAATTTGAAACAAAGTGAGGAAATACTAACATATGCCTAGCAGCAACTTCTTGCAGCTTTGTTTTCATGTAACCTTTTGAATGTTGGCTTTTAAGGTTAAGGTAGTTTTATCTTTCTGCCCTTTTAATCTCCAGAACACTGTGAGACTTGCTGTAGCATAAATTACAACAACCTGCTGGCAGCAGAAACAGACAGGGACAGCTTCCCTGTGTGGTTATGTTTGGTTTATAAGGGCTGTTTATGCCAGGGAATGTGATCCTCTTGCAAGGAAAATGCTGGCTACCTCTAGGCTACAGTTCCAAACCTCAGGTAGTTTGAAATTATTCCTGAGTAACCATTAACCCTATTTGAAACTCTGCCATCAGGATTTGCCCTGCAGAAGCATTTTTGTCTGCAGAAACTCTTTCCTACCTGTCTTTAAATTCCTGCTATTTATTCATGCATTCAAAGATTCTGCATTTGCTGCCGGGACTGATGGCCTTGTGATGCCATCAGTATTCTTAGTTATTCCAAATTTCAGCACAGTTCTTCAGAAGTGTGACTGAATTGATGGCAGCACAGTCTTAAGAGGAATAGGTTTGACTTAGAACTGCAAAATAAAATGGGATTTTAAAAAAGGATAATGAGTTCCTCCCCCCACCCCCCAAAAAAATGCACCAGAAGTGAGAGGGTTTTGAAAGATGAGGTACATTAGAGTTTAGAAATAAGAAACACTGTGAGGAGAAAATGCTACGGCTTGAAGCATAGGAAAGGTCTAATACCCTACTTCAGCTGCATTAGATGTTGTACAGCTGTCCATGAAGGCATAATGGGACCATACAAAATGATGCTAATCATTCTGAAAAAATTATGTGTAGTAAATAATGCTCAGAGGTAACTGGGAATATTTAAATGAGCTATATGCAGATAGGAATGTATCTGGAATAAATGAAATATGGGTACATGAAAAGCAGAGATGTTAAATGTTTCTGCTTAGGAAAAAAAAAAACAACAAAAAAACCACCCCAAACAAGATTGTAAAGTGATTGAAGGTACTGTTAGATTTTCTTTTCCTCTGGGAGACTTGATTAAAACTTGCAGTACAAAATATGTCAAGGGATAGATTATAATTTAAAATCTTTTTACATTGGTCATAAAAAGAAAACCTGAGAGCATGGCACAATACAAAATTGAAAATCGAGGCTTAGCTGCTAATGTAATTTATTTTTTAATGAAGTGATTTTGAGTTTGGAATGAACTTCTGTTTGGAGACAATGATCCATAGTATTTTTGATATGCAAAAGGGGAACAAAATTCAGTGCAAGTGAGGCATTAACATTCTGGTCATGAATCTTCCTGTGGACAGAGGATCCTTCCCCTCGCAGTGCGGGATCTGGACATGCAATACAGCATCACATGTTTTACAAGGGCCAGGAGATCTCACAACTTGTAGCTGTGTAGCAATAACTGAAGTGTCTTCCTACCCTCTGCATGCAGCTGCAGTCCCCAGCTTATCCCCCTACAAACAGGTTCTGGTTTCTCTTTCCAGAAGGCATCTGCAGCATTCCTCTAAGCATCTAATTTTATTTGTATTAAGCCCTTGGCTCTGCTGCCTTCCGACAGCTGTGAGTGGTACTGGTTAGTTAGTTGTAATGTGAAATGTTATGTTCCTTATTATGTTAATATTATATTATGTTCCTGTGATGTGTGAAATATTATGTTCCTTGTATTCATTTTAAATTTGCTGCTTTCAGTTCAGGGGATACTTCATTTTTCCATGATGAGAAGCAAATAAGGATGTTTGATTTACTTTCTTTTTATTATTCATTGTTTATTTACACCTGTACTATATCTATTGTATTCTTTTCTATCAAACTTTGACTGTTTTATTTTTCTTGTAGAGAAGCTTTTCTAGTTCTGTAGGAGTTCCAGCCATTGCTGTTTCAACCTTTACAATCTCTCTGATGTTATTTTGGAAAAAAAAAAAGATGCCTGGGAGAAAATTTTATGCCCAGGTAAAGAAATACTGTGAAATATATGTAGTGGCACTGTAGATGTTAATTCTTTCTGTACATACCATAACGCTGCTTTGCAAATCAGCTCACTGGACAGATCTGGTTTCCACACAGGTATCCCACAATGACACAGTCTCACTAAAGGGCCTGTTCCAGTTGTAAAGATCCATAAAATAATTTTATATTATTCCATCTAGCTTGTTCCTTAGCAGGTGAAGCTAGGAAAATGCTTGCTAGGAGAGAAAACATTTCAGGTGATTGCAAGTTCCCTCAGGTTTCTTCTGCATCCCAGCCTTCAGCTGAAAGATGTGCGACTCCGTGCTGGTGCTGGGGTTACTCTCCCCTGGAGCTGGTCTCAGCCCTTCCCCCTGAGGTCTGCACCAGCTTCCAGAACTCTCTGAAACAGCTTAATAATCAACACTCAATTTGCTAAGCGAAGGCAGACACTTTTAGCTGGGTTTCTCCCAGTGCTTCTGTTCAGAAACAGGTATGACAAAACTACAGAGACTTCTTCTTTTGAAAGGCTTTTGAAAAAATGCTCTGAAATGCAAAAGTTCACCTGTTTATGTGGTGTTGCTTTGTAACACCCTTTGGTGTCCTTATGTCCTGAACTGCCCTCGTGCAGACTACATCATGTGTGGTTTAATTTTAATACCCCCCGTGCCAGGGTGTCCTGCAGTGAACCTGAAGGGCTGAGAGCTCTGGAGCACTACAGCTCTTTGCTTTCATAAAGTTCATTAAGGCTTTGAAAGAGTGTTGTTCCTTGTAATCATCTTAAGTGTCACATCCACGTTTGCCTTCTTGCAGAAAACTCATCAAAACAACTGAAAAGATTACTTCTGCTGTAATCAATTTAAGTTTGAAGAGAAGGGAAAGCAACATGGACAAGGGCCTTGAAGTCACTACAAGTGACTCTCGAGGGTTTTGTTTCAAAGAGGGCTAATTTTCTTCCAGTGAGTGTGAACAGTAGCATTGTCATTTTTTTCATATTGTTTCCTAGAGACAGGAGTCTTTGAAAGGCAGATAAGAGGTGAGATTAATTTCTGGAGTGTGGCAGGAGTCTGTACAACAACTCGTGCAGGAGAAATGCCGATGTGCAAGCATCTGTGGCTGCAGTAATTAATCCAAACAGACATCTTTGTCACCCTTTATTTTCATGTTTTGGAAAGGAAGACCCAGCACCAAGCTCATCTCCACGCCTCTGTGCACACAGTCTGGGGAACAGGAGAGGAACCTTCTCCCTGCAGCCCACCTGTGTAGGGAATGTGGGCTGAAGATGTGGTTTGGTGAGACAGCTGAGCCCTCCTTGCAGCTGGCTGGTGCCAGAGGGGCAGTCCTGCTGCCTCTTTCTTTTGCCTCATCCCCTTGTCCCAGGTACCATCTCTGGTACTTGCTGCTGAGCAGATTCAGCTCATGAATCTGGGAGAAAATTCTGACTTTTTTCTTTCTTTCTTTTTCCTCGGATTGGTGTTCTGCCAGCTTAGTGGGCTATTAAATCAGGTCAGCACTTTTCCAGCTACGAAAGATTTGTTTTTCTGGCACAGTTAATCCCTGCTGGTTTTGCTGAGATTCAAAATACACAGTCATTCCCCTGGATGGTGGGAAACTCCTTGGACTGGCCCAGAGCCGCTGGCTGTCAGGGAGCAGGAGATTCATGCTGCAGTTTCATGGTGTTAGGATAGCTCTGGATCTTCATCTTTGGCATCATGCTGGACTCAGGCCGTGCTTGGGCTGGCTGTTGTGCATGTGAGATGGGAATGAGTTTTTGGGGAGTAGATGAGGGCAAATTCCTGTCCACGAGTGACATTAAGCTTTTTGCCGGCAGGTGTCAGCATTCCATACATTTACCATGGAGCATTGGTGTCATTTTGACTGTTTTCCTATAATTAAAATCTCATCCAGGCATTGTACTCACACACAGGAGAACAAATGCTCCAGCCTAATTTCCCATAAAAATCAGGGACTGAAGTGGGGGAGGTATAAGATTCCAGGGAGAACCAGATTTTTTTAAACCATGCAAGCTTAAAAAGATAAAAGAAAATCTTGTGATGGAAGAAGCAGGATTTCTCAGCTGTTGTGGTGTTAACGCATTTGACAGCAACTGTGAAGGTGCCATCGCCTCCCAACCAGCTGACTCTGCATGTTCAATAAACCCTGCCTGTAAGCAGCCTGATATTCTCCTCAAGTGGTGTCACTCCTTACAGGAGCCTGGTTTATGCTCTGACTTGGAAGTTGTTGTCCTACCTGTTTATATTTCACAGGCAATTCTGCGTATTTTATGACAGGCTATCTGCTGAGTGAGCCAAAGGGTATTGGAAATACTGATAGTGATGCATAAAGTATTGAAAAAACCCCAGATGATTCACCTCTGTCTTATTTTGACTTAAAAATACCCAGACAGAAGTATGCAAAAGAGGACCAAGAGTGAAGAAATGAAGTAGTGCACATGCACATGTATCCAGTGGGAGTATTTAAATGAGTGCTCAGGCAAACAATGTGGCAGTGTAGCTGGTAAGACCATAAAGAATTCCCCATAAAAACACGCAAAGATACACAAAGATCCTTGTATTTTAGGCTGCAGCAGTATCTGCACATAAACAGTTCAAGTATCAATGCCTCGTGAGTTTCTCTAAAGGAGCAGATTTGCAGTCAGCATTTGCTGATTTAACAAGATATGTTGATGTGCTGTAAAGTGGCTCTAATGCCATTTCTTCTCTCTTTGGAATTGCTCCTTGGTACATCTGGTCTCAGAGTATTTTGGTGGTTTAAAACCACAGGAGAATCCAGGTGCAAGGCTTGGAAGCAAACATTTTTGATTGCCCATGTTTTTCCAATCAGACTGTGCTCACATATATGAATATCAGAAACAGATTAAGTCATTTTTCACGGACTGATGACTGAGAAGTCCTAAGCTATTTTTTCCCTTACTCTGAATTTGCAAAACCAGACATTTTGTGGGTGGCATTGAGTGATCATGTTTTATTTACAGGGCTTACGCGGGCTCGATGAATAATAGTGAAATAGAAAAATACTTTTCAAATTTTCTTTTAGGTAGAACTCTGAAAATGAGACTTTAGTCCTCATCTTACTGTAAGTTAAACCTCGGGGGAAATGAGTGTGATGGTTATAGCCTCACACAGCCTTTCCACATTGTGAAACCAGCTAGAAACACAAGTCTTAGCCTTATACAGTAGCTCCTCTGGTGACCCATGAAAGGATATTTATCTGTGGGGCAGGGTAGGTTGGTTTGAGCAGGGCTGACAAATGCAGCTGATGCTGTGTAGTGCACTCAGCTTTTCAGATGCATTGACACTAAACCTGCAAGATTTTGGTTTAAACAAATTCAAAATCAGAGGTATTTACTTGAGCACAGCTCAGCAGCACAGGAGCTAATCAAGCAGCTGTATTATGTGTTTTTGAGGTTTAATAATGGGCGAGTGGCTGCCACTCAGTTGTTTTAAACCTTTATGACTGATGGCTATCATGTAGCTTCTCAGGGAGGCGGATAAATATTTTATTATGCTGTAGTTCAGCAGGGCAAGTGTGAACTGTGAAGACCAATGTTTCATGCTGACACAGAGCACTGACATGGATGAGTAGACAGATAAACGCTGAGCTGCTCAGCGCTTGTGTGTAGATTCTGCTGATGGTTCTATTTTCTGCAAAATATTTTACCGAAGTAATAATAGAAGCTGTCCCTGCCGTGCCAGCGGCTGGGGCGCCGGGATTGCAGAGGAGATAGTCTCCTTGGCATCTGTAGGGCTGTAAAAGGTGGGTTATGGGTGTGCAGAATGTTCTTTAGAAGACAAAATGAGACAAAACCTTCCTAGTGCCTGCAATTCTCATACACAAGAATGAAAATAAAGCAATTACCCCTGGTGTTAATAGCATTTCTCCCAGGAGGAGGTGAGGCCTTGAGGACCTCATGGTGTGTCCCATAGCAGGAGGCCGTGGATGGAGCCTGTGAGATTTGGATGTGATTCTTGGAGTTTGGATTCCTTTGCTGGGTAAAAATGAGTATCTGTCTGGCTCCTTCTGAAGCAACACCCTGAGATGAGCTCAGTTGGTCCGAGTATGGTGCTTGTGATGCCAAGGTTGTGGGTTCAATCCCTGTGTGGGCTGCTCACTTGAGTTGGACTCAATAATCCTTTTGGGTCCCTTCCAACTCAGAGTGCTCTGTGATTCTGTGACAGCAGATGTCTGTGAATAGGTAGAAAACAGTATGTCCTGCTGAAGTGGTGTGGTAGTGCACAGTTAAAGGTCTTCTCATTGGGGAAACACCTGAAGCTACTGACTGCAGTTTAAAAGGAGCTGGTTTTCTAACCTAATGTGAAACACAGCCTTTAGTCCTGTTAGACATCTGTTTGGGATCTTAAGAAGGCTACAGAGTGAGCACTCGAGGAGAGCTTTTTATGAACCACCAACCCCACATATCTACAAGAGAACAGTATTCATGTTTCTCAGCCTCTTGTCACTTAAAATTGGATATTTTTCCTGTAGTTCCCAAGGTGGCTGCAGAGAGGAGTCAATGGGGCAGTGTCAGTTTAGAGCAACTGATGATCTGATCCCTCTTGTTGTAACTTGGGTTTCCAAGGAGGTGCAAATTCACACTGAGCTCCTGACACTGTATCATGTAAGCAAATAAGAATTATCAGTTAAAGGTTTCCTTTCTTTTTAAGGGATTGCATTTACATTTTAGCAGACTGGCTGGGGTCAAGGCAAGCAATGTCTGCATTCCTCCATGTTACTGATGCGCACCTCACTGGGTTTGGATGGATGCCTCTTCTTCAAATGTTTATGAGCTGCAGCAAAGGGTAATGGTTTTGTCTCCTTGGGCCTATGACAGTACCTGTCTTCTCCAGGGCTTTCTGGGGAAAAGAACTTGTTTCCTGTGGGAGCAATCCCAGCCCTCTGGGAACCATGCACCTTGGTAGGGTCTGCATCAGGTCTGTAGTGAACAGATCTGGCATTTCCCTTTTTGATCTTATACCAAGAAACGTGTAAGAGCAGAGATGCTGTGCTCGAAACCCAGGGCAGGTTTTTTCCAAAGGGCAGAAACCTTTTTATCTGGAAGGAAACAGTAAGCATTGGTAACCTCAGTAGTGGTGCTGGGGCACCCAGAGTGTTCTGGGAGAAGCCATAAAGGGGAAGGGATTTGTTTTGCTGCAGCATAAGTGAAATACTTTTGTGGAGTTGTTTTCCCCGAGATCTAGTGATTAGCTCAGACCACAGTGTTAGGTGCTGTGTAAATATAGAACAAGATGGTGATCTGTGCCCTATAGAATATGTGTTGAAAGCAAACACCTACCCAAAAGGCCTAACTATGCTAATACTGACAGTAATTAAAAGTTGCACTAATGACTCTGTCATTAATTAGAAGTTTCTGAGTTATTCCAATTCAGTGGCTCATACCCTGCACGCCACCAAGACTGATACTTAGATATTAGGATCAAGTGATTGAGTTACTTTTTTTCCTTGTGCCAGGGTAGCAGATACAGAGGCAGCAGATGGTTGCTGCACCCTTTTCATTCTGAAAAGTAAGGTTTTCCTGCAACAGGGTTTGCCTTTTAATCCATTGTGGTCTTTGCTAGGTCAGAAAAGGACCAAAGTAAGTTTTCATTCCTTGTAATCAACGGCTTTCAATTACTTGTCAGCTCAGTAGAGATTTTGCACAGATCTGGCATTGTTTATGGTGTGCACAGCAACGTGAACACTCCTTTCCTTTAAACAGAAAGCTGTTCTTGGCTTGGTTCTTCTGCTCCTGCACCTTATGTAATCATTTACATCTGAGCAAAGCACGAGCGAGGTGTGTGTGGAGCAAAACCAACCACTGGAAAGCTTGTTCTTGCCTGAGGTACCAGATTGTGAGGATCCAGCCATCCTTGTGGTGATGGGAGTAAACAATGCACAAACTTCTGTGCTCCAGGGGAAGCTCAAACTGCACAGCTGCTGCTGTGAGGAGCAGCAGCAGTGACACGGAGCTGATCACTGTTGACCTCTTGTAGGCTCAGACGGCGTCTGTGCTGTGAGCAGGGTCCATGTGAGCACGTTGCCATTCTTTACAGGCACACGGGAGTTGCTGCAGCTCGGCCTCTGCCCCATCCTCTGTCAGTGCTTTTGAGGAGAGGATCAAGAGAGTCCTAGCTCCCACTTTGATGGGTCCCAGGCGCTTTGCTGTGCCTACAAAGTAAGTGGCAGCAAGGGATGAGAAGTTGGGATGACAGAGTATTTCAGTTTCAGCTTCCATTAGGACTGTCAAGCTGTGCAGGGAGAGATGAGTGACCCCACACAGCAGGTGACAACGGGCTGGTGGAGCCCATTTGAACCTGGGAGGAGAGAGGCCATGCTGGCTGCTCCTTCTGAGGGCAGAACAAGTCCCCAGCAGTCTTTACATGACCTGTATCTGTGCAGTTTGATGGACCCTTCTATAATTAACCATTGTCAAGAACACTTCTGAAAATGCCGGCTGGCATTTCAAATAGGAGCATCAGATTAAGGAGAAGAGAGGTAATGAGGTGCAAGGAGAAAATCCTTCCCTGGGGAACAAATCAAACCTGATATCATCATGAAGGGTAATGAGAAATGCACTGCCAAACTGAGGTTCACTGTGGCTGCCTAGAGGAAACGAAACCGTGTATTCTTATTTAAAATACTGAGAGGGGATGCTAATGTTTTGGTCTGCTGGCTAAGTCAGGGCATGTGCAGCTTGCACACCTGCCTCTTGCATGTAGTTCTGCCACACATTTCCTGAGTCCTTGGGCCAGTCATTTCACTTCTCTGTGACATAAGGTTTGTCTACATCAATGTAAGGGAGTCAGTGCCAACATAGCATGCCTGTACACCCACAGGACAGGCTCAGAAGCTGTGACTGCATCTACTTTGCCAAACAGCACAGGGCTAAGTGGCACAGATCAATCCTGTCCACACTACACAGAACTTG
The DNA here is from genome assembly GCA_013389985.1 of Dryoscopus gambensis. Classification (NCBI taxonomy): domain Eukaryota; kingdom Metazoa; phylum Chordata; class Aves; order Passeriformes; family Malaconotidae; genus Dryoscopus; species Dryoscopus gambensis. Next base: position 78,047 of record WEIT01009670.1, on the reverse strand, counting down.
GCCTCTCTGCTTTTGTCTGGAGGAGCCAGACCTGTACCCTTCTGTCTTTAGTGCACATGGCAGTCTTGTCCCCTGGAGCAGTCATGGGTGTCACCTGGACCAGCAGTGCCAGACACTGTGCTGACAATTAAGGTATGGACCACCTGTGATCCTGTCAATCAGTTTGTTTTCTGGCTGTGCTGCATTTAGCAGTATAAATGAAGCCTGTGTGGCCGTGTCAGCATGGCTGTATGCCCACACTGATAGATAAGTCAGGGTGTATTATTCCGCTCATGGTGCTACACAGTTGAAGGAGCTGTAGCCACAAGAGCTTATGCCATAGGTATATTGAATATTAGGTGACTGTCATCCTAATTACTAACCTTACAGGTATACCCAGTAGCTTAAAGTGTGCAAGAACCATGGATATTCTCTAGATAAAAGCTGGAGCAAAATGTTGTTGCTTGAGACAGTGTTTTCAGCCTTTAGCAATTTGCAGACCACAGGTGAGTTTTCCAGGAGAAGCATGGCTTACCTATAACAAAACTCTTGACTGTGGATGTGCTTTCCTGGGCTCCTGGCATGTGGTCACAGGACCCTTGGGGATCCAAGAACCACCAGTTAATGTCTACAGACACATTACAAGTCAAGGGGCAAAAGTGTCGAATGTGAGACTTCCTTAGCATCTTTTATGAGGCGCTAAAACCTGACTCGTGTTTGATACCCGAGTACCTGCTCTGTCGTCTCAGGGGCAAGGATGCCATTTCACTCACTGGTGTGTAACAGCAAGGGCAGTAGGATGTGAGGACAGAGCAAGCCACAGCCCTGAGGGGCAGACAGTAGTCCTGCAGGGCTGGAAGAGCTGGGGAGCATGCGGACCCCATGCCATGAAGTTCTTATCCTCAGCTGCCATCCTGTTGATGTACCCTCACTGCTGATAGCAATCTTATGTGTCTGCAATCTTGGTCTCATCTGTGTGTCACCTCTCTTCCTGTGACAGCTCTTCCCCCACACTGCCACAGACACCACAAGAGGTTTTGTTGCTCCCCAAGTTACATGTCAGGGAAACATTTACTCCGTGCAGCTCTCTGCCATATTCTAGATCCTGATATGGGATTTGAGACTAATGCTGCTTGAGCTGCCCTTGGGCTCCTTGCAGGGTTAGTTGTGTCATTTTTCTACCAAAAGTCTTGAATGACATTTTACTTAAATCTTGTGCAGCGTGAGTTGCATGGATATCGGATATTGTGAGTCAGAGCAAGGCAGTCAGTGTTGCAGTGCTCCACAGAAGAAAAGTATAAAGGGTACCTATTACAGTATTTACAGCATAATTTTTCATTTTGAGATTTGGATAAGCTTGTTTGAGTTCTTCAGCACAAAACCCCCATGATTATAGAGGAGCCAACTTGTTAAGAGTTCCTGTTTCTTGAGAGAACCCAGAGGAAAACACAGTGCTTTAATACATCTAAATTCACTTGAGGTGCCTGGTGCTATCAGTTAAACTCCACAGAAAATGTATTTCTTCCCTTCACTGTTTTTGCCATTTCCCTCTCTCCCTAGTGTTTCCCCTGACTTGGCTTCTTCCTGTCTCTAACACAAATGTGAGGAGAAATGGCACCATTTTGCTCTGCAGATTTGCCCCGTGTGCATTCTTCCTGCCAGCAGCAGACTGCAAATGTTTCTTGCTTTTTGTCTTGAGGGGCACCTGGAGTGAAAACGGCTGAAACAGACAGTGAGGCAGAGCGTGTTTGGTTCTGTGCATCATTACTGATTGGTACCTACTGGTTTCTCGGCCGCCTGAATACCTTCACAAGGCTGATGTGAGGCAGGTTATGGAGAGGATTAAGTAGGAGTAACTTGGGGAGGGGTTGACGTGCAGAATCTATTCCTGGCCTTGCTGGCAGGGGCTGGTTTCCAGCTCCTAGTCCATAGGCCTGACTATTGACTAAGAGCAAGCTGAGACCTGGTATGTCCAGCACGATGTACATGGTGGTACCATGAAAATGGCATCTCTTTTCAGGGACACCATCCTTCTGCCTTCGGGCCTCTTTTTCCCTTTGTTTGCCATTTGCTATTTCACTCATTTCACTGTCCTGTGAGTCAAAAGTTGACTGCAGTGTGGTAAAACACTCTCGACTCTTTTATTTCAACCAGTATTATTCTGTGGTCTGTCCTTTGGCTGATTCCCTCCCCTTACTCCCCTGACCTCTTTAGAAGAGCTGTGCTTCTTGACTGTACGATGCTGGATTTGCAAGACTGATGTTCTCGAAGCATTCCACAGTGTGTTGCCTTGCATATTTTATATCAGTGTTCTAATTAAGACATCAGATCGTGATGGATGAGTGTTCATGTCAGTGACTCTTCTCTGAACAATGAAGAGTGGAAGTAAGTCTCCAGGAGCCTGGAAAGTGTGTGCAAATGAGTTGGTCTTATGTGAACATGCCCTTCCAGGCAGAGTTTGGAGTTGATATGTGGTCTCAGATGAGATTCCATCTAAACTGAAAAACTCTGCTTTTCTCAGGCTTTTCCGGTACATGCTCCCACACATCTCCTTCAGTGGTGGGCATCATCCCTCAGACAGATGTAGTAAAAGCAGCTCAGCCCAAAATGGCAGGAAGGAGTAGGTGTGGACATGGAAAAAAGCAGAAAAATACCTGACCAGGTCCAAGGTGGTGAAGGAGCAGAGTCTGGTCACAGAAAAGCTGCTCGAGACTAGGTATTGTTCCTGTAAGAAGGCAGAAGCAGTGGACTGAGACTCTGTATTTGCTTTCTTTCCAGACTCGTGTCAGCTGTCTCTTAGTCTGTGCTGCCTTGCCACTCCCTGCCCTTCTCTCCTTAAGTGTCTGTCTGCTACAGCTGGAAGAAATAAAGACTTTGTTTGCATTCTGAAAGGACTAAGTGGGATGTTCCTGCGTTCGGCAGTCAGCACCAGGCCAGCCCAGCTCATTTGTTTGGAGGGTGTCTGTGCAGGACTTCTCACGCTGAGCGTACCAGCCTTGCATAAGCGACGGGGATGCGCAGCAGCCTCCGTGCCCGGTGGTCACTCCTCGTGGCAGACGGTTTCAGCGATGTGAATCAGCTCCTGAAACACGTGTGCAGCCAAGTGTGAATTGGAGCTGGCTCCCTGGCATGGTGCCGATCCACATCCCCTCACAGAGCATGAGCAAAGCAAGAAATCTTGCCTTTTTACCTGGAGCTGGTTGGGAAAACTCTCACTCTTCTGTTACAGTTTCACCAGCCAGTCCAGGTGATTAGCAGCTTGTGCAGCTTCTTTCAGTTTTTTAACTGATTTTGAGTTGCAATCAAGTGCAATCTCACAAGAACCCTGGAAGGAGGGATATTTAGGGCAGGGAGGCAGAATGCCTGGGTGTGCTACTGGAACAACAGTGAGAATTGCTGGAGGCCAAGGAAAAAATTCCTTTGGGAGAAAAGGAGCCTGAAAGCATGAAGGGACAAGCCTTCAAATCTTCATCTTGATATAGGAGGGCAAATAGCCACTTTCAGAATAAATTGTATTCAAGGCTTTTTGGTTTTCGAAGGTCTAGAGAAGGTTCATGGCATGTTACAGTGGTGTGAAGATGTCTCCCCTCTCTCTTATATGACTTCTTTTCATTATTTTTTCCTTTTCTATATTTGTGTCTGGTGTTGAAGTTCATTTAATTTTCTGATTCCTCCTGCATTTCATTTCCCTGAGTTCAGTTTCTGCCTGGATTTAGAGTCATAATCATTAGTATTTGGAAGTGTGGGGTTAAAATGATAAAGTAAATTTTTTAAAATTTAGGGGGTTTTTTTTCCATCCAGCTTTTCAAGATCGAATTGTTTTTCAGCTGATCTAGTATGCAATTGATAAGATGAAAATGTAAATTTACAGGTTTAGTATTCAAAGTATTTTTCATCTGATCAAAGGAAGGGGAAGCATTTTGCAAAACACAAAGCTTCTGTTCTTGCAAATGTCTGAAGTTATGCGGTTGTTGTCAAGCCATCAGGAAATCCACAGGGCATCCACTAATGCTTATTTCATTTTTCTACAGGAGGTCTTGACCTTATCTTCATGCCAGGCCTTGGGTTTGACAAAAAAGGCAACAGATTGGGAAGAGGGAAAGGATATTACGATACCTATCTTGAAAGATGTATGAAACATCCCCGTGGAAAGCCTTACACGATTGCTTTGGCTTTTAGAGAACAGATTTGTGAATCAGTGCCTGTGACAGAAAATGATGTTCCAGTAGATGAAATCCTTTATGAAGACTGCTGAAAGTGTTTTGATACCAACCCACCTTCAGAGCAACCAACCAAAGGTGTCAGGTCCATCAATCATGTTTTTTTCTAATTGTCATATATGACTTTGGGACCAATACTATTTGTGTTTGGGGAAAAAAACCTCAAAAAACACAGTAACTGTGATAATAGTAGTGATGACTGTGTTGATTTGCTTCTAATTAGCAAATGTCTGGTGTGAATTCTTTATTATTCTATAATCAATAAAAACAAGAATGAGTGACTTTATTACAGTAAGGACCATTTTTTCTTATAATATTTTTGAGGTAAAAGCTTCTTGATACTTAACAGTTTTATTATTCTAGTTTTAAAGTGAACTGTCTGGTAATGACAGTTCTTGATTCATTATGGAATTAGATACTTGTAATGGCAAAAGTTCTTTGTACTTAAATATTGTGTGCATCCATGAGCAAAACAAGAAATTGATGGAGACGTCTTAAGAGAAAAAATGGTGATGGGAAAAAGCCTTAATTAATTTTAGTGACTGTTTACTTGGCTCTTTGCAGTTGTCTTAAAATAAAGGGAGTACCTTTTAATAAAAAAAGGTTGATGTCCCTAACTTCAGTATGTTCTTTCCTTTATCTGAATACAAGATTGTAATGTAGTCTTCATGTGGAGAGAGCTCTTTTTAGGTAAAATAATATTCAAAATTACTTTAAGTTCTCTAATTTTGTACATAAGCCATTCATAATGTCCCAAAATACTGTGTGAAGTATGGGTGCTGTGTTAAGTGATAAAGAGATGCTGAGAATTGCAGAGAGCAGGTTTTATGGACTGAATAATTTTTTGGGTGGAAGGTTGATTGTTCTCTGGTTCTCCAGACAATCATGGAAATCCAGAAGAAGATGGTGAGTTTCGTCTGCACACTGTCCTCACAGTAATAGGACACAATATTTCCAATCAGGATCAATCAAACTGTCAGAATTTTGTGTTCCTTCTTCAATGCAACTTCACCTTTTCTCTGCATGTTTGACTCTTCCCTCAATCAATAAATCAGTGCGTTTATTTTCACCAAACTACTCTGTGTCATCATTAAAAAAATCCATAAATTCTCAAGGACCAGCTGCAGAGTGGAATGACCTTAAGGCTTCCTCAACAACAACTGGCTTTGTGAGCAAAACCGTGCCTGCAGTACGTGCGAACCTTTTCATCTCAGAGTGCTTGTACTCAGTGCTATTTCCATTCTGCTAATACAGGAACTGATTAAACCCTCTGGCTCTGGGGTGAACATAAGCTTAGCACCTGAGGTCTCTGTGGCCTGTGCTCCCTGGTGCTTCCCCATCCTGTGTTGACCAGGGTCCATCCAGCCAGGCTGAAGATCCCTTCGGTGTTGACCCGCTGGGCATCCCACCCGTGTGTGCAGGAAAGCTGCAGCCTGGGCAAGGCAGCTGGTAGCACTTTGCAATACAGGCTGCTTAGTAAAACAGGGGTGATCAGGCTTGGCCTTCCACCCCCTCCTCATCACACTGCTGCACCCCACCAAACGAAAGGTGTGTGCATGGGTGTGCAAAGCGCTGTGCAAGCAGAAGTTGAGGTGACAGCATCGGCACTGGTGCAGTCACTGGAGTGTCCTCCAGGTCCTCTCAGCCCTGAGCACTGCCGGCTGTACTGCCTCACAGGAGGGACACAGAGTCCTACCATTCCAGACTTTTGGGGGATAAAAGTGATGAGAAAGTCGGACCTTTTTTTTTACCATCTCTGCCCTGTCAATATTTATCTTCATTTCTGGATTTCCGTTGGCATATGGAGAGCATCAGAACAAAATGATGGGGCAGGTTTTGCCTGTGGCAGGCCTGTTTCTAGGTTTGTCTGCAAAGCTGCTTGAGTTCACCCACCACATTAGGCTCAGCACTGTGCCATATGGCAGGGCCTGCCACCAACATCAACAAAGCCATGCTGAAGCCAGTGCTTGTCACAGCAGAAACCTGGAACCTGCATCTGATACATGTTTTAAATGCATATATTAGGTCCAACACTTTGCGACCCTTTGGATTAGCTTTTGATCTTGCTGTCTGAACTTGGATTTATTCACTAGAATAAGGGCTGCTTGGCTTGTAGGTATTTCACTCAGGATGATACCAGGTGAACAACTGTGTATGGAAAGGCCAGCATACGGGGAAGAGGCTTCAGAGCCAGCCCTAACAGCTGGACAGAAACAAAGGGCTGGGAGACAAGAACTCGGGTTTGTTGTGTGAGAGTTCAAAATAGGAGGGGGGGAAATGAAAGACAAGATTTTGGATGCAAAACACAGGCCCTCATCCAGCACAGCCGCAGATAAGCACCAAGCTTTGTCCTTGTGGGCTCACTGGAGTTGCTGGAACTAATTGGTGTAGAAAAGGCAAGCGAGCTTTGAAGGTTTTCAGGACTCGAGGCAATGAGTGTCCCCAAACTTCTTATGTCTCAGATCACTTTTCAGTACCTCGTGCAGCAATTCTCTCCCAGTTTCACTCCAAGCTGCCCTTTTGGCTACAGCTGCAGTGGGAAAGGATGAGGAGACTATTTAATGTACTGTATCTTTGGGAACAAGAGGAGCTGGTTCTTTGTTCCTTGCCAGCCTCTCCTGAGTCAGGAGTTGATCATTACAGGCTCATCAGCCAGGCTGGGGGAGCTGCAGGACCCTGGCTGATGCAGATAGCTCTTAACATTTAGCTGGTGGGGATAGTAAAACGTTATTTATGTATATTGTCTTGAGAATCACGGAGCTAAATAAATGTGACAGTTTTCATTTGACATCCCCAGCCTTGCTGCTGTCGCTCAGGGTTTTTCTTTTTGCCACAGAACATGAAATCACTGTCAGTTTGATGGTATATAGCAGTGTTCCTGAAGCACAAAGGTTAGGGGGGTGGGGGGCGCGTCAGGATTATTTACGTTTGCTATGCATGAAGTGGCACTCGGGGAGTGAGGCAGCCTGCCAAGACGGAGAGGAATCGGGGCTGTCTGGTTGCTCTCTTGTATCTCTCCATGCCGGATTGTCAGGGCAGGATTTATAAAAATTGCTTCAAAACAGTATCATCTTTCCTCAAATGGACGTGCCCCCGTCTGGCGCAGCGATTGCCATTATTGCTATTCTCATGACAAAGCGTCTATCAATCGCCACTTTGTTTATAAACAAATCTGCCTGCCCTGCATAAGAAATAGATAGACTAAGGAAAAAATACCATTACCAAAGGAATAAGTTAATTGTATTTCAGGATCTCAGCGGGGAATGCTATCTCAGACTATTTAGTAAGATCTGACCAGTGGAGTTATAATTAAAAAATGTCCCCAGGGAGGAACTTGTAAATTATTTACTGTAAGGGGCTTTTCCAGGCTCTTTTAGTTTAATTACACACTCTGGAAGAGAAAGGCCTCAGAACCAAATTAACTAAGATGGTGAAATGGCTTTGTTAAAATCATGTTTACAGCTAAGCAAGTGGGTGACTGTGAGCAAGGTTCAAATATAGGACAAATCTGTGACAGCCGACGTTACTCATGGTTTAAAAATTATACGGAAAGCACCAAAAAGTCTGTGCATAGAAAATGCAATCACTGGTTTTGTCCAGTATTCCCACTGGCCTCAGAAGGCTTAGTACAAGTCCAGATCTGACAGGGCCTCATGACCATTTCCTTTGTGGGAAGGGAACTGACTTCTGTGGGATTTTCCATAGGGTACACAGGAAACTGGCTGGACTTGATGATCTTACAGGTCTTTTCCAACCTGAACGATTCTGTGAGCCCCCAATTCTAAGCCCTAACAGAGGGAGATGAAAGATTAGAGGTGATGGAGAGGCAGAACAAGAGGATTCTGGGATGGTCTGAATTTTCCATCACTCTCTCACCATCTAGGATGTTTTAACTCAAAATGGCCTGGTTAACCCTTAGTGGAAGGTGGGCTGAGTGTGTCCCTTGGTGCTGAGAGACAGGCAGATGTTGTGGCCTTTTCAAACATGTGGGTGAAGGCAGCTGGCATGATCTCTGGTCAGATGTGGGGAATGGAAGCCAAGAAAGCTCCCCCTTCATCTCAACCACTGACTCATTGCTTGGCCAAGAAGGAGGCATTATCTAATATCTGTTTGCTAAGGCATAAGGCAGCCAGGAATACTCTATCTGCCTGCCTGTTGATGCCAAATTCTGTGTATGTAATGGCCTTTCAGCTGCGGTTGCCCTTGAATTTGTTTCTTTCGGAAGAGCCCCACGTCTGCTGTGGCACCTTCACCAGAGAGCCAAGGGCTGCACAGAGCAGCCAGGCAGGCACAGCTGCTGGGGCCTGTGTACATATATGGGCACTTCTCCTTACCCTGGGTCTCCTTTTTCTTTCAGATTTATTGCACTTACATGTCTTGCTTAGGTGGAACCTGCCCCGGAGTTACAAATCTCTCTACCCCCTACTTGTGCACAGTCTGCAGCAGATGCCATGTGATTGTGGCCTGAGGGTACCTTTATCACATCCTAAGCAATAAGTTCTCCACCTTCAGGCAAACTTATCTGCAAATCTGGAGATGAAAGCTGCTTTAGTTGTTCATCAGGCAGATGAGATCTCTGCTTTTATTTTGTTATACTGTAAATCTGCTGCTTAGTTTTCTAGTCTCTCTGAAAACTACTGAATCATAAAAATGCTTGTAGCAAATGCCAGCTTGTCTGTCACCAGTATAATGCATTTTAAATGGCTTATCAGCTCCAAGAGAAGACTACAGTACGTTGGAGATGATTTGGATATATAGTTAGGGAACAAAATATGTTGTCAGCTTTCAAATTGTCTTGATCAGGAGATTTTATTTTGCACTTTACTATAGTGCCTCCAGTAGTACTTTGGGAGGAAAGAGAAGATATCCCTAAATTTCTGCAAATGTAGCCTTTTGATGGGGAAAACCACAGAAGAAGAGTGAAGTAGGACAGAACGTGAAACAAAGGATTCTTCTTGAAAGGGCAAGACTACAAGGTTTGAATATTCTCAGCAGAAATACTGCCATTTAATTATTAGGAGTGGTGAGTCCATATTAACCTTTATGGAAAAGTACTGTAGGCTGTAATAAAGCTGAATATCTTTCTATAGCCCTTTGTTATCACCTTGTCAAATTTAATAAAATACTACTAACAAAGAAGTTCTATTAGGATGGCTAAAAAATTACTGGAAAGGATCATTTCCTATTAAATAGTTTAGATTCACCACATTCCCCCACAGAATATGGGTGTCCAGGTGGTAGAGCAGGTCACTGATCCTTTCCCCTTGAATTATGGGGACTTCCTTCTGCTCCTTATCCCTGTTTTCCAGCTCAGGGGTCCGGGTACCTGCTGAACAGCTGGTCTCACTATTGAGGCAAAGAAGCCATTAAGTACCTCAGCCTTTTTTCTCATCCTCTGTCACTAATTTTCTCCTCACATCCAGTAAAGGATAGACACTCTCCTTAGCCCTCCTTTTATGGCTAATGTATTTATAGAAACATTTTATATTGCCTTCCACAGCAAGAGCCAGCTTAAGCTCTAGCTGGGCTTTGGCCCCTCTGAATTTTCTCCCTGTGGAACCTCACAACATCCTTGTAGTTCAGCCAGGCCAGTCTTCCCCGCTGGCTCATCTTTTGGCACATGGAGGTGGCCTCTTGTGCACCTTTAGGGTTTCTTTCTTGTAGAAAGGGCCTTCCTGGACTCCTCTGCCCTTCAGGAACTGCCTCCCAAGGGACTCAGTCAACCAGGCTCCCAAAAACAAGCCCAAGTCCAAGGCAGCCATTCTGCTGACCTGCTGCTCTTTCTCCAAGAATTAGGAAACTCTTGATAATTTTCTGATTGCTGTGCCCAAGGAAGCCTTGAACCATCGCATCACCATTTCTGTAAATCCCGGTGTGGGAAAAGCCTGTGGTCCCCTGGAAACACCACTTTTGGAACCTACCAGCCCTTTGATACAGTCAAAAGTGAAAAACGTAGCAAGAAAAAACAGATGACAGGAAGCTGGAGCTGAGGTGGGGATTTCGGGAGGTTTAGATACAATCGAGGCATGCTGAAAAAAGGGAAAAGAGATTACCCCCTGAGAACTGGATTGCGGTGACTTGGTGGGAGGTGAAAGGGCTTCGCTTAGACTTCAGCAGTTTTGCAGCCACCCTCCTGGGGACACCGTGCCGGAGTCAGCGGCCAGATGGAAACTGCCCCTTTACAGCCCTGATAAATGCTTTGCAAAGGCTGAAAAAATCAACTCTGCAGCTTGTTAGCTGGGAGACACTTGCTTCCCTGAGACTTGTCCTGCCTGGGCTGGTGGGACTCTGATAGACCTCGTGTGCTGAAACGCCGCCGGCCCTGCTGCCGTGTCCCTCACACGGGACGCTCGTGCATGAACGCCGTTGTTATAATAAATTAAGAGCACTGGGGAAGGCCCTGGAAGTTGGCCATAAATCCGGTGGTAAGCGCCGGCGAGCAGCAGGGGCTGGGCTGTACATCATTAATGAAGATGTTGAAGAGGCACGGGCGCTGTGTTGCTGGGGATGTTGTTGCTCAGGGCTCCACCGCAGCACAGCTGAGGTTTGATACGCACAGGGCGATCACTCCAAGACTCTTTGCTGGCTTAAAAACGGTCCAGGTTGCTGTTGGTAGGAGCTGTTCTTGGTGATGAGGTTCTGGTTTTACTTTTATTGAAAGACAGGAAAGAAGTTTATCTCCGTTTTTCAACGCAACACAAATTCCTGATGAAATCCCCCAGCTTACTGAACAGCGCTGTGAACACTTTGTTTTGCGTAATTTGCACCAAAATTAAAGTGAGGTTTAAAGCTCTGCGTGACACTGGTCTTGGCTTTGTAAGCACAATCTCCAGCACGACAGGCCTCTGGCTGGGATTAGTCTCAGCACAATGCAGATTACTCAAGAGCAAGAATAAAGAGGTAAGAGGAGGGGATTATAGTGCAATAGGTTTAAATCTGGTTTTGCATAAGGGCTGTGGAGCAGCAGCAGGACCAGCCAGGCTATTTTCTCACCACTTGAATACTTCAAATCCAGCCTGGATGTATAACTTTCTGGCTTTGCCTCTGTTTTCCCTAACAGGTATACAAAGTTTTGGAATAAGCATCCTCCTTCAGCATTTATAGGACGCTCTGTGGTGCATGGAAAGAAGCCATAAGGGGCACAGCAGCTGTCTTGCTCATTGTGGCACCCAGAAATGAAATGTTCTTCTCTGACAACAGCAGGGAGAGGGCTGCAGCTATCTGGGCATCCTGGAGGAGCAGGGAAGAGGAGCAGGGAAGAGGAGCAGAAAGGGGGAATGGCCAAGGAGGAGGGAAGGGGCCATCACTTCACAGACTCACCCCCTGTCGTTCAGGAAACTTTTTATACAGAGCCATGGGAACACAAGTATTTGTGGACTTTTTTTGAAAACAAATTGTAAATTGGATTTTAAAGCAAGCACTTGTCTAAAATTAGAAGCCCTGGGCCTGATGTGCTGTGGAGAGTGACAGGAGAAGGGGCTAATTGCAAGGAAGCTTCTACCCCACTTGATTATTGTTGTGACACACAGATCATTAACATGATCGTCTAAACATGAAACAGGTTGCTTAAACATTAAACTGTCAAGTCCTTTTTCTGATCTCTAAGTCACTACCTAAAGTAGGTGGGATGTGTGTGTGTAAAAAAAGAGGTTTGGGCTCTGCCCCCGTCTGATGCTGTGTTGCTCCCTGTCAACATGGTGACTGCTGCCAGGAGGCTGCAAAATGGCATTTTCAATCTTCTGCTTTGTTTGTGGGTGTATTTAATAACCGATCCCACATGTTCTTCTGCAAGTTCTCATGTGGGCAAGGAGGCTGCTGCCCCCTATGTGCCTCCCTCACCCTCTGGTTTCCAGCACAACTGAGCCTGCCTGGAGATTTAGGGCATTTGAATCAAGGCAGATGGGGAGGAGAGAGGCCATTTGCCAAACGAGCATCTCCATGGGTTTGGGAAGATGCCCGAGTGCCAGGTTATGTGCTTTCAAACAGCTGTCTTCAGGCAGAGGAGGAAGAGGAGGTGGCCACCATGGACAGCCTCCTGATGCAGGAGGAGAGTTGGAAAGGTGAGCAAGTTGTACACTATTTTCCCATTTTCTTAGCTGATGGAACAGCACAAACATCCCTTTGGTGTTTAAAACACAGTAAAACACTTCCCAGAGAGCAAGAATTTGCCTGTAACTGAGCACCCTGCTTCTTTTCAAGGTACCACAATGCTGTTGCTCCATGAAGTGACCTCTGTTGTCACCTGAAAGATGGGTCAAGAGCAGTGTAAGCACACTAAAATCCCATCATTTTCCCTTCTGCCCTGTTGAATTTTATTTCTCAAATAGCTGTTTTGCCATGCAAAAGGCGGTGTAAATACAAGACCCAGTATAGGAGCTGTTTTGCAAGAGAATAATGCTGGTGGGAGACAAATACAAGCATGTTAATGCCATGCAGCCAAAAAAAGAAAATACCAACTAGTGTTCAAAAGCTTATCACTCATTCTAAGTCTGGTTTTGGGATGATCTGTGTGAGACACAGGTCTGCTTAGCCTCACTCCATTATTCTACATATTTCTCTGACAGCAGGTAGTGTTCGAGGCAACACTGAAAAACACTATTAAAGGCAATGAGCCCAGAGCACTTATTTAGGAAACTGTTTGTTCAGGGGGGAGACTCTTAACAGCTTTGGCTTCGTGGCTTCTTCCTTCCTGTGTAACACTTTGGAGCACAGGAAGGCAGCTCTTGACTTCATGGGTTACAGCTCTGCCTGCTGAAGAGCTTGAGAGGGATCAATGTAAAATGAATCCTAGCACAGCCTATCCCCGAGAGCACAGCAAAATTAATCCACCACTAGTTTCTCTCTGTCTGGAGCTGGAAAACACAAACAGAAAGTGAAATTTGTGCCGATAATTACTTTGGCAGCTGTCACATGTGCATGGTGTAAAGGATCAGCACAGACACAGCTTCCAGTAGGACGATAGCCTGTGGTAATGGCTGTGATTAAGAGGAAGCTAATTAGAATATTTTACACATTCATTCCCCACAGTTCACTGCTCTTTAAGTAAATTTGCATTTGGGAAGAGAGCCTTATTTTTGATGTACATGGATAGTGTTCCCTGCAGACTTCCCTTGATTTACGCCGTACCCATTTGTAGCAGACCATTTTCTTTGGTAGCTCACCAAACATTGCAGCTTTCTTCAACACAGCAACAAAACTCAGAGGAAGATTTGTTCTAGTTCTCCTTACAAACAAGCAGGTACAAATACATGAAGAAATACTTAGAAAGAACAGAGATTTTTTTTAAGGTTACCTAAGGAATTGTGTCCAATGCTTCTTTTTCAGTGTTTCCTCAAACACTACCTGCTGTCAGAATAATATGGGAGGAATAATGGGGTGAGGATAACTAGACCTGTTTCTCCCACACATGTCCCAAAACCAGATCCAGAATGAGTTAGAAGCTTTTGAATAGTACTTTGATTTCTAATTCACCCAAGTATTTGCAATTTTAGCCAGGATGGAGTTGCACATGCAAACAGACTGGTTTCAAGCAGCACAAGCGTAGTCAAATGCTTTTGTGCTGGAGGTATTAATCCACATATGGGTATTCAATTGCTATCAGAACAAACTGTGCAACTGCACTAGAATCAGATAAGAATATGCAAAGCAGGTAGCTTGAGGCTCATTTGTACTAAAATTCCTCTAGCTGTTTGAAGAGACTTTGTAATGTCAGCATACTCCCACCTGAGCATATTCTTTATTGTGAGCATTGTAAAGTGGCCTTCCTGGATGCAAAAGTGGCACCTGAATACATTTACTTCAAGGGTGCAAGCTTTTTTTTTCCCTCTTAAGTAAAAAAAATGACCAGAGAGTCAAACCAACCTAATTTCTTTCTTTCTCTCTTTCTCTCTCTCTTTCTCTCTCTCTTTCTCTCTCTCTTTCTCTCTTTCTTTCTTGAAATTATGGAATTAGGAAAAATATATAAAAATCTGGATTATCCCCCTCTTATTTCTCCTGCTCTTTTTTTATCCTTTCTTGTCCTTGTCATTGCTGCCCCCTCTCCCCCTCATGGTTATCATCCTTGCTATCCTTATCAGCATTATTAGTTTTGCTGGCATCAAATTCAGAAGCCTTCCATCCCATCACAGGTTTATAGATGCAGGAGAGAGGCTTTGGATAGAATCCCACCTTTTGGGGGTCCTTGGAGGTGCATGGGGGAGAATAGGCAGATAAGAACAGCAAGTCTGTAAATCTCCACATCTATAAATCTTAAAATGGATTACTGATGACAGTGACTCTTTAATGGAAAGAGTGACAGTCCATGTAGATGAAAGGCAGTGTAATTCATGGAGGCTATTAAATTTGAGAAGCCTTTTCATTCTCATTTGTCTTTCAGTGTTATGTGTTGATCGCAGGGAGATTATTCTCTGGGGAGAGATGTGCCCTACTCACCAGGCCTGAGATGTGCCTGTGTTTGTCTGTCTGGCATTTGCTGTGGTGGTTAATATATTTGCTCCTCCTGCACCAGGGAAGAAAATCCACAGTGCTGGTAGGGGACGGAGAAGAGAAAACCCAACTGGCCACCCTGTTTGGGTTATTTGAGAGCCTCCTGGCTGCAGACACTGTGTTTTTAGGGTTAGAAGTATCCAGAAATCCACCACAGGGCAGTACAGGGCTCGTGGGCAAGTTCTCCCCATCTGTTGATCATCTGGGATGTGGCTGTGCCCAGGTAACCCCTTCACAGCATGGCAAGACTGTCACAGGACAGGGGCCACCTTCACTGGATGGGATGTGATGGTGGGCCTGTTTTCTGTGAAGGAGTATGAGGTCTTGCCTGAAGTCTTGCCTGAGGTCTTGCCTGAGAGGTCAAACCACGATGGAAAACGCAAAAGCACCCAGCAAAAGCAGCTTGTGGTGTATAAACACTGATGCATCTGAGTAAGAGCTCATAACAGTGAGCAGGCACCGGGGGAATTCACATCCAAAAGAGCTCGCTTTGCCAAGGCAGCGTTCCTTCATTTTGGTCAGGGACTGCAAAGTTACCGTGCAACCCATGGGAAACTAAAGCCCAGCTGAGCTTCATCAAGAAATGAGTCACTTCTTTGGCTTGGGAGAGGTCGGGAGCAGGATGGTTTCACTCCAGGGCGCAGATGGATTTACAGTAGCTCAGTCATTTCCTGCAGGTGATGGACTGTTACTGCTACCTGCCACAGCCCGGGATGTGTTCCCTTTGCGTCCTTGCTGTTGGTACAATTGTTCATTCTGGGACCGAGGCGCTCGCGGCGCATCCAATCCCTCCCTGCGCCAGCGGATGCGATCCCCATCAAAATCAATTGACTGAAGTCAGGCCCTGCATCTTCAGTTGCTAAGGAAAGAAGAATCAGGGTTGCTCATTGAGAGCGCCGCTGGTGCAGAAAGTCACTTAGCACCAGCAGCTGCTTCATGGCAGCAGAGATTCAGAGATGCCAGCGGAGGCTGCAGCAGGATCCTGTGTTGCACTGGAGTCCTGGGGACATGCACGGGAAGAAATCGTGAGCAGAGGGTTGATCCTTGTCCATGTGTGGAAAAATTCCCATTCGTTTCTGAAGGAGAGCACGTGTGTGTAGTTTATTTATGTACTTATTTACACAGCTAAAAAGATCAAGGGCATTGCTGTCAAACTACAGAGATCTGGATCCACACTCTCTCACTGCAGCCAGGGAACTGACAGGGGCTTCAGTGCTCTAAAATACTTATTGGCCAATTAGCCACTTTCTATTAATTATTAGGTAATTACTATTTGCTGATTAGCCCCTGGCTGGCCATTGCAGCAGCCCCATCTCACCCGGGCGCGTGCAGAGATGACGATGCTCTCACTCCCAGGTCCTTGTCCAGCCCGGGTCAGGCATGGCCTCCTCAAGTTGCTGCCCTTTCCTACAGGGTGTGGGTGGATTGTTCTCAGCCCAAGCACTGCTGTGTGGTACCTTTGTCACCAGATCCCGCTGGCATTTTGGCAGCCTTGCTGTTGTGCTGGGGATGAGTCAGAGGAACTGCGCTCTCTGGTCGGGGCTGGGAGAGGCTCGGGTTCAGGGCTGAGTCACTGCCAGAGCAGTGTGGGCAGCCTGGGGCTGTGGTTTGTATCCTCCTGCTTTATGAAGGACTTTTGCTTGTTTTTGCCCTTCGAAAAGGTCACTCATCCCTAAGCATCCCTCTGCGGATGTTGCTGCAGCACATCTAGCTGAGGATGGGTTTGCTTGTTCGTGGTCCTCGCTGTTTAACATGAGGGTTTCACCACGGTGCAGAACCCTCATCCACATTGTCTGCCACCAACCCAGCTCAGGCACCAAGACAGATTCCACTTCTTCCAAGTATTGTTATTGTTATGTATTATTTATACCATGAAAAAATATTGAGGAGACAAAGTGGGAAAAATTAGCTCATTCTTTCTAAAATCTGCAAGCCGATGAAAGACAAAGAATATAGAATTAAAAAAAACACCAAACCCTCAGCTAATTTTGGAGCATGTTTCATCTTCAAAAGAGCCACTCATTTTCTAGCTAATTCTTTGTAAACCTTTCTTCCTTTCCTTGCAAGTTTGGTATAATTTTCCATTATACCAAGTTCAATGGAAGGAAAAAAAAAAAGGAGTGATGGTAGATATTATTCCCCATCCCCCAATCCCACAAGAAAAACCCAGGTTAGAACTTCACTTTTTAATATGCAAGGACCCAGCCAAGGACGCCCTTGCTAATCTTTCAAAATGCAGCATTGTGCTCCTTCAAAGTCTTAAAAGCTGCTTGGATTTTGACTGAACATGTAACCCTATATTAAACTTCTAATGGCTAATGAGACAGAACTTGGTTATGAGGACTAAAATACAGAAAATATAAATCAGTAGCCTAAAATGAGTACTCATCCTCTTTTACTTTCATTAATCAGTTTTAAACTAACTTTACCATATATCCTTCATGAGATTTTCATTACTTTTCCATCCGTTGAGGACAAGATGGAACAATCAGTTTTATTGTTCATTTGTCTAATCTTTTCTTCACTGTGGGTTATTCGGGTATTTGAGTGTGATATTTCACTGCCAGCCCAAGCTGGTGTTTTAGTCTGTGCTGTCCCTTCTCCTCCTCCTGTTCTCTGCATTTCTTCCAGTTGGAAAGACAAAATGTGCAGCTTCAAAAAAAAAAAAAATCTCTTGCAGTGGTGTTCTAAGCTGGAACAAATCATGGAAATGCCAACATTGGCTTTTGTCAGCTCTGTTTTCCTCTAGACATTAGCATCCTTAGTCAGTACAGATTTTTCCTAGCATGGGGTGATCTCCTAGATCACCAATCCAGCAGAACTGCTGCTCTGGATGTCCCTCGGGTTACCACTTTTGCACAGTCTGTAAGAAAGCTGAATCTGTGTCTGTCCAGTAGTGTTTCACTGGCTAAATCCTTCTTACTCTGGGCAAAAAATGTGGCAGGAGTTACCTGGGCCTTATCTCACATGAATAAAGTAGCAAGGTCTGGTTTGGTAATGTCAATGAAGTTTCTGGCTTCGGCCTAACTCTGCATCTTTAATTTTGTTAATGCATACCTATGAAATCCCTCACAACAACAGCTCCTCTTATCTAGAAAACATTTGAAGAACAAAAGCAGGGTTTATCTAAGCCAATCGTACAGTTATTTGTGGGGACTGCACTGTAACTCTGCTGGAAGTAATGGCAATTGTGCAGTTATTCATGTCAGCAGAGTTGTGATATTCCCGGATTGCTCTCCAATTAACTTGGGCCCCTGCAGCAGCCCAGGAACAGAGCAGGCAGGACACATTGTTAAGGTAAACCCGGCATTTTGAAGGGGTTCCCTTATGGCCACCAGCCCCCAAAGAGTCATTCTCTTTACGCAGGGGCTGGCTGAGCATTAGCAGTGAGGATCCGTGGCCATTTTTTTTGGAGCGAAGCTCTGCGCTCAGCTCACGTTATTGATGGGGTCGTGTGTGAGGGAGGCTTACACGAAGGGAAGAGTAATGACATAAAGAGAGAATGGCAAATTGGCTGGCTGAGAAATGACCTGTGTTCAGACCTGCTGCTGGCAGCTCGGGGCTGGCTGGAAGGGCAAAGGCACAGCAACGCGGCCGTTCGGTGAAAATACGGGAAAAGCCATTTTTAGTGAAATTAGAAATACTGATAGGAGTTAAAAAGAACAGGTCGGGGAATGTAGGCTGTTCCCTCTGAAGTGGGGTTGGATGGAGGGTAATGAATTGTTATTTGCATCTTTACAGGGTTTTATTAATTACTGGGGCACAGATGCCTGTGACTGAAGCATTAAGAGGAAAAACCAACCAGGCTCCCAACATGGGCCTTGGGAGCTACTCTTCATTTGAGCACTGGGGGAATTCACAAGTGATTGATCCCTTCACAGGGCACAGTTTTGGTTAAGACGGAGCATGGCAGGAAGGCCAGATTTGCTGTGGTTGTTATTACCAGCAATAATTCCCTCACCTCCACTCCTGTCACCTCCCTCAGCAACAACCTCCCTGCTGGAGCAGAGCGGAGGAGATGCCGAGCAGTGACATGTGGCAGGGACAGCAGGTCGAGTCTTGGCCCTGGGGGACAGAAATGAGGACAGACAGCTCCCAGCAGGAGTCTTGGTGGCTTTCTAGAGCCATTTCTGGGCTCTGGGGTAGACAGAAATAGGGTCAGACGGGTGCAAGAAAAGCAGATGATGCTGTTTCTTAGAAAACAGATGCACGTTCCCAGTGTGTGCTCTTGTCTCTGTCTCAACAGCTGGATCTCATCCTCATTCCTATCACTCACTATTGCTGCTCTGAGCTATTGCACATTTAATTTGAGGATTCTGATTCATTTTATGGCAAGCCTCGCCCATCTGCATATGTTGGTGTTGGGCTGGCTTCTGTGCAGAGCTCTGGTGCTAAATGGGGATGGAGAAACCCAGGATGAAAGGTTCAGTCCCCTCAGGGACACCTCACGGAAAACGGGGTGGGGGCTCTTCAGTCCAATGAACAAGGAATAATTCGCTGCATTTGCAAGCTTGGCAGCTTGTTTCTTATAATTCCTTCAGAGGTGGTAATTAAATGTCATTGCATTAGAACCAATATGTCCCAAGTAGAGAACAAACTCATACTCATAATTATGTAGCCATCACATTAAACAAACAAGCTGCTCATTAAAAATAGATGCAAAAGATTCAATTAGATCTAATGCTGTATTAAGGATTTGATGACATGCTGGCTTTATCTCCACTGGTTCTAGGCAATAATGAAACAGCTTTTCAGAGTGACCCAAGAGGAATATGTTTCTTTTTTAAATACCCATTTTCTTTCTTAATCTTAAAACTACTATTAAGCACCTTTTCCTCTAAGTAAAGAGGGAAGGAAGAAAAAGAAAGGAAAAGGAGCTTTATTGTTTTCTAGCATTCCATCTGGGTTTAGAGGCATAAAAGAATGATGGAGCCCAATCTTTATTCTGTGTGCGACCTCTAATACAATTCAGAATAATGTAATAGGAAATCAAATCTCTGTAAGGGAGATTATTGAGTGTACAGAAAAGGATGATTACTGAATGTACAGAATTTTTTCTAAGCATTATCTGCCTCTCCTATATGTGCGCCTCTCCTGTACGTCTTAGCATCAGAAGAGCTGTGTGATGGTCACTTTGATCCATTCCTCCCCGTGCATTCATTGCCTTTGGTCCGTCCTCCCCACCCGGCTGGGCACTGCCTGCAGCTTCCACTGAGCCATAGATCTTCCTCTCTCAAGCTGGTTTTATTTAAACCCCTGTCTGTGGCCCTGCACCTTGTGTTTTGGAAGCACGTTACATTTTGCCAAGCCATCAGGATTGCGCTGTTCCATCGCTGCTTTCTTTTCTCTGAAAAGTCTGCCCAGGGGACAGAGCTGTAAATTGTATCCCAGCTCCATCTTAATCCATCACTTGCACCAAGCAGCAGAAGCCTTGTGAAGACTGAAACAAAATCAACTTTGCTTTTTCCTTGAATCTCTCGCCTAGCTCTCAATACAGACACTGTCAACTTTTAATTATGTAGATTATCCAGTTGCAAATGAACCCTGTTACACCAAAAATAAAACACTTTTATTCCCGTCATTGACCTTTTCTACATCGTTGCTCCAGTTTTTGCTAAGATTAATATACAAAATAAAACATTTATTTCCACCATCTGATTTCCATCAGTTTTGTTCACCTGTGCTTCACTTTATTTGGGTTAGTTCAGTCCCCTCCCCGAGTCTGGATAATCACAAGTTGACTGACTATAGTGAGGGAAGACATATTAAAATTTATAGTTATCAAATAGCCTGATGCATTGTCTGCTGTAGATGGCAAAATAGATTGGATTGATTGGGCATTTGTCTCTGAAACAGAGGGTGGTTTTGATGTATGTGCATAATTTGTAAGAGAATTTGCTTTTCCACAGCACTGCTCTGGTTGACGCAGCATAATTAAGAATTTCATCACCAATCTGAAAAGTTTTGAATGTGGTTTGATTTCATAGAGAAATCACCTTCTGGGCATGATGTATTTGGAACCCCAAGAATCCCACTGCCTCTGGGATAATTGCTATGATGGAAATTTAAGACACGTGTGCTAGTGAGGGATATTGTTGTAACAACCAATTTCTTGACTCCACCTTGTAAATCAGTATATTCCAGCAAAGGGCACAACCCTGAAAAGTTGTAGATTGACATGTCCATGTTAATCTACAAGAAATGAGAATAAGGGAATGTTTTAGGTAGGTTTTCAGTTCAACTTCATCTCTTGCTACTGTCTAAAGATAGCTGTGAAATCTCTCTTGCATTCCAAGGTGAGGCATAATGTGGGAAATAACTCTGCAGTGCTGCCAGTGCAGAACAGGAGATGGTGGGGAGGTGGGATGGCTTTGCCAGCCCAGTGCTTGCTGTGTTTTCACATTCTCAGGGAGACACAGGCTCCTTCAGACTGTAACAGTTGCTGATTTGGTCTGTAAAACATATAAACTTGTGTTTTCGGGTAGAAAACTGCAAACTGGAAAAAACCAGACTGTCGATCTCTGCTGAAACATGAAGAACATGGTTTTTCCACTTTTGCTCACATACTTTTCCCTAGTCAGCTCATTTTCCTTTTAAAATCTTTTCCCTTCTTTTTTCTTTTCTTTTTTCTTTTTTTCCTTTTTCTTTCCAAATGAGTAACAATACCTTGAGTGCCATTTCACTGTCATCTCCAGGAAGGAGCTGCCATGAAAGGAGTAAAAGAAGTCTATGGGAGCATTTCTCCTGATAAGGGAAAAATCGTGACCATCTTTAGCTGGGCCACTGTTGGCATTTCCCTTCACACCTCTCCCCTAAAGCTCTTGACCAGAGGAAAAGGATATGCAAAAGGTGAGCTTTTCTTTTCACTTACAGAGCCTTTCATCCCCCAACAACTGAATTCATTTCATCCATAAAACAAGAGCCTCGAAGGATCCCACCCTCTTGGGCATGGGGTGGGTTGATTTGTATTCTGCTGCTGGTTCTGTAAGACAACAAATACAGGAAGAGAACATCAATCCTGATTTCTTTTCTTTCTTTATCTCCCCTCCTGTTCTCTGTTGTGCCACGACTGCTAATAACATTCTGGTTTAGTGGTGGATGTAATAAGATATGGATGCTGGATATTGTTTTTTATACCTGTTGCACCTATACAAATGTGGATGGCAGACTTCCCTCCTCCTCTCCTGCTTCTCTCTGAATTGAATTCATTTACCTCAAAATTACAGAGCTGTAGTCACAAATCCATCAGGTCAGAGAGATACTTAGAAGAAAGATGTAGTCCACTCACCCCTCCTATGTGCCCTTACGTTGTTGTCAATCCCTCAACACTCTCTTCTCTTTTTTTCTGAAAAAGAGGGACAAATACTCCATTTTTTCGCTTAAATTTCAGATCATTTTCTAAAGTCGTTTTGTGTAACCAACTTTAATAATTGATAAAGGTGAGACTTTCTGTACTTGTAATAAATTTCTATATTCATAAAACGCCAGGGATTCAAAACACCCAGATCTAAATTATTTATCAGTCAGAAGGACAGCTGGATCCACAGTACAGGACATTTCTAAGGACCTCAGCTGACCAGAGGGGTCATCTGCTTCGTGTATGACCTTGCTCTTTCTGCTCCCTAGAGATTTCCTAACAGAGGAAAGCAGTGGGCATTATTCAAGCATGGATAAGACTTTGAAATTTATACATTTACTGGGAAAAATGCCTGGAGACAGGACGTGAAAGTTGGGAACTGGATGTCTGTCCCTCACCCATCAAATGCAAAGAGTGAAGGTGATCATCAGAGCCCCTCAGGGCTGGTGGTGAAGGGCAGCACCTGCTGGTGCTCATGCTTAGCCCAAACCCCCAGACTCTGCTGGCTCTGAGCCACCTGAGCTCAGATGATGTCACCTGTCCGTGCTCCTGGCATGGTGTGGCCAGGTGGGTGTCAAAAAGGCCACCCAGGGGTGATCTGGGCTTCAAAATGTGGGTTTGGAGAGGCAGTGGGTGCAAATTCACCCCTACAGTCACCAAACTGGTGTCCCCAGTGGGCCAGTCTCCACCCCCAGTCTCACACAGACAGATCCCTGATAACACTTCACCACCCCACATGTTTTTCACCCATCGTGTGCGCTGCCCCAGAGTTCATCTGCCTTCACAGCAGTGACATAACCTGGAGCCTTTGCCCGTGCAGAACCTGTTTTTTTCATTCTATTGATGAAATTGGAAAAACAAAACAAAACAAAACAAAAAACAAACCCAACCAAAATATTTTCCACCTGTGCCCAGGAAAGTAGAACTGAGGGGGGGGGGGAAATCAAGACAAAAAGCAGACAGAAGATGAAAAAATTTCCACTTACCAAAGCTGTTAGGCAAACCTCATCACACATTCATAACTCTGCCTTCCACCAGTAGCAGGGCTTCAGGAAAAACATCTCCACAGCAGCAGCAGCACAGGTGATCTAGTGCAGAGAATCAAGGGCAGGAAGTTTCCCTAAGATTTGTACTTTTATAAGTAACTGAGGTTTTCCAGTTTATTTTTACGATGAAGGAAGTGACTAGAAAAACAAAATCCCAGCTCCTTCCATCATGAAATACATATTGTGGCAGAATGCTGCATGCCTTGTGTCAAAGGATCCATAGTATTGATCTCTTGAAATGAAAAATAAGTTTAAGGTGGAGTGCTTGGGAAAAAAAAATCAATAAAATTTCAAGTGACTGAATAGAACTATCAATTGTAATGACAGCAATCAAAAAGCCTTATCCAGTTCCATAACATTTTGGTGTCTGGACCTTTATTTTCATTAAATTTGTCATTGACAGAATGCTGACCTTACCTTACCAAGCTGTCTGAAATTAGATTACAATTAGTGTGGCTGAAAATGCCTGATTTCATTCCACACAATGTGTGCAAGCAGAAACTGGGAAACACGGAGCACAAGTGTAAATGCCTGCCGTGCAAACTGGGACGCAACAACCCAGTCAGCTCGGAAGAATTTTCGACAACATCTCCTGAGATTTAAGAAAGAGCCTCAGTCCTCCAGCAGCTCCCACTGAAACCATCTCCCAGGCTGCTGTTAGCAGGAGGGCCGGAACATGAGAACCTGTGTCTCTTCCAAAACCCCGCATTTTTCTGGTTACTTTTCCCTTTTATTCCCACAGCACTCAGTGAATAATCAGCCCACACGGGACCAAGGGCTGCAGTTCTCTGGGGAGGTTTCTCCCTGCTGTCAGACTCAGGATGTGGGACTTGCTTCTGAGCCGTGCCCATCACCATCATCACCATCATCACCATCATCACCATCATCACCATCATCACCATCATCACCATCATCATGGGGCTCCCAGACAGCTGTCCAGGACTCAAGGCTGTGCCATCCCTGGGCACTCTGCTCCAAGGGCTGTCATGTTTGTGCCCCAGTTAACATGTGTAGGAATTCATTATTCATGATTATAAATGACCTTATCTCGCTATAAATCATGTAAACAGCACCATCCTTTTCCACAGGGGATATTCCCCACACGACTCATCTCTGTAACCCTTGTCTGACTGAGGCAGTGGCTTTTCTGGTGCCTGGGGAAGAGCCAAGGCCAGGCAGGGACCAGTGGGTCTTCTCCCTGCTCATTGCTTCAGAGCTTTGCTCCCTCCTTCATGCTTCTCCCTGCCTGGCTGCTTTCCCTGCTTCTCCCGCTCTGTTCAGTGAAACCCTCGAGGCTGTGGTTCAGAGCTCCCAGGGGACACACGTGGCAGGTCCCCACAGCCACAAGAGTGACCACAGCTCGCTCCTCACCGCACTTGGCTGCCATATGCTCATCCCTCATCCTCTTCTTGCTGCCCCACCAGAGAGAGCAGGGACAGAGGCAGCCTGTGCTGCTTTATTCTCATAATCTTCATCCTCTCTATTTTCTGTTTACTGTCTCCTGTCTTCAGATGTCCGACTCTCTTTTTTTCTCCCTATGATTTTGGAGCTTTTGCTGTTAAAGCTTCCCAAAGCATTCCTGGAGCCACCTAATCCTCCACAACCCCAGAGCATCAGGCTCACAGATGCTGCCGACCCTCCCTGCTGGGAATGACCCTCCCAGTGGACGTAAGAAGCTCAGACCTCCCAGAATGGCTTCCTCTCCTACTTAGGGCTAGAAAAAGCATCCTCAGGATGAGACAAGAGAACCTGTCCTTGCATTTCTTGGCCAAGAGCTCTTCTTTGTGTCTCTCTGAAGCCCAGGGTGTGCATCTTGCAGCCTGCTGGGCAGCAGAAGGTGCATCTTTACAAACCTTTCAGGATAAAGCATCTTGGCCACCCTGAGTCACTGTCTGGTACCACAGGATCCATGTCTATGGCCTAGGACCACGCCAGGGATAGAAAACAGGGAAAAGGGGGAAAAACTGACATTTTCCAAACCTCTCTTTTTATTTGTGGCACCAGGCTGGATTCTGGTTTGACAGCACAAATGGTTTCAATGCAAAGTACTTGCTTTTTTCATTGTATTATTTCAACACCATTCTTAAAAGGCACAACCACAAGGAGCTGCCCCTCAATGTGTGTGGCAGTGCCTCTGATACGAAACACATCAGATGCTCTTCTCTTGGTTGTCATCAAAGGCATCATGCCCCCCGGCACCTAGAGCTTAAATTGTCCTCTCTGATGGAGAATTTTGGTCTTCTTTTGTTCCAAACCATGACACTGAATTTGCATCGTCTTCCTGGAAATATTTCTTTGTACTTAAAGAAAAATAAAATCGAGACTACAGAAGAAGCTGGTTGGCAAGTGATTCTATCTTTCCTAAAGCCTTTTGAACTTTTCCAACCTCAAAGTGTTTGATTTATTTTGCAGTTCAGATGTCGTCTCAGGCTGATTATTTTCGAGACTTGTTCTCTTGTCCCAGGTCATTGAGTTTTGCACTTCATCTTCAAGAGCACCTTGGCTTCAGCTGTTCCCTTGGGAATACACAGGCTCGCATTCACCTGCAGGGAGAGCAACCTGCACTGAAGTTCTGGAGTCGATTTGCAGGAAAAGGGCCAATTTTTCCCTTTATCGCTTCTACTGTTGCAGAGAGATGAATTCTCCATGGCATAATAGCAGAACAAAAATAGATTGCTTCTGTAATACTCTATACAACAGCCTGGAATACATCAGCCTTTTTCCTCAACAGTCCTTTGACAAATGAAACTTTATCTAACCATTTTCACCATGTCATTCTCCTTCTCTTTTTTGCTTCATTTCTCCAGATCCCTGCAAGTGCCCAAATGGTGATTGTGAGGTGACATGACTGCTGTGCTGATGCTGCCAGAGATAGGCAGAGGGACTCAGTGACATTGTGAGCACTGAATTTCATGCTGGATGGACAGAAGTTTCCATTTGTGATAGTGCCAATGAAGACCGGCGATGGTTGGGCTCTGGGTCGGGTACTGGCCAGGTTTCCCTTTATTTTGGGCTGTATTTGTTGCCTTGGATAGCCCTCAGCAATTTTTGCAGCAAGTTTCCCACTCTGTTCAGTCTTGATGCAGGAAAAGTATCCGGGAAATGTCCTTGTCTGTAGAAAACCTTCTAATTAAAACAACTGCATGGCTCTGTGCTATTGAAAGCAAACAACTCTGAGGGGAGCATTTGTTTTATCTGTACATGGAGAAAAGGCAATAAATGCTCACAATCTGGCTAAAAATAGAAGTCAAAGTGAACTCCCTATTTTCAGGTCTTAAAAAACGAAAACCTTTTTAATAAAATTATGCTATTTGTCAAACACATTCAGACTCTGGGGAAAAGCCATTCTTTTTAATTTGGGTGAAATGTTCCATTCTAATTGAGGACTTTATGGTTTCATCCTCCCCCAGCACCTCAGCCCAGTGCTTCTGTGGAAAAGGATATTAAATGAGATTAGCAGGAAGCCAGTTCCTCCACATGTTAGGATTTTTTTATCAAATATGTGTGCTTTGGCCACTTGTTTTTTAAGTTGACCTATTCCAATCCCCATTACTTTCTCAAGTCCTTGTGGATGCTTTCAGGGCTGCGTGCTGAAGGCTGCAAACCCAGCCAGCCCCTGGAGAAAGTGCATCTGCTCCCGTCCCACCTCCTTTCTGCTATTGCCCAGGGACTTTTGCTATCAAATTGAAAGGAATCACCCATAACTGCAACATTTTATGAATGTGTTTGGAGAGCCTGGCTCTGGGGACTGCTGTGCCGTGTGACAGGCACTGCACTCCCGGTGCTGCCTGGGGCCAGTGCAGACCCGAGCAATGCAAACAGAATGTTCTGGCAGGAAAATGGGTATTTCCTGATGGGTGAAGCTGACAGTTGGGTGGTACATCAAATCTCAGCCGATTTCAAGGGATCTCACATGGAAAGAACAGGCAAAACTTCTTCAGAGCCATTTCATGCAAACTTTCTCTTGGCAAAACAGCTACGAGGTGTCGCAGGGCCGCGTGCCCTGAACAGCGTGAGGGTATTCCCTGCATCCCTTCTTTGTCATCCCTGGCAGTGCTGAAAACACGTCCTCAGATATGTCATGAACAAACCAAAGCACCCCATCTGCATTGCCAGAGGGCACTGAGAGCCCAGCTCTGCTCTGTGCCACGCCGAGGTCCCCAGGGGACCGTCCTCATGGTGCCACATGGGGTTTGTCCCAGCTGGGGACACGTGTGCAGAGGTGCTTGCGGGAAACTGCTGCTTACATCCCAGACTGACAAGCTCAAAATAAAGTGAATGCTGGGGGTTGGCATCATTGTGGGGCACCCCTGCCCCGCCTGGTCCTGCCCATCGCCCCGTGCCCCGAGCAGGGGCCTTGCCGGGCACTTTGGGTGAGGCCTGCCAGATTTCGGGTGAGGGCTGCAGATGGCAGGTGCAGTTTGTGAGCTCACTTTGCCACCCCGGGGCCTGCTGGGCAGGATTGATTGCACGGCTCAGGAAGCGGCACCAGCAGATGTTATTGATGTGGGACTGGCATTATGCACGGCACATGCTGTCGATGGAGAGAAATACCACAGATGGCAGAATTTTTTTTAAAACCCCTCTGCCAAAGTCTTTTAAAACAAAACTTGCCGTTTCTGTTTGTATTGATCCTCCTTTCCTGCTATTGATTTTTGCTCTTTGCCATCACTGATGTGAGGAACAGGGATGAACGGGGAGCGGTTGCTGTCAAGCCAGCACGTGGATGAAGGAAATCATTTTCAGCAACACCATGTTTGGTGGGGGTTTCTTGTTTTGTTTGGGGTTTGGTTTTTGTTTTTCCCCCTACTTTTACTGCTCTATTTAACATCAAAATAACAGGGCTGTTAGACTGGCTAGCAAGTCCCCAGATGCCCATAAGGAGAACTTGGTGCTGTATTTATGTGACGGCTGTACCATAAAAATGGATCAGGAAATGCTTCAAGCCGAGAGCTTGGCTTGAGCACAGTGACCTGACAAGAGCTGGAGCTGAGGAAGGATTTCAGAAGCTGCTGAAATAATTACAGCTGTACCTGTACCAGAAGTACACAGTTTTCATGAGAGCTTCCACATTCCAGTCCTCAGCTACCTGGACACTGACATCTGGAATAGGGATCGAAAGGCCAAATCTCCCCCCTTTTTTTTCTTAATGAGCAAACCTTCAGGATTGAAAAATAGGACGGTCCAGGAAATGCAGATGCCTGGGAGCCCCAGCATTAAATGCAGACCATAAAGATTATGTATGTTTTTGGCACTATTACATTTGCAAAAACAGACTTTTTCTTGCATCATATTCACACGAAGGTTTGTGTCAAACAGCAGATAATGGAAATCATCCAGGTTCCGATTACTTTGGTGGCAGCCTGCCTTGAATAAAGCATTCAGTTCTGGGCCACCTCATTACTAGGAAAAAAAACCAAACTGCAGACAATTCAAAGAGCAGCTAAAATGATTTTGGGGTTGAAAAGACTGATTTATGAAAAAAGATGATGAACTATATATATGTACCTTCACTGAGTAATGACTAACGTTATGGTTACTGTGTTCAGGCAGACAGAAAAGAATTATTTTGTGTGTACAAAAATGTGATGCTAAGGAGAGCACGATAAAAATGACAGAAGGGAAAGTCTGAGCTAAGGAACAGTACAAAATCTCTGTGAAATAATCTCCTAAAAGGCATGGGAAAAGCTCCCGTCTCCTTATTGACATTTTAAAAAAGACAGGGAAAAATAGAGATGATACAGTTATTCATCCAGTTTATCCAGTAGCTTTTTTATAAATCTCTAACCCCACCCCCAATAAAAAATAAAAAAGGGATTACTTTCTCCTATCCTCAGTATTCTTTAAAAATACAAACTGATACTTTCTTGTTATAAGTATGATGGAGAAGAAATTTGTTCAGACCGTGTAACTCCCTGTGGGAGATCTGGGTTTTGTAACCTCGGCAGGTCTCAGCACCCAACAAATACTCCCTCACACAGGGGACAACATTTCTAACCTAATTAGTCTGTGGGGTCTGGGGGTTTCTTTCGTTTATGGCACACTGCAGGACGCAGCGTGTCTGTTCCTGGGATCACAGCCGTGCCAGGAGCGGAGTCAGTGCCGGAGCTGCCACCCACCAGCCTCTTCCCAACAGGTCTCACAGGACCCTCCCGAGGGAAGAGCCACAATGAAGAACAAGTCCTGCCTCCAGCCTGTCGCGGCCACGCGCTAATCCTGGCTCTCGTCCCCGGCTAGCTCCGCGCGTGGGACGCGATAGGATAGGGGTGCTCGAGACGAAGTTCCAGAGTAAAGAGGCGAGGGAGGGGTCAGCCAGACCAATTAGTCCAGAAAGTCCTTTATTTCCAGGGGTTTGGTCCAACTGAGCCACAAATCAAAGCTTACAGCAACTTA